>OY744602.1:66520151-66522651 GCA_963556255.1 Allolobophora icterica | reverse complement strand
CTCATTCAAACGCAACGCTTGTTGACAAGGTTGACTAATGTGGCTTACAGAAAAAAACCGTTTTTCTCATGAAAGGATACGACTTCCGAGTTCCGGGCTAAAACTATTTGCACTTAAACTAATTTCATCAGTACTCGAAATAGCAACGATCGATTTTCACGGCACCACCGTCATGCACTGGAGGCCAACAAAGCAATGTTGAATGAATGCCAAGTCGTTACATTTGGCGTCATCTCTTTAAGTATGAAGCATACTGTAGGCCTAGATCATTTTACGACTGATCTTTTTACATCAGATGTTAGTCGCCTGTAGCCATACGACTTTGAATCTCATAAACCATGGTCCAACTATTCTCTGAACTTTTAAGCTTATGTCGTTTGCATTTTTTAAAGTCGTTATCAGCTAATTGAATTTTTCTTAGCTGGCTGCAGGTAGGAATAAAATCTGTCCTAGACAACGACCTACTTACTTCCTTCGAAGAAATGTCTGCAAACACGAGACACAAGCGTCGACAAATTGTCCAAGGACATCCATATGTTCATGATGTCACTAAAATCCCAGCCTATGCATTGTTACATTATTTGCATGACTCATGCATGACATGACACGGCAACGTTTTTAGAGGCGTTATATTAAATGTATTGACTCGTATTACGAACTCAACACATGCTAAAAGCTTGCCACAAGATTACCTTAAAATTTATTTAATAACTTTTCTGCAGCCTTTCAAAATGTCGAGTTTGTCACGGTCTTTCGAGCGATGTTTTCCGGCCCTCCGAGAGGTTGGAAGAGGCTTGTTGGACGCCCTCGCCACATATATGGACACGTTCAGTGGAAGCTGAGCTGAGCCCACTGAACTTGGGATGCACACAGCCTGGAGAAGAGCCCAGAAATAAAAAGGCCCCAGAATAAGGACAGCTGGCATCGTGGAAATAGCAACGCTCGGGAGGAGCACGCCACAGATGATGATGAGGAGGAGGAAGAGGAGAGAGGCGGAGGAGGAGAGGGAGGAGGAGGAGGAGAAGGAGGAGGAAGGTCTACTCTCGTATGGGCCCGACCGAAACTAATATTAAATCCGTTGCACAATAATTATTAATCCGCAGAGATTTTTTGATGTATAGTATGATACAGCGTTGGCGATGCACTGCACTGATGATGTTCTTCTTCAACGTATCTGGTGTCGCCTGTTTCAATGCGCTCATAAATTTCTAAATTTTACTTAGAATTCTTTATCCGGTGTTAAAAATCTTCCACGCTGCTTATTACAAGACACCAAATTCCATTACCCATGCTTAAGTCCGACAAAGACGAACCTCGAAGTTTTTTTTAGTAACCGGCCAATGACCACAGAACTTGCCACTTCCTTCCAGGTTTAATCCAAAACCAAATTCATCTGCTTACAACCGGCGCAGTTGTGCACATAGAGATGACCTTAAGGTCGTCCCATGGCAACCAACTACAGAAGCCGCAATCATAGATCGTAACACTGAGAATGCCATTGTGTCGGACCGTGCAAAGACACGTAATATGATTTCAAAGATTTACATTCCCACCTCATAATAGGAAGAGTTCTTTTCGTTGCCTGCGTCCATATAGACATTCATCGAGGTGAGAAACGTTGCGTGTTATTTAACCTGGCAGCTGCATGCGCGCAGGGTCGCCGAAGAAGGTAGGTCATTCCAGGTGTTTTCTTCCGCGAATATTTTATGGTCGAGAGCCGTCCACAAAGAAAATCAGTTGACCAGATGAACAGTAACGAAGTCGAATTTGGATGGAGATAACATAAACAGCCGCAGTCAGGTTGGGTTAGCCCTTTGTAAAAGTATATATATAACTGTCTAACTGATTATCGACATATCTCACGAATAACAATAGGAGACAATGCGAAACCCGGTCGTAGATTTTCACCCCAGACGTCCTCATTCTAATAACAGCCACAGAGCCACGATATTTTAGATTCTGCAGCCAATCACAAGATCGACATGATCACTAATCGAAGATCAGAAAGAATCAGAAATGACATTTATTAATTCCTGTTCACAAAATCAATATATTGCCGCTTCACACATTGAATTAAGGCTATACTAAGCACGTGATCTCGCATATAGACCTACTACGCAAACTCAATCCCCTTTTCAGCTATCATAGACAAGCATTCTACCAATCTCATCTACACGTAAATCCGATGTACACAGTCTCGAAAGCGATCGTATTGTTTCCATTTTCATTTAATTGCCTCTTATTGAGTGAGATCCTTGACCACCGCAGCCGTTTCAGTGAGCGAGACTCTACCTTCGCCCCACACCCCGTACCCCACGTCTACAAACCATGCTGACCAGGAATAAATTGACCGTTCCATTATCATCCGGTCTCAATTAACAAGACAGGCTGACACATCGTCTAGATTAAATAAAGCAGAGAAACGAGTGACCCCAGTCAAGAAAAAACAATCGGACAGACAGGGCGACCTGACCTAACGCATTGCATACATGACAGTCAG
>OY744602.1:66496509-66519951 GCA_963556255.1 Allolobophora icterica | reverse complement strand
CTGGGTCCCTGCCGGTGGCGACTGGGTCCCTGCTGATGCCCTCGCTGGTGGCTGGTAGCGTAGACTGGTGTTTATGGGGACGTAGCGAACCATCTCGACCTCAGGACTGCGATTGGAAGCTATGAGAGCGGAAGTGACGTCAGTTGTCGTCTGCGTTGATGACTGCTTCCGGTGGATGACGTCGGAGGAGGATCGTTTCCGGTGCTTGAGGCGGTGACCGAAGCAGAGGCCAAGGATGACGACGAGGAGGACACAGATGACGCCAATGGCAACACTCAGAAACAGGTAGATGAGAAATCTGTCCATGTTCTCTGCGGACAGCAATACATACATACATACATACATACATACATACATACATACATACATACATACATACATACATACATACATACATACATACATACATACATACATACATACATATATACATACATACATACATACATACATACATACATACATACATACATACATACATACATACATACATACATACATACATACATACATACATACATACATACATACATACATACATATATACACATATACATGCGTACATAATATTATGTACCTATATACACAGGCCTACATAATTATTTACATGTATTACTGCATAACATATATATGTAATTTATGTATACTTATATTCATCAATGCATGCATGCATGCATCAATAGTCCTTGAAAGCTCAATATTAAGATACTATGAAGATGCATACATGCATACACACATATATGCATACATGCATACAAGTATTGTATATGCACATATATATGTATACATGCATAGTGCATACATAAATACATACATACTTTCATATTTATATATATACCATGCATACATTCATCCAAACATACATCAATAGTCCTCAAAAGCTCAATATGACGATCATAATGAAAATAGTGTTAATAATAGGCGTCGTCGTAAATTCGTAATAATCGTTTTCATCATCATCATTGAATGAATTAGCCATTTGCCAACACCATCACCAACAACAACAATTGCCGGGTCTTCTAATAGTTCTTTGCAAACGAGGTGCTGCCTTTAAGATTTCAATGGGTCAACCCTAGAGACTCGTTAAACCCACTTAATTAACGGTGGTCCTTGTACCATTAATTGTGTCATAATCATATTGATCGCCATCGTGGTGATTATCTGAAAGTTAATATTTTGCTGCAGGCGTGTCAAGTGCTTAGATAACGTCGTGGCGCACCAGCCGTTTAGCAAATGATTAATTGCTCTTCAATTAACTATGTTGTCCGTTAATTCTCGTTTTATATTCACGTAAATCTCATCGGTCGCTTTTATCCGTCGTTTTATTGCATCGTTAGTGCTAATCGAAATGTCTGAGCCACCATCTTAAAATGGTACTACGTAAAAAGACGCATATGCACCCTGCAGACCTTTACATCATCCGTTCATCAAAGTCGACCGAATATGAAGAGTCCCATATACAACGCCTGTATGTCCAGTCACGTGGCTCCTTCCGCCATTTGATTTTATCTACATGTCTTGTCTAGTGCTATAGCTCCTCTGCTCTGCTGTTATGTCTACTCTTCTCGTATCCTTTTATATCTTGTCATTTCCTCTCAGATCTTCTCCTCTCCGATCCTCTCCACTCATATCCTCTCGTATGTTCTATCCTTCCTCTCATAGCTTATAATTTCATGTTTTATATCCTCTCGTTTCAAATCCTTTCATATCCTTTCCATTCGTATCATTTCCTGTCAAATCCTCTCCTCTTTTATCCTCTCGTCTCTTCTCAGTCCCTACGGACTCCTTCCTCTCTTGTCTAGACTTCGTGTACCTTTGATGTAGACGAAGGACCAGATCCAGTCAACGGTCCCTTTCCGGCGATGTATGACGGTCGAACCAGCGTCACTTGAACTCGATTCACTGACTGAAAATTCAATACATCGTTTTTCAGATGGAAGTTCTCTCTTATAATTTATCTACCTCTGCAGCTGAACAGCCAAGAGCCATTTAGATGAGTCTATGTAGATACGGTTAAATGAAGAAAAATATTAATTCAGATGAAGCAAGCCAGTTTAATGTAATGGTAAGATTGCAATGCATAGAGTAAACAAACGTTCCATAATACTGGACTAGAAATTATTTGAATAAACTATAACGGAATTCGTTTAGAATTCAACAGAACGGAACGTAAAACACAGTGAAATTAGATGGACTGGAATGAAATGGAATAGAATAGATGGGAGCAAATGGTAAGGCAATGTAAGCAATACCGGTTCGTCTGTTAGGCAAACTAGGCAGCCGCCTAGGGCCGCCGATTTTTAGGGGCCGCCAATTTTCCATTTTTCCAACATAAACATCAAAAATAATAATTTCTGGAAATTCATAAATGAAACAATGTTGGATTATTTTTAAATTATTATTCGCTAGATGGAAGTATTATAGTGTTGGTGTAATAAATTATGTTCTATTAAGGTAGGGTTCACCGTTAAGTTTTAATCATAAGTTTTCCGGAAGTATTGAATTAGCAGTTCAGTTTACTCTAGTCTAGACGGTTAGACCATTTTCATTATTTTAATTTTTTATTTTAATGAATGTTTGAAAAATAAATAACGTAAATTTCAGAAAATCATGTCAGCTATGAAAGGAACTAAAAGCGATTCTGGCGCTGAGAAACGGAAACGGAAAAACACAAGATAAACTGTTATTATCAATCACATTTTGGTTTCTTGTTTAACATTTCACACTTAAAGGGTGTTTCTGATGAAAATCTGCGAGAGCACTGCAAGAAGCTAAATAATGTTGCTTTCTGTTTCTGTCTCTGATGATTCGCATCAACTTGAAACTGCATGAATCGGAGTCCGATATTGAAGAAATTAATTTATTTACTGAATTTAAATCATTAGCATGCGTGTCACCTGATAATGATACTCCTCTTGAAGTTCTACGGATCATATACGACAACAGATTGCAAGACGTGTTTCCAAATGTCACAACCGTTGTGCACAACTGCACATCTTATTAACAATACCAGTTACTGTGGCATCCGCCGAACGTAGTTTTTCCAAATAAAAACTTATAAAGACATACTTACGTTCAACAATTACACAAGATAGACTTGTTGGGTTAGCACAAATATCCATCGAAAATGATATCGCTTCATCACTCGATTATTCAGCATTAATAGACGACTTTGCAAACATGAAAGAAAGAAATGTGAAATTCACATAAAGGAAAAATGTTGGTTTCACTTTCATCAAACACTGAGGCAAAATAACCGTACTTTACTAGCTACTATACTTAGTTTATAGTGTTAATTTGTTATTTCATGGCAAAATAAATAGAGCTAATGACTTCCTTTTAATCGCTGGTATAATATTATATTATGGGTCGACGGGCCGCTCAAATGCAGCTTTGCCTAGGGCCGCCAAATGTCTTGAACCGGGCCTGAATGTAAGGCAAGGCATTGTAAGGTAAGGCAAGGTAAGGTAAGGCTATGTAAGGTAAGGTAAGGCATTGTAAGGTAAGGTAAGGTAAGGTAAGGTAAGGTAAGGTAAGGTAAGGTAAGGTAAGGTAAGGTAAGGTAAGGTAAGGTAAGGTAAGGTAAGGTAAGGTAAGGTAAGGCATTGTAAGGTAAGGTAAGGTAAGGTAAGGTAAGGTAAGGTAAGGTAAGGTAAGGTAAGGTAAGGTAAGGTAAGGTAAGGTAAGGTAAGGTAAGGTAAGGTAAGGTAAGGCATTGTAAGGTAAGGTAAGGTAAGGTAAGGTAAGGTAAGGTAAGGTAAGGTAAGGTAAGGTAAGGTAAGGTAAGGTAAGGTAAGGTAAGGTAAGGTAAGGTAAGGTAACCGCTTATTCATTCTCGCTTAATCCACATCATTCGTTAGAGGAGTGGCCCTCGGGTTAAAGTATCTCTCGGCTGAAGCGCAGAGAGAAGACAACAGCAACAAATAACCGGACAACCATTCATTGTAGATAACAAGGTTTAACAAAGAGTCTTTAATTTCACCTGGATCGGGATTTGAACCCAAAAGCATAATAGATTAGAGACAAACGCGTAATCAATCTGCTACCAAGGTAACCCAATCGTATGGAACCGAGCTGAATAGCAGCTCGACTCAGGTCAAACTAGTCTGTGCAGAAGGGTCTGAATTCGTTTAACTATACAGCTAATCGCTCAGAAAACGATATCCGTTGAACAATCAAATCAAATCAAAATCAAATAACATTTATTGGTCCACAGCATCAGAACATTAATGTCAATATATTCGTTAGTTACATTGATCAGTTAAGAGACAGTTCACAAGTATTATATACTAAACAATAGCTAAATCATATACAACCATCTCAGTAGACTCACATTCTAAAAGAATAGCCTACAGTAGTTTAGTGACTGAATCTTACCTTAATTAACATGCGTTAAACTAGCATTGGCATTAGTTTAGGAGTATTTGAGTTTGATTAGGGACACAATAGGGGACCCAGAAGGAATAGTATCCCGCTGCAAAGGATCCCCCTATTTCATTTACCTAAAGTTGCTTGGAGGGTCTGATTAATGAGATATAATGCAAACTGATTTACTATAATTTAATCGTTATACCGTGTATTATTTAGTTATGCCCGTAGGACCAACAAACATCAACTAATTTCTCAGTTAATGCCATAAAATGAACATCAGCAAAAGAAAAGAAAATAAATGAAAAGAACGAAAAATCAAACTGAGGAATGACAAGTAATTTGCGTTCATTGCTCCACC
Organism: Allolobophora icterica; assembly: GCA_963556255.1. Lineage (NCBI taxonomy): Eukaryota > Metazoa > Annelida > Clitellata > Crassiclitellata > Lumbricidae > Allolobophora > Allolobophora icterica. The sequence goes on along the minus strand of OY744602.1, from coordinate 66,515,222 downwards.
TTTCCCGATTCTTTATTCAATAACAGCCAGTTCTTTAAGTGTCTTTTAAATAAATATATATTTGGGCTCTCTTTTATATTTATAGGTATTTCATTCCAGATTAATGGACCCTTGTACAGGATAGAAAATTTCCTTATATTCGTTCTAGCGAAGACACATCTTATATTCTGGGCAGTCCTTGTGGCATGTGAGTGAATTTGAGAATTCATCGTGAACCAATTAATATATTCCCGTGGCAATAATTTGTTTATCGAACAGCACATGAAGTTTCCTATTTGATATTCCAGAAGTTGATCAAGTTTTAAACCACCCTGTTGCTGATATAATTCTTCATTATGTTCTAAGTATTTTGATTTTGTTATAATCCTTATGCTCCTTTTTTAAAGTAGGCCTATCACCAGTTTACTGAGCCTTGAACTGTAATTTGAAGCCCACACAGCCGTACAGTAGTTTAGAACGAATTCCATTACACTTCACCTGTTGATAACGTGAAGAAAGGTAGTCCGGGAACCACGCTAGTGGAATTCCTCGTACACCATAATTTGCTAATTTATTAATTAATATTTTATGATTTACGGTGTCGAATGCTTTCGAAAGGTCAAGGAAGATTCCTATCGAATATTTATTCTGGTCAATGGCTTGAGAAATGTTATTATGTATATCTATTAATGGGAGTGTGGTTGAATGTCTCGGCCTAAAATCATGTTGAAATGGAAATAAAATATCCTGTTTGACTACATAGTCATGGGGTCTTTGGTAAACCACCTTTTCCAGCAATTATGCAAAAATTGCTAAAATAGAAATCGGTCTGTAGTTACTAACTTCCTCCTTGTCTCCGTGCTTAAAAATTGGTGTCACTGTAGACATTTTCATTTTAGCTGGGACAATGCTTGTGTCCATTGAACAGCTATAAATAAGTGCTAGAATATTTGACATAAGTGGTAAGTTTAGGCCAATAATATATGGATCCAAGAAATCTGGGCCTATTCTATAAGTGTGTTTCATGGAGGAGCGGATTGCAAGAATTTCTTCCGAACAGGTGGGGTATAATGCAAGTGAAGAGGTTGGTGATGGGGGGAGATAATCTGTATACTGTGAGCATGTGTTTGGAATTCCATCCGAGAGGCTCTTGGCTACCTGGGTGAAATAAATATTTACTTTTTATTTAGGCTATCTGCTATAATTACACTGTCAGTTGCAGTTCTCCCATCCTTATTTATTGATGTTATCTTGGACTCAGGTGGACTATGGTTAATAATTGATCTTATATTGTAAATCAAGTTTTCGTCATATATCAGCCGAAATCGATATGGTACCAATGCTTACCATCAGATGACGTGAGCCCGGCTGAGTTCGTAGACTCCAGTCGCTGGGTGGCGCTAGTGGTCGTTAATTGGCCATTGGGTTTGAAAATGTCAGCCGGTTCATGCAGAAGGTGGTTGTCAGTGGCCGGTAAAGGGACGTCATCGGCAGCTGGTTCAGACTGACCATCGCAAAAGGCATCCGGGCTGGACATGTCACGTTTGATGTCCTTCAGCGTCCTTTGTGACACTAGAATGAAATGACAGGGCATAGCTGTAACATCTTCACATGAAAACTGATGGGGTTAAAACTACGACAAGATGGACTAATGTATCACTTCCCACCAGTGAGTATGTGCGTGTGTTAGTGTATGCATACGTGTTTCAGTTTTTGTATGCATGCATCTATTAATCCATATGCGTATCCATGCAAACATGTATGTGTGCATGTATGTACGTTTACATACATGTATGTATAACTGTAAGTACATATTTAAATATCTACATATGTATCTTTCCTTATTTATTCATGCATAGATGCATATATGTATGGATGATGTTCATACACATACATTCAAACATACATACATCAACACGTAAGCTTACGTATGTAAATAGGCCCTAGATAAATACCAGGGTCATCTTATCCACTAGGCACAGTAGGAACTGTGCCTAAGGCCTACGAAACTTTCAAGGGCCTACGAAAGTCTGAAAATCAGAAAATGAGATAGACCTATCGAATGATTAACCGGGAAATGGAAAAAGAAAAATTGCAAATAACAGCAAATTCAAATTTAATAATTTTTGTACTGAAACAGTTTAAGTTAAGCTGTGCTAGCCTATGTTACGTTAACTCTGCGGCTCTTTGCATTAGCACAATCGACTTAAACTTGAGTTGGTGTGTACGAATGCAAGAGTGCCTAGGGCCTACGACGACCTTAAAACGGCCCTGGTAAATACGTACATATATACATACATCCAATGGATGTATTGATGTATCTATGTATATAATGTATGTATGCATGTACATTGTACAAACGTACACGCACATGTATGAACGTATTATATATGTGCATATCTATAAAGGACTACGTATGTATGTGTGTATGTATGCATGTATGTGTGTATGTATATGTATTAGAGTAGTATAGAGCAACTTTTAAGAAGCTCATAAAGTCGTTAAATCTGAGCTAAATGTGATTTGCATCTGACTGATTGTTTGTTTATTTATTTGAAGACGTCTACAGACAGAAAATAAATAACCAGACCTCGACTTAAAGAGAAAGACGAAAAAGACAGAAAAAAGGAGAATATAGGCTCAGAATTAAAGTTTTAAAATAGCCTACAAAGAGAAAGAAAGAAAGAGAGAGAGAGAGAAAGAGAGAGAGAGAGAGACAGACAGACAGACAGACAGACAGACAGAGACAGAGACAGAGAGAGAGACAGACAGAGAGAGAGACAGAGACAGAGAGAGAGAGACAGACAGAGACAGAGAGAGAGAGAGAGAGAGAGAGAGAGAGGGGGGGGGTCTTGAATCGAAAGGCAGATGGACAGATAGAGACAATCGGAGCATCTAATAGCATACAATGTGGTTACAGACAGACAGCCAGACAGAAAAAACAGAGACAGTCAGACAGACAATAACAGACAGACAGAAAGATAGACAAAAGCAGTCAGTAAGGCAGACAACATGCAGTGTAAGATACGAACCACAGATGAAGACGACAGTTATGAGTAGACTTCGTTGTTGTCTTCTGGAGGATGGAGGGGAACATTGTCTGGCATCGACTGACTGCTGAAGGTCACTGGTGAGGCTGCACTTGACCTTGCCTCTGCACTTGGCTTCAACCGCCGGCAGAAGACAACACTCACCGTCAGCTGTACCTGAGAGACGTCAGACAAGACAACCAATCAGTCAACGACGGATTCAAGCAAGCGCAAGGACAAAGGGTTTCTCTTCTGTTGCTGCTTATTATGACGAATCCGTCGTCTGAGCTTATGAGAAATGCAAGCACCAAAGAGCAGTGTACTATAAATATCTATCATCATTTTCATCATTATCATCGTCGTCGTCGTCGTCATCACCATCACCAACAACATCATCATCATCGCTGTCGTCGTTGTCTTCGTCATCAACATCACCAACTAACGACATCAGCATTATTCTCATCACCATAACCAATACATCTGAAGACAACCAGAGTTGAGTCGATCTTGCCTCTGCACTTGCAACAGAAGTATTTCACAAAGCAAGAAAAAGACGGATAGACATCGTTTTTGCAGAGTTAACTTCAAAAGACAATCTGAATTTCGAATCACCAACGAATCACGAATAAAGAAAGTTGAACATGCCAGAGTTTAGTTTAGAATCAGAAGCTTTTAGTTTGGATGACACGCATTGCCGACGTTTACCAGAAAACAGAATTTGGTCAACGCTATAAGGCGTGACCTTAAAGGTCACAACTGACTTGTGTGACCCGCATTCTCTTTAGTTCAGCTGCTATCAAACTGAACAGCATGTTTATCTTGGAAAGATAAGACTGCATCTGGGTAACCACTAGAATTAATGACCAAATCAGTGCACCAAAAGCTATGTAAGGAATTTTCAAATACTATGAGGAACTTGAAAAATTTCTACACGCTGTTGCATGTCGCACTAGGCAACTACTTTTATCACTCTGTTCAAGCTCAGGGCAAACAATCGTCACACAATCTCAACAGATGAAGTAAACTAAGTCGTTTGTACAACATAGTAATCGCCTTTGCATTCTGAGGCATATCTTTGGTGGCCTCAAGCTGAATGGACCATGAACAAAAACATATGGCTGATACCATTTCTAGATTAAATTTCCCTCCGCAGACGCTGTTCACTCCTTGAATGTATGTATGTATGTATGTATGTATGTATGTACGTATGTATGTATGTATGTATGTATGTATGTATGTATGTATGTATGTATGTATGTATGTATGTATGTATGTATGTATGTATGTATGTATGTATGTATGTATGTATGTATGTATGTATGTATGTATGTATGTATGAATGTATGTTTGTGTGTATGTAAAACTATGTATGTATGTATGTATGTATGTATGTATGTATGTATGTATGTATGTATGTATGTATGTATGTATGTATGTATGTATGCATGTATGTAATGTAAGTATGTAATGTATGTATGTAATTATGTATGTACGTATTGGTTCTTAAGCTGTTTGTGGCGGCATTCATGTATGATCTGGCTATCTCATAGTTCTAGTTCAAGAGAGTCACATTATATAGTCTTATATTGTTTCTTAAGCTGTCTGTTGTGGCATTAGTTCGAATTTTAAGTGGAAGGTTGTCTCCGCGTATTGATTTACGTGCGTACTTTAAGTTCACAAAAGGCGCTATAAAAATAATTGGAGCCGTAGCATGCTTCGTAAGTCGGCGCTACTGCATACGCATAGGCCTATATACACCTATCTTGATCAGGCAGAACTGTGCCGCGTCGCAGTGGGTTTGCATGCTGGCAAAAGGCATCAAACAAACGGATATATGCTCCTTAATCTATGCTAATCTAACATAGTCTAGCTCTTTCTGGCATGATCTGATTTGATCCCTAGGTATACAACACCAGTTACATAGCAACCTATTTACACGAATCGACTGATATCGACCTAAACCACTGTTAACCAGTTAACCACATACATCCAAAGTCCGTGTGGATCAGTTTCCTTACATTCGAGTTGATCAACGTCATACGACCTGCAGTCACTTCCCAGTTCCCAGGCAAATGAAAACATCCTTTTCAGTACTAAGCACTAGCATTCTAGAACACGATATATAAATGATCTGGTAACGGAGCTGAGAAGAAGGTTCGCAGATTACCTGTGTGGCCAGGTGAGCCAGCAAATGGAACTGTTTGCGGATGGTTGCACTGGTTGTTTTGGCTGGGACCAAGGGAGGCACTGTGGACTGCGATGCGCTTCGATTTGTTACACGTCAACTCATACGGCGCAGAGGCAGCACAGAAGGACACCACCTGAAAATCATCTAGAAACGCACAAAAACAATTCAGTCTTTCTGGCAAAGGTTACTGTTCGCCATTACGTGTGCATGCGGAAGTTTTGATCCAGTCTCAGAGATTGCAAGTCGTTTTCAAGATAAATTACAGCATCGTGTTCCCACTTTCCTGCGCTGTTTGTTTGAACGGGTCATAGAAATTCAAAGAGCATCAACACAACAACACCCAAAGCTGCTTTTTTGTAATGTAACTAACTTAACTATTGTTACATTACTAGATGCTTTGCCAATTTTAGATATACAATGTGTCCAAAATCAATTGACAAGAGTACCAAACTTCCCATAATAAACTTTAGATTCGTAATTCATAAAGCGCCTATTTGAAAACATGTAAATGAACTGAACTCAGGTGTGTCTAGAAGGTGCAACTTAAGCTCCTGAAGAGTTCAACTTAATTATGGATCACTATTGTTACGATTCACTACGAAGGCGAATTGTTTGAATGTCTTCACTTAACGTGTCATACGTTTACCCAGTGGCTTTCATGTGGCCCTTTGTCCAGTTATGAAGGTCGTACGAAATCTAATTTTAATGTTCGCAATCGTAATCGTAATGTATAAACAACTTAAATCGTTACTTCATCACTATGTGAGGTTACTATTGTGAACATCAGGCCTACGCGCTTAGTTGTTGTCGAAGTGTTTGGTGTTCAGCGGTAAGGGCCATCAACAGAACTCAGTCGAAACTTCTGTTGAATAGAAAACGCTTTGTCATGGAAACAGGGTTTTTAATTAACTTGTGTAAATTCTGGAAATCAGTTCCAAACTGGTTTGGTCGTGGATTATGATACTGACTGTTAGTTTTATTTAATTAAGCTGAACTGTGTAATATAATTGGTTATGTAGGCGCATGGTAGGCCCTATACATAGGCCTGCTTTAGACAAACTCGGGATGATTTCGTCTATTTATGCTAATGCACCGATAGTAGTGACTGACTACACTTTTGACTTATTAACCGTCCAAAAAACTTTGAGAACATCTGTGCCTAACAGACCCAGAATATGCATCATCAACTTATTATATGGTCATACTAAGGGAAAAGAATGGAAATCTTTGTTCACTGCTAACAGCGCAAAGGAAAATAGTTACTACTAGACCAACTGCTGACTAACCGACTGATTGCACAGGCTGCCAAGGAACCAGAAGCAGCAACAGCAGCAGCAGCAGTAGCAGCAGCAACAGAAGCAGCAGCAGCAACAGCAGCAGCAGCAGTTAGGTCTAATCGGCTGACCCACTGATATATCGCGTTAACAGGGAGAACGCATGGTTTTTAAACTGATAAGTACCGGGGCACCTGTTCTTTATGAGACCGTTGTGATGCGATAAAGCACCGATGAGTTATACATAGAAGAGAAAAATCTGCAGCTCGTAACTCGGCATTAGGTAAAACAATTCACGAGCTATACTGGTACAGGTGAGGCAAAAAATAAGCGGTGCGTGGTAAGGAGGAGGGAATGGTGAGGATAACTGCTATACTGGTACAGGTGAGGCAAAAAATAAGCGGTGCGTGGTAAGGAGGAGGGAATGGTGAGGATAACTGCCAATTCACCTGTTGGCTCAGTCGGATAAAGAGGAAGAGAAGATACCGGATGATAGGATAGGGAAGATGACTGGGAGGCGGATGGGCAGGAGAAAAGGAAGAGGAGGAGGAGAAGGAGGAGGAGGAGGAGGAGGAGATGATGGGCGAAAGAAAGAAGCAGAAAAATAAGAGGATCGAGAGAATGATAAAGTAAGACTGCATGGTAAGGACAAAGAGTCTTGAATAAAAATTGGGAAAAGGGGAAAGGGGCAGGAGGTAACTAAAACAAGGCAGAAAAAAGTGATGAGATGGGAAGAGGTGCGAAATCTGGGGGAAAAAAGAAACAAAAGCGAGACGAGAAAGAGAAGAGAAAGAAAGATGACAAGGAGGAGGAGGAGGAGGAGGAGCAAGACGAGCAGAAGGAGGAGGAAGAAGAGGAGGAGGAAAGACGATAGTAGCAAAATACTAATGCCAGCAGAGGCAAGAATCAAAGAATGTGAAACCAGAAACTATAAGAGGATAGGTGGATGGTAGAGGAGCTTGAGGAGTGACAAGAAGTAAAAAATTGGATGAAAAACAGAAGAAGACGTGAACAGTAAGAAAAAATGAAGTGAATCAACACACTAGAAAACAGATCAGGAGATTGAACAAAGAAGAAAATGTAAGAGAGAAAAGAAGTTAAAAAAGGACGAGAAGAAGATACAAAGCTAGGGGATAAAAATAGGCTCAGAGAGAAAAGGATGGGGTGGAGTTGAAATCTGCTGGTATAGAGGCCGAAATCTAATTATATCCGGCCAAACGAATGTAGGGCCTACCTAAGCAAGTTGCGTAACAAAGACTCGCGGGAATAACTTTAGTTCCATCGATTCTTTGGAAAGAAAACCTTGAAAATTTACACAGTTTGAAATCAGTTGAAACCACATTTCCCTACGTGAAACCGAAATTCCTTTAAAATATTCGTACCAAATTTAAACCTACAAGTCAGGCCAAGCTTCTGTCTGTTTTTTCTCTTCAAAATGAATAATCCTAATAGCGCTGATGTTATTGACATTATTAATTAATTTAAATACTGTTAATCGTAGTACTAGTATTACATTTAAAAATGTATAAATTTTATATGGTTAAGGATTCGATTTGAGAAAACAAAACATTTTAATTAGTTAAGATTTGATTTCAGGAAAATTATTTTGATTTCATGACTGCGGGCTTGCTGTATTCCTGAAGTAGGCCCCCTACTGGAGATTTTATGAGTTTGCGAAGAATAATCATTGGTGCTCAGATCTTCTGCTTAAACACCCTCTTACTTGACGTAGCGTTCGTGAATAGGCTGGTACCCAGCGCTTGGCCTTCGAGTGGCACTTTAGAAGTTTGGAGATTACGATTACGATTAAGTCGGAGGGAAAGTTTCGGTGAACTACTGGTATTTATCATTTGACTTGTTAATAATTAAATACGCATGACATTAATGCAGAGTGCGCTTTGTTAAAGACTCTCACTTGGTCGGCATTCGTACATGGCGTTCAGGTATTCGCTGGAACTTTGGCAAATGGAGTCAATCGGTTCATTGGCGGCAACGGGGAGGAGAAGAAACTGAAGAAGACCGAGAGAAATCGTCCAACTGATTGCCAACACTTGAACCATGATCGTCTACAGTCGAAAGCAATGCATCTTCATTACACATGCAGTTCTAGAAGAGCTCAAATTTCACGATATGAATCTGTTTTAATAGATAGCCATTATTGTAAATTATATATTTTTATGTTAATAAGTATGCTATTCTAACAAACGTCTAGTTGACTCATTGTAAAATTTAAGGCTGTTTGATGGTTATAAGATTTAAGATTACATTTTATATAAGGAGTAAGTCCCGATAGGAAAAGAATTGACTCCAGGAGGCTTTAGGTTTCAGATGTTCTTGGATTATAGAATGGCAGAACTGTAACACAAATAATCGGAGCGTTGTTTACAAAATACAAGTCATCTGAAACATTTAAGAAGATTCAAAGCGTAGGCGGTGGATATTTAAAATTTCAGTCATTCTGTCCATTCTTCCCACGCACAGATTATTACAATGGCGGCTATTATTCCAGACCAACCGAGAACAATGCAGCTTTGTTTGCGCCAAATAAGGCTATTTATACCATGGCCTATATCAAGTTTGGGTCCTTTTTCAACACATATAATCTCTACAATCCACATCCCAAGATTGAAAAAAACAACGAAATGTTATCATCATGCACAATTCATCCTGTGTATAGACTGTACCGTATAGTGTCTACAGACAATGTGAGTGCCAGCATTTCTCCTTTTCAGAACATACAACCTCATTCATTCCAGTACTAACGAAAGCTGCTCACAGGATGCCATTTTGCCATATTCCACTTCTAACTGAATTTTAATTCGAAATGTATATTTTGTTCAGATTACAGATGGTAAGATCCATACCACTCTACGAAAACTTAGTCCAGTAATTCTTGCAACTAATTCTTTATCATTTAGTAATTCAAAAAGCTTTAACCTAGATGACCCGATTGAACATCATCCTTTGAACCTAATTCTACCACAGAAGCACTGCTACCGTGGCTTCGCAAACTGGTACATAATTCGCTTGTAATTTGCCTTACAGAAAATGCAAAACTTATATGTTCCCTAACGATATGTAACAGTTTACTTGATTATCAATGATTCTCCAGTGTAGTATTAAGTTAGTTCACCTCTAGCAGTCATGTGATAATACCGGTACATTATAATAATTTGTTGTATTAAGTGGGTGCTATAGCTTCATAGTTTGTTGCTGCTGTTGTTAATAATCTCTTTGTTTTTGTAATTTAGCCTTCTCTTCTATAATGAAAGACTAGAAAGGTGTATGCTACATGGTCGTAATCACCATGGCACAGTTAGTTGCATAATTGCATTGGTTAGAGCGCACTCCTGTTCGCCTCCCTATGGTGTTTTATTTCAGATATCTGAATCGCGAGCTAGCACAGTTCGTACACGAGACCTGAATGGCGTGGCTCAGATTCAAACTGGCAGCGGTGGTGAGGGATCTCATTCGATCAATTCCTAATCGTAATCGCAAACTCCAAATTCCTAAAGCGCTACTCTAAAGCTAAGCGCAGAGCACCAACTTATGATGCACGAGCGCTGCAATTTGTTAAAAATTTTAAAATACTTGACTACCAATTATTAGCAATTCATTAAAAACGAACAGTGTCGAGGCCAAACGGTCGCTATATAAATACGTGTACATTTTACATTTATCCCGACGTATTCCCGGTTTAGCCTGTCCATAAAGAAGTCTGAATACATCACTATTAAGGCGTTTCATACGTTAGTATGCTATCCTAAGGAACGTATGGTAGACCCTATGATAAGAAAAGTTTCGCAGGCAAGGTGTCTTTGTCGACAATGAGAAACGACCTACACTTTTGAATTTTTTATAAGGAGCCAGTCGCTTGCTGGCAACTGCTGATCTTAGGTCAAAGAATACCTAGAAACATCTGTACGTTCTTTGTGTCTAGACAATGATCGTTAATCTCGTCTTAGCTGGTTACCGGTTCGCGATAAGTGCATTCTTGAAACGAGGTTTACACACACCGTGTAGAAATGAAATTTACAAACTGTCTACATCAAGACAGCATCTTAGTCACTGTGCAAATACTGCCGTGTTGCTTGATTAGGATTAGGTCTGACCTTCTGAATTTCGATAGGATAATAGTAGGTCTGTCTGAAACAGATGTTAATCTACTGGTGCTTTGTCGGTCAGAACGAAATGACAGTCGACGTAAGTAATGTATGCGTCGAGTCCAAAGGAATTTCACGCAGTATATGACGATGGATGAAACACTGGCGGATCCAGACCTAAAAGTCCAAAACGGCCATGATCCAATTTGATATAGTGGACACGCAAATAAGTTGGCCCAAAACTGGCTTCATTGAGAGTTGCCCAGAGAATTCATGAAGTAAAAATAGCCAAGATAACACAAGCAAACTGAACAAGCGCAAGAAAGTAGAAAAGTCGAAACAGTGTAGCTAGAAATGCGTGGAAAGGAGAATTCTGGGGGGGGGGAAGAGAAATAGAAGACACGAGAAAACCCACACAAACTCTGTAGAAACCGCTGGAAAGGGTTAATGAAAAAGGCCAATGGCAAGTAAAGGGTCATAAACATATTTCACATTACGATGCTTCTTCAACGGTAAGTTCCCAATGTCAACCTCAGGAACACCTAAGGGCGTATATTGACGAATACGGAATTGAGACCGATGTAAGATTAATATCTCCTAGTGTATGATAATTGTGTGAGATGGTCTAAGTGACTCGTCCAGTTAGCTAAATTGATTAGAGCGTAGCCTATGTCCAATGCACCTTTGCGCGAGACTGCGTGCGGATCGCGGTTCGCCTCCCAACGGTGGCTTACTTGAGAGATTTGAATATCTGGCTAGCACAGTACGAAACGGTAACCTTAAATGGCGTGGCGCTCATTAAAATAGGCAGCGGTGGTATTGGGGATCTCACCCGATCAATTCATTGACAACTGAGCAGTGTCGAGGCCATAATACGGTTGCTATATAAAAACCGTGTATATTTACATTTAAGTTCAGACACAAACGTACTGGATGAACTAAGCGTCGGCTAGATTCGCCCACTTTCGTAGCTGAGATTTTTAGGATAGGCAGACTGTCTGTGAGACCTCATTCGGATGCGATGTCAGGCAGACACGCATTGTGCATTACATCACCGACAAAGTCTGTGACTGATTAATTTCAAAGTCAGTGTCAATGTTTACAGGACATTGCATCCCCCACCACCACAATCAATCACAGCACATGCAGAAGACTCTAACTCATGCCGTCAATTACGAAGCCATATGGCTCTCTGATTGCTTTAGTCTGGTCAGACCACAAATAAAAACTGTTCTCATGAGCAGCAGCAGTTCCTCATTGGTGGCTGAACCCTAAACCTAAGTATTAAGTCTAAGCCCACTGGAGCGATAATTATGTCACCTGTAACTGATTATGTCACCTGTAACTGATTATGTCACCTGTAACTGACACATTTACTGTAATTACAATTGCTTGTTGTAATTGGAATTGCAAATTTATATAGCGCCACTTTCAAGAGAGGCTCATCAGATGCGCTCCCTGACCTAACACAATGAAACCACATTCGAACAGAATGGTCTTCAAGCGCTTGCGGGAAAGAAGCAAAGTGAGGCTGAGAAGTTCATGTCGCAGGTTCTTAGACAATTTATTCCAATTCATTTATTTCATTGTTACTGTAGCTGCTATCAAGAGCGTCGGTACGATTTTGAAAATGGGGTAAAATGGTTCTGTGGGCATGGGACCATTGGTGGATGCACAAGTTTATAAAAGAGACAAAGGAGGACATCCTCTATTTAAACGGGGATTTTAAGGGTTTAACCCGGATCCAAAAGTTGTTGATTTCCGCCGCTTACTTAGCCGCACCTTAACACGATCACCTGCATGTTACTTCTTCCCCTTCCTCCACACATGAACTTTTCATCAACACTGAGTCAATGGCTGCTTACTTGGTCCTTACGTTCTGCAATAGACCTCTAATACTTTTAGCTAAAACTGAAGTCTGCATGGTTATAACTGGAGAAAGCATCTGCCCAACGAGTTTTGACCCCATTCTCTGCCCCGATGTCCTTGACTACGGCTGCCATTATACAAGTGCAGTTGCATATAACCGATACCTGGCGTGTGCCAACTGCATGCACTGGCCAAGATTTACTGACAGCGATTGAGGCACGACAAATAAAGAAGCCGACGTGAACAGCTATTTATGAAACTGTTATTGTGTTCAGCCATTGTGGTCTTTGCTTTGATTGTTAACACGTAGGTCTTATTTTATGGGTTAGACGAGTTTTGTAAACTCCAAAAATCTAAAGCGCTACTTTATAGCTTAGCGCAGAACTCCAGCTTATTCGCGAGCGCTGCGTCAAGTCAAAGGGAGTCCCGAGTCCGGTTCCCAGAGAGAGCAGAGAGGAGGCAGAGGAGCTAAGAGAAAGGAGACAGAGGAGCTGTTGGTCACACTAAGCAAGGAGAGAGCCCTTAAAAAATTATATCTAACTTCTAAACTATTTCGTATGAAGAAAGTTATGGACAAAACGAGATATAGAAGAACATTTACAACTCGAGGCGCACACTGTCCAATAAAAAGTCCTATTCACTAGCTCCTGTAACGCAGACAGTAACTAAAAAAGAAACCAGCAGCATATATTAAAATCCTCGCAGTTTGGACAGTTCTAGTTATCGACCAAGTCATGGGCCTACGTTTCTTCGCTGCAGTGACCTCAACCCCACCTGTCCTACATTGATAACAGGGTGCGAACGTTACGACATAGCTACTCGAGCTGCAGCGCTGGCTGCATATGCTGCTGGTAACAGTCAGCGCTGGTAGGTCAGCGCCAGTGATCGGCAAGCGAACAAAATGTAAATGGCGGCTGACGTTTGCAACTGCATCACTGGAGAGAAACTAGAATCATAGGCTAGCACTATGGGCCTATTTGATTGAGCCAGACTGGGACACGCCTGTAACCATTAGCGTAATAGGCCTAAAAATCAAAACCCAAACTGTGAGCATAGTTCCTTTCCAGTGGCCAATGTCACTAATGGTATCGGCAACACTGAAGGTGTTAACTTCCAACTTCAAGTCCACCTCGGCGTACCCTATCCAATGTTATTTGTTCATTGCGTTTCAATGACGTACAGGTAGCCTTCTGCCTATCTCTGTTTGACCTATCGTGTCCTTTGGCTCTCCAGACACAGCTTAATTGAAACGGAAGCACGAGAAGAGAGAGGTTGGACAGAGTGGGGTAAAAAGAAGGGGCTGGTGAGACAGAGAGGGTAAAGACGTGTGGGATAAAGGTAAGCGACCTCCTGGAACTCATTACGACTACTGGCTGTCATCATGCTGTCATGTGGGGTTAATATGACACAAGCCATGCCTCTCGTGGCCATCTCAGCTGACGAGACGGCAGCGTTACTATGGCAATGATAACGTACGTGTTCAGAGGAGGAGGCAAAGGGCACTTGCTTAATCTGGATTTCGTCTGACCCCAGGTCACATCTTGAACTTATGAACCTGTGCAAGCTCAACAGAAACCCAGATGGCAATCGAAAGTTAACTTTATCAGCGCCTAAGTTAATGCCTTGTACGTGTTGCGTGCATCAGATTGCTGCTATCTTCTTATTCGTCGACATGAAGAACTGTCTGTGGAAAGATATAACCAATGGACTTCAACGAATGTTTCAAAGGCATTTTGTTCCTCTGCTACAACTTCAGTCATTCTGGTGCTGAAGTCTTTCTCTTGTTGATTTTACCTTATCCGAGTTTATGTTGCCTAACCTATTTCCGAGTGCATCGGTAATTATTAGTAATGGTGAAGTAAGGTGAATTAGTCCTAGTAGAAATGTCAGCTTAGGTAATGTAAGTTAAGGCACGTCTTACTTGTTAAACAGAAGCACGAAATAATTGAATCCATGCTTGGTCAACAGGATTCAGAGGCACGATCGGTTGATGGAAAATTTGATTGAAGCGCAGAAATTACGACTGAAGTCAAGAATCGGACAGTGTTTCCTTGCTATGGCCTATATATAGCGTGGTTAAACAATTATTGACGCCGTGTGCATAGCTATAGATGAGAATACAGAAACGGATACAGTAGAGAAGGGAACGACACAAGAAGCTCGTCAGAATAATCAGCCTTAACAACTTAACCTACCTGGGCCTATAACTAGTTTATGGGCTTCCCTAGTTTACGACGAAGAGGAGAACTGGGAAGAAGGCAGTGACGAAAGCGTTGAATAGGGCGCTAAGAGAGGTGGAGAATAGAGAAAAGTCATCTAAGCCAGATGGATTGATATCAATGGGTTATAGCAACCATTTTCTCTGTTATCAGTAAATGTTTCTTATACGAACCATACAAAGGAAAGATAATTATACCAGTATATATATACATACATATATATATACATATGTATATATATATATATATATATAAATGCCCAAGTATACGAGTGCACATATACACTAATGAACGTTGGCATGTACCCTTACTTGTATATTGCTATAGTGGAATCGACAAGTGTGTAATTAGCTTAAACCGCCTCTCTTGAGCGGAATGTTCGACTGGAAGGAGAGTAGGAGACCTGTATACGAATGGACGATTGTTTTATGACCAGAAGCCCTTTCCTGTCGTCCACCAACGTAGGCCTACGTTCAAGAGCAACTGGAATCTCTATTGATACCCTCGGGCCACACTGGAATACCCAGACGCCCTGTGTATGACTCATCGTTAGTTTAATATATATATACACATATTCGCGTGTATTTCTTCTGAGTAATACACTTGTTCTAACGCCTGGAATTAATGATTATAGACTGAAGACATTCTGTAATATCTTGGCATTAAATTTGAGACTTCTAATACCACTCATCCTACTATTAAGCAATTCTGGCACTCGGCCTATATAAACAGCAGCCAGGCAGATATCAAACCAAGAACTCCGTCACTGCTCGCACTCTGGGAGTGCCAGTCAGGGATGTAGTGGTAAAATTAGAGGTGAGTACACGCTACCAGTTAGTTTTCCGAAACAAATTAAAGATGAGTATACGCTACAGTAGGCCTATTTTGTGAGTAAACGCTACAGTATTTTAATATAAATAATATAAATATTTTGTGAAGTGAGTATACGGTCTCTAGAGGTCAGTACACGCTGTATACTTGCGTATACCCTCGACTACAGCCCTGGTGCCAGTCCCAAGCCTGGATAAAGGAGGAGGGCGACGCTCGGATGAGCATGGGATGATGGGATATGCATCAGATTTGACAAATCACCCGAAAGAATGGAAGTCATTTAGTCGTAGGCCCTACCCATCGCCGCCAAAAATGACTGGCGTCAGGAACCGAGGATGATAAGGGCGATGTTGACGATGACGACGATGATGAGAAAAGCACATAGACTCCGGAAGCGCCTTTGTAATTACGGACCGCAAACTGCAGTGACGTCATTCGCCAACGGGGGTTGAGCATCGTTATTTCTGACGCTGCAAGTGCATTTTAGTGAAGCCCTTTTCCAGTCCTACCACTGAATTTACCAATGCATACACCCATCAGTCCATTCACTGATCCTTAAAGCTAGACTCTCAGCATTTCGTTCTACCATACGCCCCACTTCATCTGGCACACACCCATCTATATACACTTATTAAATTGTTTGCTTTGAGTTAATTACGGAACCAACGAGACATTTGCAGCTGAGAGGAACGCATGCCAGGTGGCCATTTTAGTTCAGTTAGTTAGAACGCCATCCAACATCCGAACGTTGACAACGCCTTAATTAGTCACTTTGCCTAATTAGCAAACATTCTTTTACCTAATTACCAACTGCCTTTGCATGCATACCAATCGTCTGTGAATTTCTTCTACTACAGACGTAAACCTTCTTCTAGCGTTTGTTTTGCTTGTCTTCGTCTCCTTACCTCCTTTTCGCCTCTCTCTCCTCTCTCCCCCTCTCTCTCCCTTCCTAAATCATCCATTCATCTATCCATCCACCCAACCATCCTTAACAGCTTCCCTTCCTCTCTTTTCATCCTCACATCCCACCCATCCATCCTTCCACTCCTTCATCCATCCGTCCAACCAGCAAGGATATCGCTCCACATGACAATCTCAGACGCTGTGCAGAGTATTGTAACAACCACCACAGGCGACTGAGAATAAACGAGAGCTAGACACTGGGAGACAAATAGTCTCGGAAACAGAACAGCGTAGGACCTATCAACACTTAGTCTAAGATATTACAATACTAGAGATGCCAAACCCAGAAGAGCGGCGTTTTATAATTATGATCTATAGAAGGCACGAATAAGTCCGTATCAGTCAACATCCTTTTACCCAAAGTGCTAATTGTCTGTTTTCAGCTACGCCTCAATGGCATTCGGCTATATAGTTTAAGCTGTGCGCTTTGACTTTATCTCAATGTCCTCTTAATTGTTCTTCTCCCTGTACCTTTGGATCGTCCTTGTCAGCCGTCTCAGCATGTTTGCGGATTCATCTTCGGCCGCCGGCGAGAAGCAGGAAGAGCAACGCAACGTGTTGAGAGATAACAGTTAACAGATGTGCGCCTGATGATATACATAGACTTATGTATGTATGTATGTGTGTATATAATATAAATATACACGAAGTTGTTTAGCCCGTTGTAAACTGCAGCGCCTATGGACGACTTATGTCATCGTCAGACGTCGGTCATAGCTTTTCACACGATTTTCAGAGCTTAAGCTGATGTTGTCTGCCATCACACAGTTACTAAGTAACCTCAGTATGCAACATAAACGTTATAGAACCTGAACCTCCTATAAGGTGTTCTCTCCTCTCCTCTTCCACGTAAACGCTCATAAGATTATGCTACAGGCAGTCTTGTTGTCAAGACCTTAAACCTCAAGACCAAGACCAAGACCAAGACCTTGAACCTCAAGACCAAGACCAAGACCAAGACCAAGACTTTGAACCTCGAGACCAAGACCAAGACCTTGAATCTCAAGACCAAGACCAAGACCAAGACCCAAAAAATCGCAATCAGGTCAACACTTCTAAAATTGTCAAGTCGGAATATTCGCTATTTTAATGAAAACATGAGTCTTTTATTTTATTCAAACAAATTAACTTTAAATGCAAACTGCAGAGAAATCCGAATTTGTATTCAAAAGTCCTTCATGCAAACTATTATTCCAAATGCCTTTTGTATTTTATAAAAACCAATTTGCTCAGAATTTTCTGACCAAGACGTGCCTGGTGGGCCTCATAAAAATTCCGCCATGTGAAAAAATACGTTCTACAGGTGCTGAAGTCGTTGACACACACACAGAGTAGCTTTTCAAGCACTGGATGTAAATGTACAGATAGTGAGTCCTTTTGAAATCTTCCCATGGTTTATCATACCGTCTGATACAGAATAACTGTTGCTGTTGCCAATGGGTTTTCCTGACCAACAAGACTTGTATCCATCCATAGATATTGGTTGTATGATGCAAGCAGGCTTGATACAGAATTCTTGAGTTCTGTTAAATGACTCTTCATATTGACAGCCGGTCTTGGTCTTGGTCTTGCGAGACCAAGACCAAGACTTTGAACCTCAAGACCAAGACCAAGACCAAGACCTTGAACCTCAAGGCCAAGACCAAGACCAAGACCTTGAACCTCAAGACCAAGACCAAGACCAAGACTTTTAAAAACGAACTCGAGTGCACTCGAGACCAAGACCTTGGTCTCGAGGACAACAAGACTGGCTACAGGTTCTAACACGTGATGTAACCATATTTCAGACTCCCATTTTCTCGCTCTCTTTCTCTTCATGTATACCTTACATTGTACTTCCTCGATGTCTGCGTGTATGCCTTCCCGCTGCGTGCTTGTCTGCCTGCGTGCCTGGCTATCTTGATACTCGGGTCAGACAGAGGCTTAAAAGACAGTCACCCGATGTACCCGAGCTTAGCTGCGAGTATACTCAAAGGTTGACAGTAATTAGAAGTGGACATAATATTATTTTGTGCCAGTAAGTATGAATTTCTTTCGTTAAGACCCCAATCAGGGCAAGTCCATTGGCTCCGGTCGTGATTTTGCCTCAGAATAACTTTGACGGAGAGCAGCTATAGGAATGTCCCACTATTTGCTTATCAGTTAACGCCAGTTAAAGTCTACAATTTAAAACGAGGGAAGGACGAGGAGGAGGAGGAGGAGGAGGAGGAGGAGGAGGAGGAGAGGAAAGAAGAGGAGAATGAGGAGAAGGCTCAGAA
>OY744602.1:66470880-66496309 GCA_963556255.1 Allolobophora icterica | reverse complement strand
GTCACGATGTGTCACACTCAGCCTCACAATCGCATTTCTGTGTGACTTTTCGTAATAATAATAATAGTAGTAGTAGTAGCCTAGTAATAATACTACTACTACTACTACTACTACTACTACTACTACTACTACTACTACTACTACTACTACTACTACTACTACTACTACTACTAATAATAATAATAATAATAATAATAATAATAATAATAATAATAATAATAATAATAATAATAATAATAATAATAATAATAATAATAATAATAATAATAATAATAATAATAATAATAATAATAATAATAATAATAATAATAATAATAATAATAATAATAATAATAACAATTAAAATAATGATCGTCATTATAGGTCTATCATCCTGGTCATAGCGAGATACTCATTCTGATGTATCACGCGAGAATAAAGTTATAGAATGCATACGTTGTACTGAAGAAAGTGGTAGGAACCGTCCACGAATTCATTAATCTTTTACCAAATTCTAAATCGAGCGCTGTATTGAAACGTGTCTGCGTCTGGATCCATGAACTCTAGGCCTATATGTTGTAAATCATACAGATGAAGACGCTGTGTTTGGAGGCAGGCAGCGATAAACACTTGTCTTAGGTTTTCCGCGCTTCAGAGGATGGATTACGTCGTACAAAGACGTAGTCCACTTCCCGCGTTTATCCTTTATCACTTCCAAACTGGAACAGATGCCTTCGACCATCTAAATCGGTTGCGTCGACTTGATACTCGAAACCCCTTTGAAGTAACTCCTTATATGATATATAGACTATATACACATCGGCCTATATAAATATACGTATTCGTCATGGCCGAATACAGCACTGTATATACTGCTGCTCGAGTGGGTTATTCGCTTAGGGTTTCTTCGTTCTGCAAACTATATTAGCTGATTATAGTCAGTTATCCAGAAGCTTTTCAATGCCTAACAACAGCGCTGCAGTATACATCTATTACCGCTATGTAAATGCTGAGAATAGTTGATAACAATTTGTAAATGCTAAGATGCAATTAATGTGACGAGGTTGTAACCTGGATCTGATTGCAGTTGTTATATGCAATCAGATCCCTCAGCGTCGATACGTGTATTAAGAGGGATCTGCGCAATGAAACTGATTGCCCAGCTGCTAACTTCTGACACATCTATAGGGCCTACTTATAGCGCAGATCTCTGACAACTAACCTATAGACTCTTTGCCATATAGATTATATTTCTGACGGCGAGCAACAAACAATGTTTATAAATAATACAGAAGAAGATTATCATCTTTCCTTCATTTCTTCTTTGTGTTCTTTTTCTCTCGTCTTTTTTCTCTCGTTGTTTCATTTCTTCTCTCTCTCTCTCTTTCTCTCACTCTGTCGAAATCTCTTTCTTTTTGTCTCTCTGCCTTCCCTCTTTCCCTTTCTTTCTATTTCTCTCTCTTTCTCTCTCTTTTCTCTCTCTGTTTACTTTCTTTCTATCTTTCAGTTCCTCTTTCTTTCCTACTCCCTCTCCATTCTCTCTGTGTATATATATATATATATATATATATATATATATATATATATATATATATATATATATATATATATATATATATATATATATATATATATATATATATAAGCCCACTGGGTTTTACCTGTACGGCCATAAATACTGACAAGTATTGCATTTCTCCGCATGTTTTTACAGTAGGCCTATATGCGTTAACAGCTGAAACTGATGAGTTGACAGATCACAATAAGCTCTGCTGATTACGACACGGCCGATCGTATCCAGCCACACATGAAACGAGTATTCGATCACAAAGTCTGCACGTAGCATAGTTTATGCGTTATATATCCAGTGAGTGAATTAAGCATAGGTCTATGCTGTAGCATATATAGGGTATTGCATATACTGCATAATTAGACTTTTATGGCATCCTTCAGAACACTCTCCGTGATGATGTAGTTAAATTTTCATCGGGTGTATTCGCGGTCAAGTGATGATGTTCCAGAGTTTAGGACGGGATAAGTTTACGCCAGTCATGAAAAGCAAACTCGTTGAACCTAATGGTATATAGTGGGCCTAGAGGCGAAATGTAATCTTCCTCAGAGCGAAGATGGCCTACTTTTAAAATGTAACGTCAACTATCCGCTAATTAGAAATGTTTTAATGAAGGAAAACCACATATAAAAGGGCCTACACATGATGTTAACTGTATTTGCGAAAACTCACTGTGATATAACTGACGTCCAGTAATTAATGGAAACGTAACCCTGATTCTTTTAATTGGCTTTGTTCCACTGTCGTCTGTCTTCTTTCGTTGTCTTTCTTTGGCTTCTGCATTTCAACAAACAAGTCTTTTATTGATTGACTGATTGATTGATTAATTGATTGATTAATTGATTGATTGGTTGATTGATTGGTTGATGAGATTTCGGGTTTCATGAATGATATCGTCATTCCTTTGACTCGCAAATTATAGTATCGTATCTAGAAATTTATAAAGCGCCTCTCGCAGAATAACTATTCAGAGGCGCTCTCAGCACAGAAGCCCCGGAAATAGAAATGTCTTTAGGGAACGCGAGACCGATGAGGAAAAGACAGTCATTAGTTTGGCCCAGAGCAGAGGGGGAAGGTTATTCCAGATCTTGGGACCCACTACAGCAAACGCATATGGACACATTTTACACCAACTGCACCGAAGAAGGTATCGTGTAAATCGGATGACGCGTTTCGGAGTTTATACAAGTCCGAGAAAATAGAAAGTAAAAGCCAAATAAGATACAGGTTGTATAAGCTGGTTGTTGCCATCGAGAATCCACCACTTCTACAGAGTGCAGATTTCTGTGACGTAGTCGTCCTTATCAATGATGTTAATCGCATCGGGAGTTTTTGATTTAGGGGCCTATTACGGGGTCAAACTAAGTAGTTTCGTGTACTTTGGCGTCAATACTATAGGCTACTCTGCGGCGTGTACGCTGTGATATTCTTCCGAACCCAAACTTAAGTTTCTTATCTAATAGGTCAGGCCTGTGTATCACGAAACCATATCAGAAACCACTTATAACGAAGTAAAGTGCACGGAATTTATCTAGCATACATTCATCCCACGAAACAATCAGCGAGTGTGTAGTAAATCTCTGAGACACTGTGGTCGCTGATAAATCAGCGTCAATTTGCACATGCACCCCTTCGTCCGTCGCAGCACACCCATCCCACACACAGATCGACCCCCTCCGCCTCCTCTCACACGCCACCACAAGAGGCAAAACAGACCAAGTTGCTCCGATGGACTACGCGATAAACTACAACTCTGCCCAGAAAGCGGCGTGCTGCTCGGAGCCACGGGACGCATACAAATATATACCTACATATAAATACAGATTCACATACACACATACACACATATATATAGGCCCTAAGTATATGCATATACAGGGTGGTGCATAAAAAGTGGGACCGCCTCATGAAATCTTGTGCAATATATATCAAATTATGTTTTGGGCGGTTTTTTAAACTGAAAAATATCCTTACTCACTAACTCAACGTGTGACGTCACTATTTCGTGAACTTCCGGTCGCCGTCTAATCGTCAAAGCTGGACACTGCAACAGGACGAAGCTCCTTCGCACACGGCAAGTAACACGATCAATGTCCTTCTTCTCCTGGTTCTCCAGACATGTGGCCCCCAAATAGCCCGGACTTAATTCCTACAGATTATGCTATTTTGGGTGCTCTTATATAAAAAGTCTACCTTCGTCGTAAATTTGCAACAGTAGATCAATTGAAACTGGCCATTGTTGAAGAGTGGCAAAAACTCTCACAGCTGTTTATAAACAGTAGCATTGACCAGTGGTGCAGACGTTTATGAAAAAACTGTTGAGAACCGAGTAAGACACATTGAATTTGATTTCTGATTTTGTATAAATTATCATTTGGCAACAATTTACTTGTTTTTCTTAGAAGAAAAAATTACAAAGAAATTTATTACTTGATATTGATATCCTAGGCCGTCCCACTTTTTTTGCTCCACCCTGTACATATACTTTTATTATTTTATACTTTAATGTATGTATATATATACATATATATGTGTGTGTGTGTGTGTGTGTGTGTGTGTGGTTGTGTGTGTGTGTGTGTGTGTGTGTGTGTGTGTGTGTGTGTGTGTGTGTGTGGTTGTGTGTGTGTGTGTGTGTGTTTGTGTGTGGTTGTGTGTGTGTGTGTGTGTGTGTGTGTGTGTGTGTGTGTGTTTGTGTGTGGTTGTGTGTGTGTGTGTGTGTGTGTGTGTGTGTGTGTGTGTGTGTGTGTGTATGTGTGTGTGTGTGTGTGTGTGTGTGTGTGTGTGTGTGTGTGTGTGTGTGTGTGTGTGTGTGTGTGTGTGTGTGTGTGTGTGTGTGTGTGTGTGTGTGTGTGTGTGTGTGTGTGTGTGTGTGTGTGTGTGTGTGTGTGTGTGTGTGTTTGTGTGACCATACACACATAGACATATACACTTAAATACTTACATATGCTCTACGCGTTTGTATGCAACTGGTCGATAATATAGACACATGAGCAGGTTGAGAACGTTCAGCTTTGGGAGTATACACGGATATTAGATTGGTAAATAATAAAGAGATGAAATCCGTTTCCAGAGGACGCAATAGTATCCGGTTCGGAAGGAAAGGAGCAGCCTCGGACAGGAAACATGTACATAATATAATATACTTACCAATAGTCCTACACATACACCCACTTATACATGTATAAATAGGTACACATTTTAGTAGTCCAACTTCCACATTTATATATAGCACCATTATATAGGTCTATAGTATACTTAAGTGTATATATGTGTGTATGCATATACTTATATATGTTACAGGCAATTCGTAAAACCAGGGATTTTGTAAAATCCCTGAAATTTTTAGGTACTTTGTAAAATCCCTGATTCACTCAGGCACTTTACAAAATCCCTGAAAAAACCAGGGATTTTGTAAAATCCCTGAAATCAGACGACGAAAATTTGACAGATTGCCTGAAATGAAAATGACGAACATAATCGAAGTTTATTACGCAAACAAACCCTATTTTCAAGGGATCGACAGTTTAAGATGGTTTTTTATTTTAAGTTTAGTTCTCATGTTGTACAACCAGGAATTTTGTAAAATGTCTGACAGTTTATTATGCAAAGAAGTGTTATAAGTCAAACGATTACCATTTTTAGATGGTATTTTATTTTAAGTTCAGTTCTACATCAGTTTTTGTTGTCACACGACATACTCGAATGGTTTCGACACTTGACTTTCCCTTTGAAAAATTTTAACTTTGAAGTTGCAAATTAATTGAAGTTGTTGATACATCACAAATTAATCAACAATCCGGCTCGACAACTTTACCTACCTTTTGAAAAATTTGCAGCTATTTGTCTTGCAGCACTCGGTAGACTTTGAAGTTGCAGGATAATTGAAGTTGTTGATACTTCACAAATAAGTAAACAATACGGCTCGACAACTGCACTTTCCGTTTGAAAAATGTGTCCCTATTTGTTTCGCAGAACTCGGAGAACTTTGATTGTCTATTTACTTATAATTCTTTGATGTGCCGTCGCAACAATTAGAAGTTGACCGAAATATTTTCCGATTGGCTGAGATTAACTGTGGTCAGACGAGTACCCTTGCTATAAATTAAAACCCAGCAAGAACTATTTCATTTCTGGTTATCCTTTGGTTAGGTCAGTTCTAAACAAAATGGATAGTGAGCATAATATGACAGAGGTAAAATTTATGGAACAGTTGCTTGTTATGCACAATGCCGATAAGAAAACAGCGCTGATTAAGAAGGAAACGTACTTCGATTTGATGGATGAGCTGAAAGAAGCGATGAAGGATACAACAACAAAGACCAACAGACAGTAGGCCTACTACATCCTAAAACGGTTAGTGACATCAGATAACTGTATTGCGATCATTCCTACTGGTTTGAAGAACATATATAATAAGAACATGCATAATAAACTGTCAGACATTTTACAAAAATTCCTGGTTGTACAACATGAGAACTAAACTTAAAATAAAATACCATCTTAAACTGTCGATCCCTTGAAAATAGGGTTTGTTTGCGTAATAAACTTCGATTATGTTCGTCATTTTCATTTCAGGCAATCTGTCAAATTTTCGTCTTCTGATTTCAGGGATTTTACAAAATCCCTGGTTTTTTCAGGGATTTTGTAAAGTGCCTGAGTGAATCAGGGATTTTACAAAGTACCTAAAAATTTCAGGGATTTTACAAAATCCCTGGTTTTACGAATTGCCTGTAACATATATATATGCACATGAATATAAACATACATCTGCAGCATTCTGCATATAGGGCCTACAACAGCTGATGTAACCAGATATTCGTCAGGTGGTGGTTAGAAATGGAATGATCGTGTGCACATGGTACTTCTTGGACAGAAGAGCTGGAGATCAGTTGGACTTACTCTGAATTAGATCAGCTGAGGTCATTGACAGAATGAAGAGGTGACATTGAACTATTATATTAAGGCCTATCACTATCAACAGCCAGAACACAGGCTTTTTTTTACCAAAGACTGGACAGACTTCGAAGAATTCCCACAGTGCACAATGTGCATTGAAGTGACAATATAAGCTATTCACACAACACTATCGCATAATTATCGCCCTATTCAGGCGCTCAAAGACGTACATTCAGGCCCATCGTTTTCAGCACGCATGCACTTGCTGTGACCTTAGAGCCTTCATTAAACTGTGTTCGCCGGGTCAGAAGAATTTCATACACGCATACGATACTCATTAAGACGAGCGTATAAGTGTCGATCTGGTTCCTTTGGCATCTCTTCGAATCCAGCCGCAGACACCGATGCCAAAGAGCAACGTTCAGCCACATCTTAATGAAGAGGAAGGGGTCGCAGACAGACTCACAAGCGACATCTGCTCGCAGCTCCTCCTCCTCCTTCTCCTCCTGCTCCTCCTCCTCCTCGTATACTTCCATGTATGTATGTATGTATGTATGTATGTATGTATGTATGTATGTATGTATGTATGTATGTATGTATGTATGTATGTATGTATGAATGCCTGTGGGACAGTTGCTGGTCGATCAGCGCGTATATCCAATGGTATAGAATGTTTCAGAAGGACGTCCGATGCATTCTATCGATGCATTCTACTGATGCATTCTACCGTAGCACTCAGCAGCATTGCTGGAGTTGCCTCTGGTGAAGTATGGCAAGGTAATGTATTATAACATAGGGCAAGGCAACTCAATACAACAAAAGTCAGTGTATGCTGAGGTAAAGCAAAGCGATGGTAGGTAAGGAAAAGAAATATTTATGGTATATAGATTAAGCCGAAAGTGTTCGTGCTTTCCATAAACAACTGAAATTCCATCTATTGTGTACCTCTCAGTATTGGCGCTGACAACTGTCACTGTACAAAGCAGCGTAGAAGTAGCTCACTATAGTACAGGTGCCATGTAAATTGTTGCAATTACATTACGCTTCAATACAAAACAAGTCATGCAAAGAAATACACACGATGATCGTCTACTAATGAAGTTAGTAGCTGCCCAGCCCTGCAGTGTTAAATATACGACGCACATTAAACGTAGAGTAAGCGGGATGCCGCCGGGATCCCTGGCGGCGTTGACAGTTGCATCTGTCGGCTGCAATGCACATGGGCGCGACAGTAATAATAATCCAACGATGCGACAATCACGCGTAACAGTTTACCGGTACATGGACATCTATAGTGTTGGTCGAAACCACTAGGCACCGGGTTTTGAACTCCGAACGGAGGTCTAAATGGGATACAAGATCAGCCACAACGTGTGCCTGGAGTGTAGGCCTATGCCTGTTGAAGGTTAAGCAAAACGCTGTGGGCTTTAAGGCGTAGGTACATATGCTCAGAGCACACATTTGCTTTCAGTGAAGAAGTATTGCGTTGCGTAGCATGAAAGAGAAGCAAAAGAAAAGTCTATAGGCCTACCTTGTCTGCGTTCGTTCACTTGACCAGCACAGTTACTGTACACCTGTGCACACAGTCCAGAGCCCCTGTGATACTACGACCGACCTTCCTTCCGTCTATCTGTCCATCCAGGGAGGAGGGAGGTATCGCGGAGGGTTGTCTTATCCAGGGAGCACAGAGGCCACCGTCGTCGGTGCACGTGTGTCTCTTATCCGCGATTACGAAGACGTTTATGGCTCCGGGAAACTTCACGTGGTGCTATCTGGCGAGCAGAAGGACAACCGACGCTGTAAACAGTGCCAGCTGAGAGAAGGATGGATGGATGGATGGATGGATGGAGGAGGAAGGCAGGGACGAGGAGAGGGCGGAGACTTGGAAACAGAAGTTTGAGTCGATCGAGTTCCCTTCAGCCTATACACCTACAGAGCATAGGCAACAGACAATGCAACGCATAGCCGCTCTCGCTCTCTCTCTCTATGTCTCTCTCTCTCTGTCTCTTTGTGTGTCTTTCTTAGTGTGCTTATGTATCTCTGTCGGTCTCTCCTTCAGTGTGCCTTGTATACAAAAAGACTGAACCGAGTAAACATCACACAGAGAAGTCTTTGCAGAACGGACGAAGACCTTCGTCGACTGACGATCAGTTAAAAGCCCCACGGCTCAGAAAACAGCTTCAACGAACACACACGAATTAGAAAGCTGTGACCCATAGGCCGCCTATCTAGGCCGATAGGCCCAGCCTAAATATGTGCAGGCCTATACATGCCTATTGTGAGAGCATTATATGTATACGCATACTAAACAATTCGGAAGTATGGACAGCTGGAGATAACGGTTGCAAGCTTATATAATATATCCTTATCTACACACACACACACATTGCATCTACATGCATCTATACACGTAGGTTACATATACGTGTACATATACACTTGCAAATACATGTAAGCATACATACATACAACACATATATACACGCATATACAATGCAAGACATACATATATACAGTACGTATACGTACACAAGCATGCATGCATGCTTGTATTTAAGGGCCTACGTAGAGATATAAATATACATGCATAGATATATATATATATACACATATATTATGTAAGTGTTCTCTACAACTGTAGATTGATATGAATATCTTGCTTTGAAAGACGAACGAAATTTCTGTCCGTCTCGTTCTCCGTCTGTCCATCTGTCTATCTGTCTATCTGTCTGTCTGTCTGTCTGTCTGTCTGTCTGTCTGTCTGTCTGTCTGTCTGTCTGTCTCTCTCTCTCTCTCTCTCTCTCTCTCTCTCTCTCTCTCTCTCTCTCTCTCTGTGTTTGAGAGTTTCTCCTTTTGTCTATTAAGTTACGTACTGGTGTGAATGTGTGTAGCGTTTATTATTATTATTACATCGCGTACCTGACTGCGCTTTTTGCAGACTGGCTCCAGAGTCCTTACCAGTACAAACTCTACAGCCATTATGGTTTTGAAGATTGATAGGTGTACGTATACCATGCATGTGTAGGCCTATGTATGTATGCGTGCGGATGTGTCCGTATGCATGCGTGCGGATGTGTCCTTATGCATACGTGCGGATGTGCGGATGTGTCTGTATGCATAGGCCTACGTGCGGATGTGCGGATGTGTCCGTATGCATGGGTGTAAGCACGAACGCAGGTGCATGTAACTGTATGTTTTACGCACTAGTTTTGTGACCATGCAGGGCTGTGTGGGTGTATGACCTTTCTTTGAATAATTAGCTCTGACCTAGTTTACCGTTCATATATTAAATTTTAGTCGTGCAGTTCACCTGAGAAGCATCAAACTTGAGACCGGACGGTAAAAGAAACACTGATTGATGATGGTGATCAGAGAAGCTAACAGGGCTTCTGATCGACAACACGACTAACACATAACAACAACAGATGAAGTTGATATGTGATTTGTAGGCCTTCGTTTGATCAATGCAAATAGGTCAACGCCTATTAAGCATGCAGCTACTCCATCTGATTTCTAGTCTTTGCCTAACATGTTTATTGCACGATTCATTTGGTTTTTATGGGGACCGTCAGTGAACGATTGAACCGCCGTGAACTGCTTCCACTGCAGTTAATAGAATCAACGTTTAACTCGTGGTACGTTGTTAACAGCATGCACCATTCAGTTCTCACAACGATTACATGCACGCCTGTGTTATATTCCTACATAAAAGTACTACATCCGCTGTTGAAGTAACGCGTGTTCCCAGGCCTAACAGGCCGATAGATTTGTAAATTAGTCGAACCACATGTGGAGCTCATTTACCGTCGTAATCATACATAGCCGAGTATAAAAAGTGTTTAAACATCATTCATGCTGGTCCTAAGCTACATGTGTCCGTATAATATAGGCCTATTATTATTTACATAACGCCTTTACAAGACCTATCAAAGAAACCATATGTGGAAACATTTATATGACGCCTTAAAAGATCTCTCAAAAGCAGTAAACCCATTCTCGTCACATTGGGCTACACAGTACTGTATGGTGTGTTGTATGGGCTCTATAAAAATGTGTACGATAAGAAATGTTCAGGAATCCAAGCAAAAAGGCAGAGCACGGCGGTACCGGTTTCTGTTAACTTGTAGGTCGTGCAGAGGTCTAAGAAACGAGAGACCAGTGCATGTTACGCTGTAAACAACGGTCGTGAAAGGTCTTTTAACATTGCTTAGATGCTCTTCGCCCAGAAGCAGGACTCGCCGTTGTATGAACAACGATAAGACGTCAGCCAAACACTCTTTAAAGCCTTTCATTCCGAAAGAGCTTCGCTGCATTATCGGTCTAAGAAGACAGCTTCATTATCATCGTGTTGAAGAAGCGATGCATTGTCTTTTGCATAACATGCTGAACAGTCTCAGATCCTCAAGAGCGTTACTGATAAGACCCTATATATAAATTTCACCACAATTGGCCGTCTTTGTCGTAATGATATATAATAGGGCCATGGGCGTTTAATGGCAGACACCGATATGTAGACCTGTATTATGATAATAGTTGAGTGAATGAAGAAACCGTGCCTTGAGATGTGCCGAAAGCACAATTCATACAACATATATATATTCAATATATACAGTTGTAGGCTTGCACATATATATACATATTATATAATATTATATATTACATGTATATATAAATGTAGACTTGGGCATGAATATACTGTATACATCTATTGTAGTTATGCATCTACTGTAGGAGGCTAGGCGTACACCTGTTGAAGATTCCATCTCCAAATAGCGCGCTCTCTCTCTGTCTCTCTCTGTCTCTCTCTGTCTCTCTCTGTCTCTGTCTCTGTCTCTGTCTCTGTCTCTGTCTCTGTCTCTCTCTCTCTCTCTCTCTCTCTCTCTCTCTCTCTCTCTCTCTCTCTCTCTCTCTCTCTCTCTCTCTCTCTCTCTCTCTCTCTCTCTCTCTCTCTCTCTCTCTCTCTCTCTCTCTGTCTATCTGTCTCTCTCTCTGTCTCTTTCGCTGTCTCGTCTCTCTCTCTAGCTCTGTCTCTCGCTGTCTCTGTCTCTCTCTCTGTCTCTGTGTGTGTCTCTCTCTCTGTCTCTCTCTCCCTCTCTCTCTTTCTCAAATGTGTATGAATGCATGCAGTGGCTTCTGTCATAGTCGGAGTTCCTTAATATATGATCTGCGTGCTCTCTATTTATGGAGAAGATTCGTTCAGTTCACGTGGGCTTCTTACGGCCAATCTTCAATGCATACACCACAGTGGATCAGCTGTTGCCATCAACTCCCTCGAGAGACATACTACAAAATGCACCCAGCAAATGGCAATGAACGCAGCAGTGAACGACTGCAGCCATATGACGCATTCAGTATTTACAGTCAACACTCAAGTCATAACATAATATAGTCCACGGAATGATAGGGAATTGTTCTGTTGCCGCCGAGGAAGTTCGGTGAAAATCTGTCTCATAAAATGATATGGTAGTGTAACAGGTTATTGATCTTTTAAGAATGGAAGGCGAGAATAGATTGGACGACGCCAGTGGCAGCACCGCTAAATATTTTCGCTGACCAAAATTCTCTATAGAGTATATCTATGAAATTTGCTAACAAGTTGCCTATATGCAGGCCCGGTTCGTCTGTTAGGCAAACTAGGCAGCCGCCTAAGGCCGCCGATTTTTATGGGCCGCCAATTTTCCATTTTTCAAAAATAAACATGAAAAAAATAATTTCTGGAAATTCATAAATGAAACAACGTTGGATTATTTTTTAATTATTATTCGCTAGATGGAAGTATTATAGTGTTGGTGTAATAAATTATGTTCTATTAAGGTAGGGTTCGCCGTTAAGTTTTAATCATAAGTTTTTCCGGAAGTATTGAATCAGCAGTTCAGCTTACTCTAGTCTAGACGGTTAGACCATTTTCATTATTTTAAATTTTTTAGTTGAATGAATGTTTGAAAATAAATAACGTAATAAAAAGAGCTAATGACTTCATTTTAATCGCAGGTATATTATTATATTATGGGTCGACGGGCCGCTCAAATGCAGTTTTGCTAGGGCCGACAAATGTCTTGAACCGGGCCTGCCTATATGCTATCAAGTTAAGACAGCAATTCTGCAAGTTCTACTGGACGATCTGTTTGCAGTATAGTCACAGAGGATCCTTTGCAATTTAAAAAAATTTCAAAAATTATGCGTTATAGTCCATAGAATTGCGTAACCTACATATACACGCATCCAAACTATTATAGAGTCTATCGTCTTAAACGCCTTTCAGTCTGGTGAGTGCATACTTATTCTACATAGAGAGGTTATTTTTAATGGTTCATTATGCATGTGGCCAACGTTAGAACGAATCTTTTATTTTGCCATATAACTGTCGCTGAGTATAGGCCTGTATGCTTTGAGCGATGGACGTCCATTGGTGGCTGAGAATTATTGCGATGGATGTGCCAGTCAGATGAGGCGTTCTGCCTGGAGCGAGACTGCATTTCGACCAGATTGGTTACGTCAAAGCCAACTCGATATCTGCATACAGGTGTTGAGATTGCTTGAGAAGAGCCGACAGCCATCCTTCCATACATCTTCTTCATCTTCTGCTCCACCCGTTCCTCCTCCTCCTCCTGCTCCTGCTCCTGCTCCTCCTTCTCCTTCCTTCTCACCTGCATCCAATCCAAACTAAGCACTTGCGGTGGAAACGTTTGTCCACGCTCAAATAAACAAGTGCCTTGGTAGATCTGTTGTTCATTCGTTATCGACATGTGAACTCAAACCGATGTTCGTAGCATCGCAGGAAATCAACCGCGTAAATATAGACAGCTCACATTCATACAGAGCATACATATCATCATTTGCTTATGCAGCCTACATACAGAGAGAC
The DNA here is from genome assembly GCA_963556255.1 of Allolobophora icterica. NCBI lineage: Eukaryota > Metazoa > Annelida > Clitellata > Crassiclitellata > Lumbricidae > Allolobophora > Allolobophora icterica. The sequence continues at coordinate 66,482,999 of OY744602.1, read as the reverse complement.
TGCATAATTAGGGTCATCTATAAAATGTGTCGTGAGAAATTTAGGTTTTGTACCAGAATCCTGTTGTCACGGACTGTGAAATTCAAGGGCTAATCTTGGTGGGAAGGAGCAAACCAGCCATGTTCCCATCAGTTTAAGTTTAGGGCAAGCCACTGAGTTGCTTAGCCAACAGACCACCAAATGTTCCAATGTTTATACAATGTCACAACCACGAGCGTTGGCCCCATGTTCGCCTTATGAAAGATGCTGTTTTGGCGTAATGCAGGATCTGTATTCCACTTTACACCGTCTCTAAAGAAAGACACGATTTAGAAAATGTGTATATAACTCCGATTTTGTCTAAGTAAATGGGCAGAACAACTCGGATTTTGTGCCGATGTTAATTCTTAAAATATTAAAATATTTTCGGTATTTATAATTATGTGGTCAAGTTATATATACACAGAACATATGTTGGTCAACTGTTGTTATTCTGGCCTGGAGCTGACATTGGCCAACGCTGGTTCTATGTTTGTACCTTGACAATATAAACATCATCAATCTCAAAACACATTCAATATTTAAGTATCAACAATGTACAATTCCCAGTCGCACGAACTTAGACAAAACATAAAATTAAGTAAATATACACGTGTCATTACTAAAATACATGTCGTTACATCCGGCATTACGCTACTGTAGCATTCACTGGCGTAAAGTTGTCCAAAAATATTGGGGGGGGGGTATGGGGAATGGACAATCGGCGAGTTTCAGAGGCTCAGAGCTAGACTTGATCGTCATCATTGCAATACATACCATTCTCGTTAAACGCAGCTTCCAGTCCAAGTTCGTCAGTTAACCAGCCGGACAGGAAACAAAGCGATTGACATGATTGACTTTATAGGAACTATTACTAAAAGCAACTTATTTCATTAAAATATCTCATTATATACGACATAAACGTAAGTAAGTAAGTTTTATCAAACTTGGTTTGGCGTCTCTGGCACTGCTCTACTCTGGTTCCAGTCCTACTTGTCTTCCCGATCCTTCCCTGTTAAAGCCTCCAGCCACTGCTCGCAACCCCTCCCTCTCTCCTGTGGTGTGCCTCTAGGCTCCGACCTGGGTCCACTCCTCTTCATCCTGTATACCACACCTTTAAGCCATCTCATAAAATCCTCCTCTGTCGACCACAATCTCTATGCAGACGACACCCAACTCTAAATATCCTACTCCAAGCTCTTTTTTCCACCTCCAAGCTCTTTTTTCCACTTCCATCACACAATTACTCAACGTGGTTAACCTAATCTCACAGTGGATGTCACATCTGCCTTAACCCTTCTAAAACAGAATTCATCATCCTAGGCCTACCTGATGAAATTAAAAAAAATCCATGACCCTTCCATACACCTATATCATCGTCTCTTACCTTCACCTCCGACTCCCCCGTCCGCAATCTTGGTGTTACCTTTGATTCACACCTCTCCTTCTCTAACCACATCTCCAACCTCTCGCGCTCCTGCTTAACGCACATTCGTGACATCCGCTGCATCCAACTTATGCTCGACCTAAAAACTGTATCCACCATTGCTGCCTCCATTGTTCATTCAAAGCTTGATTACTGCAATTCTCTTTTCCTCAATCCTGATTCCATCCAAATCAAGCGTCTTCAATTTATCCAAAACTCACTAGCCAGAGCTGTCAGTAGGACACCCTAACATCATCATATCACTCCCATCCTCAAATCACTCCATTGGTTAAAAATCCCAGAGCGAATCCACTTCAAAGTCCTACCGCTAACCTACAACTCCCTACAATATTCCCAGCCCCCAAGTACCTCCGTGATCTCTTCACCATCCACGCAACTCGCTCCACTTGATCATCCTCCTATCTAAGTTTTTCAAGACACCCCCCCCCCAGTCACTACTCATCTCAAGTTCTCCAACCGAGCCATAGCCTATCCAACACAACACCACACCACTGGAACGATCTCCCCCTTAATTCCGCATGTTATTGGTTCCGCCATCATCATTGCAACCCGTTCTCCATCCTCTTCATCAAGTTCCTCTATCTATCACCCACTTTCCAATAAAACTGAAGTCTCACCTTTTCAAGAACTTTGTGACATCATGTATATGTATATACATGCCCATTGTTTTATATGATAAATTATTGCTCTTAAACTGGCCTAGTGTGCAGTGAAATTTTAAATTTACATTCTATTATCTTATTAAAGTTATGAAGCATTTTAAAACGCATTTGCAAACTTTCATTATAGTCTTATATTTCATACATGTAGGCCATCTGCATGTGATACCGTAGAAAGCTCATATATAGTCTCTGACAGATAGCCTATAAATCTATCATAGGATACTATGAGCTTTTGTTAGAGGGAATATTTTTAAAATCTCATCATGAATTTGATTACGTTGCCATCGTTAAAAAATTTCTCGAAGTTGCCCATCACCATATATATATATATATATATATATATATATATATATATATATATATATATATATATATATATATATATATATATATATATATATATATATATATATATATATATATACACATGGATGTAAACTTACCCCAAATGCGTTTCTTTATTCGTTTGAAGCTTTTCTTTTGCTGCCCCTTCAGCTGATGTATCTTCCTGAACTGGCAGTTGACCTGCTTTTGTTTTGGCTTTTATAACTATACGCCTAAATAATAGACTTCTGCGCTACATAGGCTATTGAGCTAAATGTTTAGCCCTAACTATAAATGCACGACTTCTATGCGTGTTATGAAAGTATGTATAGGCCTATCGTGACACTGACAAAATGTGCCTGCCAAACTGATGTCGGCCACTTTAAGACCAAGCGCTGTTGCAAAAACTCTATTTTAATCTCGATGCATTTCTCATATACCGTGAATTTTTGTCTCGTATAGTCTTATCTACAGAGATCCAACATTTGGCAATAGGTTTATATTGCATGACAGCCATTTTGAAAGTCTGACTATTGCTAACTTCTCAGTTTTATGCAGTCTTGTTGTCAAGACCTTAAACCTCAAGACCAAGACCAAGACCAAGACCTTGAACCTCAAGACCAAGACCAAGACCTTGAACCTCGAGACCAAGACCAAGACCTTGAACCTCGAGACCAAGACCAAGACCAAGACCAAGACCTTGAACCTCAAGACCAAGACCAAGACCAAGACCCAAAAAATCGAAATCAGGTCAAGACTTCTAAAAATTGTCAAGTCGGAATATTCGCTATTTTAATGAAAACATGAGTCTTTTATTTTATTCAAGCAAATTAACTTTAAACGCAAACTGGAGAGAAATCCGAATTTGTATTCAAAAGTCCTTCGTGCAAACTCTTATACCAAATGCCTTTTGTATTTTATAAAAACCAATTCGCTCAGAATTTTCTGACCAAGGCGTGCATGGTGGGCCTCATAAAAATTCCGCCATGTGAAAAAACCGTTTTACAGGTGCTTAAGTCGCTGACACACACAGAGTACCTTTTCAAGCACTGGATGTAAATGTACAGATAGTGAGTCCTTTTGAAATCTTCCCATGGTTTATCATACCGTCTGAAACAGAATAACTGTAGTTGCTGCTGCCAATGGGTTTTCCTGACCAACATGACTTGTATCCATCCATAGATATTGGTCGTATACGATGCAAGCAGGCTTGATACAGAATTCTTGAGTTCTGTAAAATGACTGTTCATATTAACAGCCGGTCTTGGTCTTGGTCTTGCGAGACCAAGACCAAGACTTTGAACCTCAAGACCAAGACCAAGACCAAGACCTTGATCCTCAAGACCAAGACCAAGACCAAGACCTTGAACCTCAAGACCAAGACCAAGACCAAGACTTTTAAAAACGAACTCGAGTGCACTCGAGACCAAGATCTTGGTCTCGAGGACAACAAGACTGGTTTTATGATGGTCATCATGAAACGCATAGTCACTTACATCAATTTGCCTACAATTTGCCTGCTTTATTATTATTAGCAGCAAGTTCATCCTGTTCACCTCTATAGGGCACGCTCACATTCTGAACTGTAGCGTCTCACTCCAGTATTTTGCTCACTTAATGCTGCAGGCTCATGGCTGCGTGTGGCGAGTTTACGAAATGCATGTTAATCTCTACAATTTGTAACAAGGTGTATTTATAAAGGCGGTTAGTTCTGTCTCTTTCTGCTATCTCTCTGTCTCTGTCTGTTTCTCTTTCTTTTTGTTAGGCTTACCGGCTACTCAGAATTTCTGGGACGAATCTATGGTAAGGTGAGGGAATTTGAAGTTTAAGGCGAAATTACGTATGGGAAGGCAAATAATGAGGATCTAGTAAACTGATAATTTTAGGTCAATTCGCCAAGTTTTGTGGTGTAGGCATACATCCTTCATAAAATCCGTCAACAAAGTCAGAATATATGTATACAGTTCCTGTTCCGTATAATAATTCTACTTTAGGAGGACGTACCAGGTCTATAAAAATGTAAATTATCTTTTCAGATGTTCTAATGACTTTGCTCTGCTGTACAGTCGTGCACGGTTCAATTCTCGGTCTAGGTTACTATAGGCCTATACGCTAGAATGAGGGATAAAAGTAATGGACCAAACTGTTAGCTTTCTGCTCCATTTCAATCCAACTGTCAAAGGTCATCGGTCAACTAAGAAAAACTTACAAAATGTTAATAATAGGTCTACACGCTTTTAATTAGCGACCGTATGGCCTAGACCCTGTGCGTTCTTTCACTTAATTGAACTGCATGATCGTCGATGTCTAAGTCTAGGTTAGCCGTGATTGGCTAGCATGTAGGCCTAAAACATCAGCAGGTGTGACAGAACGGCTACATAGTTAAACACAACAGTCTGTCACGAAGAAGGAAACTCGATACCAATTTCGTGTTGGCATTTGATTTTTTCCCGGAAGGCTTCCACTACATGGCAAGAGTTAGGCCTACTTGAAATTTTCTGAGGAAAATGGATTGATCATTTCTTGAATGAAACGAAGAGCATTTAATTAATTTCCACGTCACCCTCATGTCGAGTTTGAAAAGCCTAAACAATAATATTATGCTACTGGTCAGCCCTCTGTCGAATGTCGCAATAGCAACTCTTTCGATCAGGGTTTGAGGCAGCCATTCGGTGTCCCTACGAGGTTGATGTATAGGCCTAGGCCTATATCCGCTAAGAGCTATGGGGACTCCCGGGGAATTTCGCACCGGGAGCGTCTCTGATTGGTGGGCACTGGGTAGAGGCGCTTTACAAGTTCTGAGAAACAATGCAATACAATATCCATTTTCGGTTTTTTCTTGAAATTGTTCAGTCAGTTCGGTTTGGTCTTGGGTTTTCAGGGTCGGACCGGTTTGCAAAAGCGGCCAGGGATACTTGGTCTACAATGCTACACTGTCATAAAACAATGTGTAGGCCTACCCAGACTCTTCTGCACCGCGATAGAAAAGTCCACGCTTACCGATAACTTTCTAAGGTTCTAGGATTCTTTCTAAAATTGATCGATTCTTTTTAACTTCTTCAGATGTTTGCGCATGTAAATGTTTCCAATATCTTTGGCATTGATTTGTAAAACATATGATTCTGTGCAGGTAACATGAAGTGCACTGATTTCACGTTCTGATAGACCCCTATTATATGATAAACTAGCTGTACACCCGTGAAAAATCACGGTATATAAAAAACAATTATTAATAACATCATATTATAGGCCTATAGCCGTCGTCAAGACAACCGTCAAGACAACCGTCGCCAAGGCGGCAGTATAGTGACGTCACAATAGTGTTTGTTTACGGGACAGACAGACAGACAGACAGACAGACAGACAGACAGACGTACAACGGTTATTATGTAAGTTGATATGTTTTGAATATACACTGTGTCCCGATGAAAAGTGGACCCCAAGAAAGAGTGTCATAACTCGGTCAAAACTTTTAACATTTGCCTGAAATTTTAAAAACAACAAGAGTAGCCATATTGCCACCAAATCCTAACGCCGTTTGGAAATGTTGCCGAGTTTGTCAAGTTTGTGAATGTTTGAGACGCAGCCCTGAAAATGGGAAGTTTCCAACATACAAGAGCCATAAGGAAGTGAAGTTCAGCAACAGCTGGTGTTCAAAATGCCCTTTTTGTTCACGGACACACGACCGTGGACGTGGACGCCACTGTTTGATGGCCCGATCGATGATCACGTGGTCAAACAGCTGCAACTCTTCAATCAGACGCGAAATCCAAACCTGGAGTGTACTGGAGGAGCGCGTTTATCGTTCCCGCATTCGTGACGTCGATCACCGGAGGCGCGTCTGATTGAAGAGTGGCAGCTGTTTGATCACGTGATCATCGATCGGGCCATCAAACAGTGGCGTCCACGTATACGGGAGTGTGTCCGTGAACAAAAAGGACATTTTGAACACCAGCTGTAGCTGAACTTCACTTCCTTATGGCTCTTGTATGTTGGAAACTTCCCATTTTCAGGGCTGCGTCTCAAACATTCACAAACTTGACAAACTCGGCAATATTTCCAAACGGCGTTAGGATTTGGTTGTAATATGGCTACTCTTGTTGTTTTTAAAATTTCAGGCAAATGCTAAAAGTTTTGACCGAGTTATGACACTTTTTCTTGGGGTCCACTTTTCATCGGGACACAGTGTATAATGCTATATTGAACGTTGATTGGTCTGAGGCTTTGCTGAAGGCCAGACAAAACGAATAAAACAATTTCTTTGTATTTTCGTCATAGTGACCTATGTGAAGAGGCTTAGGCCCATTGTTTCAATTTATTTTAACATTCAGAGCAAAAATTTCTCTGTTTCTGGTGAAATTTTAAAAAGGCTTGAAAACAATATTAGCTGGTGGCTTTAAAACGTTAAGATGATTACAGTTGTTTCCAGTTTATTCACCTGGCCCTAGTTCAGACTGACTTAGGCCTATTCAAATTATATTCAATTTCAGAGATAGAATGAGGCTAAAGTTGCATCCTCACAAACTGCAGTTTCATTAAGAAAATATGTAACTGCATGTGCATCATTAAGTGATAAAACCGTATCATAAACTGCTACTGGGCGGAGATCAGTAATTATTTCATACTTGTGTATTAACCCGTCATAAATTATGACGTGACGACAGTGTATCATTATAGGCCTATATGTATCGTTGGCTAAAATGCTCTGATCGCCGTCGTCAAGACGACCGTCGTCAAGACGGCAGTATAGTGACGTCACAAACGGTTTCACAATAGAACAGAAAGCGTTATACGACGGACAAATTTGCATATAAGGAAACTATATGTATAGATTCTTGCTACATTAGCCATGTTGATATCAGAACCAGTAGAAGATGGTGCAAACACGTTCGTTAACTGTTTATATTGCTTGGCATCTTTTTCTATAGGCCTACGTGCTTTCTTTCTTATTCGTTCTTTCTTAGCAACTCCCTTTTGTTTAGACATCAGTTTTCACTAGGTTTGCGGGACTGTTTGCCGTTTTAGTGCGTTCGTTATGTCACAAGTCACAGCTCAGAAACAGTATTAAATTACTTAAAATCCAATTTGTTATTACAATAATTAATATTATACAATTGTATAAATATTAATACTGTCAATGCGTACAAAAACTGAAACAAACCGATTAAAGTAAATCACACGTTGAACGTATGACTGTGTTATTTGGAGCACTCATAATTTTATCTAGTTCGCTTACTCAGATCATAAGTAATTTTTTAAAATATTAACGCTTGCAGGTGGTCTTTGTGCACAATGTAAGGATTAGGCCTAAGTGATTTTAAGAAAACGCACAATCACGCGCCAGCGCTGCTCAATAGGCGCGGATGCATTTCTAAAACCATTATTGCGGCAGATGAAAGCATGCGCTATAATCAACTGTAAGTTAAAATGAATATTGGTGGGCCTACGTAGCCGCACGTTTTACGTGGCAGTGCTAGTTTCTTGGTAATATTGCACTGCCAATATTTCATAATTTATAACATTAGACCAAGTCTCTGGGTTTTCTAAACTACGCGATATCGGCAGGCCTACCTTTCCGGTTTTTTATGCGTTCTTAATCTGTATGCTTCAAGTTTATCGACCGACGTTGCTGTTGCGCATTGTACAATGTAGGCCCTACACGCGAAACTGTGTTTTATGTTTAGGTCCTAGTGCTGTTTTACTCTAAATGCATCGTGTGAATAAGTCTATAAAAATTGTATATATGTGTTCAACTATATGTGCCATAAATTTTTAAAATGTCTGTACCACTGTACAGGCTACTGTCGCAAATTCTCTCCTAACCACTCCCTCTATCTTCTACCAGGATGCCGAACGGAAGAAGTCAGAAGTTGCGACTGTTAAACAGATGAAGTTCCTGCTCGTGGGTCCGACCTTCGTGGTATTCGGAGGACTTTGCTCGAAATCGACTCTGCGCTTGCTCGAAGGAAAGACAAGACCAACACGAGAAAATCTTTGAACGATTTTTGTTCTTCAAAATCATCTCACATGAATTCTTTCGCAACAAAAATTGTCAAACCCGACATTCAAATCAGAAAAGGTTTCAAATCAGAAATTGTCTCCTTAATCTAGCTCTACAATCAACGTTTCAACACTCAAAGTGATCACCTAGGCGGCTAGGCCTACTGCAGATAATCTGATGTTTACTCTCTCTCTTCTTTGTTTTACTTTTTGGCCTTCTATATATAGACCACTGCGATACCCACGATGTATCGCCGTTCCTCTCCACGATGTATCGCGATACACACGATGTACAAACTCCATAGCAACACAGCACATTAAACAAATGACGTAATAATACGTACACATCATGCTCACGGCAATTTCTTCACACTAATAAATCAACACTCAAACGATTACGTTTAGGCTACACTTCATGACAATAGGGTTGCGTCATTTAGGGCCTACTATAGTATAGGCCTAGATATCGGACGTTACTATTACTTTGAAGTTACGGAACCGTATACAATAGGTCATAGGCCTACTCGGCATCAATTACCTTCAACATTGTCAGGATATGTTCACTGAACGCAAAATATTTCAGTGATATTTTGTTTTGATATTTGAATTCTGTGCATGTCGACTTTCGTCGGTTTTGTGAGTTTTGTCGACTTTATCTTCGGTTTTTGCAAGGTTCCCAAAAACCGACTTCAGTGCGGTTTCAGTTTCTCTGAATAAAGCGTTATCGGGTCGCTATCGGTTAAATCGATCCATCACTATAAATCAACACGCAATTAATGTTGCTAATATAGAGTGAAGCAACACGTGATCGGGTGCCTAGCCCTACTCACACCTCCGCCGTGTTCGATTCCCCATCAGCGCAAATTGATGATGAAAAAAGGTTCCCTTCGTTTTTTTGTCGCATTTACGCCTATAGAAAGCTAAGATTCTTCGCAACCTCTAAGAAGAGTTTACACAGGCGTGTAAACAACTTTGCTACCTTAACCTTCTTTATCTTTACGGAACGCCGATTCACAAGTTGGAGGAGACACAGCCAGAGAAGGTTGCAGAAGGGAAACATCCTATACCACCTGTGGCACCTGTGCACATAAGCTCAAAAGAAGAATCTGTAGGCAATTTCGAGGTATTTCATAAGTAAAACTCAGCAGTTGAGAACAAGGATTCCACCACTTTTAATAAATAATTCGGAAGATTCGTTCACTTGTATATTTTTGGGAGTTGATCCGATATTTTCCAATGTATTTGTCCCTTAGGGCCTAATCCCACACCTGGTAGCCTAGCCCCGCTGCCACGGCCAAAAACTGCCAACTGCCTAGGCTCTATGTCTTAATAAGAAGTCAGCTTTCGAATAAGATCGAATGCAATCAGTCGGTGACATCGGACGACCTGACAACTGTAGGTGAAGTTTAGTATGCAAAAACATGTTTATTTATTCAAAGAATTCTTCATAACAAGCAGGGGCGTAACTTCGGTCTAAAAAGTGGGGGGGGGGATTTCTTACATACACGAAGCAAGGCGGAGACTGCGCTTTCTGGGAAGGCTCAATAATAAAATATTGATTGGCATTGTTTAAAAAGTGGGGGATACGGTACTCCTCAGTTCAAAAAGTGGGGGTACGGTACCCCAGTCCACCAGTGGGGGTACGAGTACCCCTCGTACCCCCACAAATTACGCCTATGGGCTAACAAGGATGATATTGGGCGTATGTCAAATATATAATATATATTATATAATACAGTTGCTTTGTGTCTAGAGATTAATTATAACAAAACGCTAATCAAACTCTGGTATAGGAGGGATTTGAACTCTCGGTCAACGAACCACGTACAGGATTGAAACCAGGTCATTGGATCCAGAGGAGCGTTGAGCAGCGACGTAAACATAGCCATCGTAGTTCAATCGAAAACAACGATCGGCACGCGCAGAGTATCCTGCTCAAATGTTTACGATTAACAAGGCCGAAGAATTCTGTAGGTTTAAAATAAGGTTGATCTCTTATCCAAAGACACGAGGCGTATAAGTAGGGCCTGTAGAAGCATTATATTTAGTCCTATGAATTACAAGCTGCATAGGCCTATTCTTGTTCTTTGAACCTATCCGCTCAGTATAGCCTACAGTAGCAAAATACTACACCTATAAGGACATAGACCTGAGCCTATATAATTACTAGTCTGTACAGATATGCGTGTGTGTATGTGTGAAGGTGTGTGTGTGTGTGTGTGTGTGTGTGTGTGTGTGTGTGTGTGTGTGTGTGTGTGTGTGTGTGTGTGTGTGTGTGTGTGTGTGTGTGTGTGTGTGTGTGTGTGTGTGTGTGTGTGTGTGTGTGTGTGTGTGTGTGTGTGTGTGTGTGTGTGTGTGTGTGTGTGTGTGTGTGTGTGTGTGTGTGTGTGTGTGTGTGTGTGTGTGTGTGTGTGTGTATGGATGTGTGGGGGTGGGTGTGTGTGTGTTAATCTATAGCCAGAACCTCGTTGAATTTTGGTCCAGTTTAGCTATCTCCATAATAAATAGTAAGCCTCTATGCCTTAGACTTAGAGACTTACTCTAGGTGTACATAGGCTAAACCTTCTTCTGTTCAGCGAATGCGTACAGGGTTAAAGGGCGGTATCAACATTTTTATAAGTCGTTACTCGTTAAGACCTATAATACACTGTCTGCCAAAAATGCTTCTACGCTGATGCTCTTGTGTCGACTATTGTATTAAATGCCATATATGCGGGATCAAGTGTTAATAAACTTCAACCCGCTTTAAGCGATGTACATCAGCTATAGGCCCCGTATAATATTACATGGTGGGATTCCAAAGTTCGGTCATAATGTGCCTATTTACGTAAGCATATCATAAGGACCTGGTATGAGCTGCATCGGTTTCTTGTGAGAAGACACATTGAATTTCAGATCCTGATTAGTCACTTTGTAAGGGCAAGTTGGCAACTAAGTATTTTTAGTTACGGGGTGGGAGTGTTAAATTGAATTTTTTCAGCTATCTCCATAATGAAATTAGACTTAGAAAGAACACACGATAATGGTCACTTTAATGCACGTGAACCAAAGAATTCCCAAGCGCAGGGCACCAGCCTATTCACGAGCGCTGCGTCAAATCAGAGGGGGTTTCCAAAGAGTAATCCAGAGGAATTCCAAGTTCGGTTCCATGTGGGCAGGTCTTCAATGCAGAAATTTCCAGGCGCACGAGACAGATGGTAAACTCAGAAATCGATCGAAAAAAGAAGGCTCCGTGTGTTTGGGTACGTCGCAGAGTGCAATGGCAGGCAAGCATGAACACGCCATTATTTAACGTACCCCAAGGAACTTAATAATAATATAGAGTCATTCTTGTGCAATAGGTTGTTCTGTTACAGTTAGAGTCATTCTAATACGAGAGGTATTCGTTTACTAGAATCAGGATGACACGTACACTGCATTCTGATACAATATCACTCGTTCAGGCTAGGATAATAATATTGTTGTCTACGAATGGTTGTTAGAGTCATTCTGGTGCAACGGGTTGTTCCGTTAGAGGCATTCTAATACGAGAGGTAGTTGGCAAAAGCACTTGAAGAGACGAGTCAGACAACCAAGGCACATGGACCCTGACAGTGGAGGCGGATCTTCACTCACTGAACTTCATACACATACCGACTGGCGACGAGCCGGGACAATCGGCAGAATCG
>OY744602.1:66447336-66470680 GCA_963556255.1 Allolobophora icterica | reverse complement strand
ACTAGAAGATTGGAACTCGTGATTGTTTAATTGGCATAATCAGCTACAAAGAAAACTACTGACTGAACTTACTTATCGTTAGAATTGTATTTCGATCGATGACAAAGATTCTCAAAACACTAAAACCAATCGGTTCTCCACATAAGCGGTTGAGAAGAGTATTGATCTGTAAAATACACAGTTAATAGCATAGTTGCCAAGTGACAAATCAAATAATTCCAAACCCAATAATTCTAGTCTCTCCAAAAGTAGGCCTACTTTAAAGGCCTATAGGCGACAATTAAAAAAATCGCTTAAGTCATGTCCAAATATCTTAAACACTCAACTTGCCAAAATTAATGAATCACTCACCTCACCTTGTGCTGTCGATTCGTTGAATCCTAGCGACTGTCATGGTCAACCTTCTCCATGTGCTCCGATTTCTCGTGGCCTCTCTCAGCTCCGAGATGTTCATCTTCATTGCCTCTTGTATCTCCTCCATCCATCTCCTCCTTGGTCGTCCTTTCCTCCTCTTGCCCTCCCCACACGCCAACATCATCTCTTTTCCAGCCCATCTGCACGCATCACATGACATCTTCTGCCTGGACGCTCTCTGCCCCAACGTCAAACTCCCTCTCCAGTGAATGAATCACCAGACAATTATAAACATTTTCAAGATGGCACGAGGTGTCACTACTGTTTCTGCATTCAGGTTTGTTAGGTCGATATCGTGAATTCTCTCATAGATCTTTTGAGCCTTAAACAACAGAAATACTCTAGAATTCTGAATAAAGTTTACACAATTTAACAGGCGTTTGCAAAGGTAGATTGCCACAGTTTTCGTTACCAATGTCAAAATCTTACAAGCAGATAATGAAAAGACATCGCTCGCATAAAGCGGGCTGTGAGACACTGAACACCTGATGGTCAAGAGCAAAGGTTTCTCTGTCTCTCACGCAGAAAATCTCATTAATAGTAATCGTAATTATAATCTCCAAACTTCTAAAGCGCCACTTGAAAGCCAAGCGCAGGGCACCAGTCTAATCACGAGCGCTACGTCAAATCAGAGGGTGTTTCCAGATACTAATCCAAGAGAGTCCGAGTCCAGATTCCAGAAGGTCAAATCAAAACAGAGGAGGTTTTCCATAGAGTAGTCCAAAAGATCAGTTCGAAGTCCAATTCCGGTTTCCAGAAGGCCAAATCAAATGGAGGTTATTTTCCAAAGAGTAGTCCAAAAGAGTTCCAAGTCCGATTTCCAGAGGTCCAGATCAAGAGAGGAGGCAGATCAGCTGTTAAGGCGGGTGTCGTTTAGGGCAAGAGGAATTAGAAGACGGAGGATTAGATGAGTTTGGGTAGAACTTCTTGTGTTGGATATGGCTCGGTTGGGGAACTTCAGATGAATAGTGACCAGAGGTCGAGAAAGACTGAGATAGGAGGAGGATCGGGTAGAGCGGGTTAACTGTATGGTGTAGAGATCACGGAGATACTTGGGCTGGGAATATTGTAGGGCGTTGTATACTATAGGTAAGTTATAGGACTTTGAAGTGGATTCGCTTTGCTATTTTTAACCAATGGAGTGATTTGAGGATGGGAGTGATATGATGTTCGGGCGTTCTCGTGACAGCTCTGGCTAGCTAGTTTTGGATAAGCTGCAGACGCTTGCTTTGGGTGGATTCAAGGTTGAGAAAGAGAGAATTGCAGTAATCAAGCTTTGAATGAACAATGGAGCACATAGCGGAAGGAGCTTTAAGGTCGAGCTTTGCCGGGTGCGGCGGGGGTCACGAATGTGCATGAAGCAGGAGCGCGAGAGGTTGGAGATGTGGTTAGAGAAGAGGTATGGATGAAAAGTAGTAGGCCTACCAAGACTGCGGACAGTGGAGTCGGAGGTGAAGGTAAGTCGGAGTTTTGTGAAGGTAAGGTCGGAGTTTGTCGATAAGTATATGGAAGGGTCAGAGGTCGATTTTCTTGATTTGGTCAGGAAGGCCTATAGGATGATAAAACTATACGCCGACGTTACTTTAAAAGTAATGCAAAGTAGCCTACTAAATGTAGCTAATCGTTTTTCATTACCGTTACCTCACAAAAGTAATCAGTTGCCGCTGTGCGTTACCTTTGGCAAAAGTAACTAGTTACTCCAAAAGTAACCGCAAAAAAGTAAATAGTTACAGTAACGCGTTACAAAATTTATAACGCAGTAATAATAACGCAGTAACGCACAAAAAATGTTAATAAATGAATAAATGTGAATAAATGAAAATTAAACTGTTACTGAGGAAAATGAATATTGTGTGAAATAAAGCAATAATTGTAGCCCGGTAGAGTTGCACTAGGCGTCCCTGCATGGCCTAATTGTTTTGCGACCATGCATTAGGTACGCGAATTCAGTCTACAGACTTTGAAAGGACCTGATAATTGGAGACGATGTCAACGTTATCGTGACACTTCGTGATAGACAGTGACTCGATCTTGTCTGTGGCCTGCATTTGATAATCTATCTTACTACCATGGCCACGAAGCACTTGTATAAACTATGCAAAGGCGAATCCAGCGAGGGGCCGTCTGCCCATTACCCCCATTCGATGTAGGAACGCCACGGATTGCCACCAAACCGGTTGCCACGGCGGGAGTTGTCCACAGCCGCGAGAAAAGTGCGAAAATGGGTAAGAGGAGATCACAGAGGTCAGGAAAGGTGATTGTCTAAAAATCGGTTATCCATGAGGAGGTGACTTACTTCAAACCTTTTAAGAACATGAAGAAGAAATGATGATGATGATGCTGATGAAAAGAAGGAGTCGTCCCTTAAACTAGCTCCGACAGGGAGCCATGGCTAGCCTACAGTGTGGCTTCGTTTTTCTTAGTCTCGGCATATGAGCGCGGGTATATCCAGTCCTTTCGATCCCTCGTCGACTGTTCTTCCGGCTTCAATGGAATATACAGCCACGTTCTCGTAGCCGAGTTTGCTAATGGCGCAAATGGAACCGGAATCTCGATTAAAATTTCTGTCCCTCGCGAACATTTGAACCCATGACCATACGACTGCCAGCCTTGCGCGCTAACTAGACTAGCGCGTAATCTGGCTCGCAGCTTGGACAGACTAAACATAATATGTCAACAAAAATTTCTCCACCTAATACCCAGACCGTGTTAAAACATGCCATTCTCCTTTCTCACTCCTGGATCCGCCATTGAAACTGCATGCATGAGTTTAACTCGGAAGGCACAAACTATTCTTGATTAAAGATTAGACCCATAGTCATCATTCGTCAGAAATCCAAGTTAGCGGTGACAACACATAGGCTTATAATAGCCTAACTAGCCTACTCGTCATGTCTGAATATGCACCGAAATGAGTTTGCTGAACGATGGATAAATAGTGAACTTAGCATTTATAAACAAAAGCCTGCTGCAGGCTATCATAATTAGGCCTATTTATACTGGCTTTTGCCACGCTGAAGCATCATAATTTTGCATCGGATTGAAACCATCGTGGACCTTTTATATGTGCGTTCAGGTACAATCTGCGCTGGTCAATGACTAAGCGAAATAGAGAACTGCCATCTGTTGCTGAAAGACGTTGAGAAGAAGCAGTCAACCAGCCTACCTACCACTCAATCAGGTTGGATGAGTAATGATGAGTTCATTCTATAAGTATGTAGGCCTAATGCACGTAGCAATTCATCATCGTCGTCATCATCATCCTCACCATCGTCATCATCATCATCATCATCATCATCATCATCATCATCATCATCATCATCATCATCATCATCATCATCATCACCACCACCACTATCAAAAACAACAATATCATCATTAATCACCGTCGTCATCATAGTCATTGTCATAATCAACATCATCATCATCGCCGTCCTCACGCCAGCCATTTGGTGGTAACTGGTGCGAATGAATACCTCCATTTCTTTCGGGTCACTTAATTTTCAAGTCCAATTCTGATGTCATGTATGAACCCGCCCAAGCCTTGGTAGCCTACATCTTTGTTGATACAGCCCATAAAGTGTATCCGTGGTTTTGCTGTTTCCGTTCCTTCAAAGTTCAAATCTTGTAGATGACAGTGCATTTCGTACGATTTCGTACGATTCGGACAACTAAGCAGCAGGGCAGTAGGCCTAGTGGTAAAATTAGAGGTGAGTAGGCCTATACGCTACCGGTTAGTATTCCGAAACAAATTAGAGTTGAGTATAGGCTACAGTATTTTGTGAGTATACGCTACAGTATTTTAATACAAATAAATATAAATATTTTGTGAGGTGAGTAGGCTATCCGCGGTCTCTAGAGGCGAGTATACGCTGTATACCCGCGTATACCCTCGACTACAGCCCTGCTAAGCAGCCCTATATACCCAACGACTTCCGCCTGTCTTCGTTTATAATCTCTGGTAGCGTTTGGCGGCACAACACGCTGATCTGTCAACCCATGGCCATGGTTATTCGCAACTCCCGCCTGGACTGAAAGAATATAGTCTTGTTCATAGGCGCCGACTTTTGCTTTTGTCTTTGGGTGCCTGGGTCCTACCCCTCCCTTCCTCCTTCCCACTCTCCTTAGGTAGGTGAGTTTTAGCGGATTTTAGGAGAAAGAAAATTGTTTTCTTGTAAAAGGTGACGAGGCTAGAAAAAGTATTTTAAATCGGTGACGACGTTCCAGTGTAACTATTTATTTCAAAAATATAAATAAATTATTTATTTAAGTACGACCTGTGACTGTAAGATCATGGAATGTTGGGTATTTGTGTTGCAGTTGTACTTCTCAAGTTGTCAGATTACTTAGTTGTAAAAAAATTTAATTTAAGGTCCGAATTCTTCTGGGTGCCAGGCACCCACTGAACTTTCTCTCTGGGTGCATTGGCCCCCAAGGCTCCCAAGAAGTCGGCGCCTATGGTCTTGTTCCTCTGACGAACTCATCTTTCAGTAGGCCTACACAGATGTACATTCTGGGTGCGACCGTGCGAGAATAAGGCCAAAAATGCTTCCGCTAGCGAAAAATTGGACATTTACTATTCGAAATTTTCATACTGGAGACGTGACGGGACCCCCGAAAATCAGGACTGTTCTGGGGGAACTGGGACGGATTGTCAACGTACGCGTGGAAGAAGACCCGACGGTATATGCCGTAGCGGACAAAACATTCACGAGTCGTAAACACTTCTTTGTAACCATGGCTCCCCCTCCCTCTGAGGCTCTCGGGATAGCTTAAGGCATTGCTTTTCGTCGCATAAGGGTAAATTTCCGCAGGCTTACCAACCGGGCGATCAACCAACCAACCAGGCGATCAACCAGGTGATCAACCTCGGTTTTCTTCCAAGGATTTTTCTACTGACCTGGGTCCAATGCAACCATGAAAATATAAACAATGGCTGCCGGTCGCCCCTCAGCAGCGCAAAGCAAACAAAAACAAAACTGTTCAATGGTGGAAATTAAGAACTGATTATTTACTTTAGATTGTTTCAATTTACTTCATGTTTTATTACGGGTTGTCCCACATATGCTTTCAAGCACGCGTGCCCTAATTCTTCACGTGGTCGGCTGAATTAGTCACGTGATTTATCGAGGTGAATGTCGGGCGACGACCATTCCACAGTTTTGATTGGCTGTCGCTGCCAAATTCTATTTATAGAACTATTTAACCTATTTTGTATTCTCAGCGTTGGATATTTGCAGCCAACCATGAGCCGATCCACTCTGGGTGCATGTGTCCCAGCGCTGGTCATGCACGTGTCCTTGCGTCTTCCCATGTATTTAAATATCGATAATTACACCTGGTATAGTAAGAAAATAGCAATATCACAAATATAAAAAGTTTTACTGTTGATATTATTGCAAATGCGAGCAATATTTCTGTCACCGTGATATGCATTCATCAAAGTGCGCGCTGCTTGCCCAATGCGAAGTGCCTTGTTCTGCACGCGCTGCCGAGGGTCAGCTTGCAGCCATTGTTTATATTTTCAGGGTTGCATTGGATTGCGTTAAACCATTTCGTTTATTCGGGTGCTTGTTATGTAATTGTCAAAGTAGTAGTTAATGCAATGGGAAGCTGTCTCTGTAACCATTCTGTGGGATAGATAGGTAAGAAACCAGGAAGTCATTACTTTATGTTATCACAGTGTCTTTATCTGCCAAGAATTTCCGAGGGTTGTTCGGTTCTTAGTACTGTTATCGTGTAGTTTTCACCTAGTCTAATTATTTATAATTTGGTATATCAGCCATCTCAGATAATAAAGATTTAGTATTCGTCAAGAAATAATAGTCAAGTTGGATTAAAATTCGCTGTCAGGTATTTAATATTTGCTGATGGAAAAGTTTATATTTATTGGGCGTTTTTATGGCACGTGTAATCTTCATCGTCGTCGCCATCAGTAACTGTTGCTGACGCAAGCCATTTGGTGGAAATCGTAATCTCGACTCTCGAGACTTCTACAGCGCCCAAAAAGCGGAGTCGCGGGAACCAGCTTATTCACAAGCGCTTAGTCAAAGCAAAATCGTAGGCAGGTAGGGTCAAAATCGATTAAAGGTCAAGATCCCCAGGGGTCAGGCAGGAAGTGAGATGACTACTTAAGTGGATGGTGTTTTCTAGAATTGAAACGGCGAGGGAGGTAAGGGGAAGAGGAGGAATCGGGATAGCATTTGTGAAAGAACAGTGTTTTCAGTTTTGAATGAACGACTTGTGGAGAGATGGCAAGAGGTGAGGATTTGGTGTGTTCGAGGAATGTATCAGATTATTGTCGTAATTCTGGCGAGAGTTTATTCCAAAGACGGAACAGCTATGTCTATGAAGCAACTTCCACATTTTAGTTATATGAGATGACAGAAGTGAGGAGAAGCGTTACGGTAGAGGAGGAACGGTTGAGCGTAGACTTGGGTACTATAATCAAATGGGAAAACTTGACATTCAAGTTTGCAAGGTGGGCATTGCACAAATTCTTATTTAAATGAAAACTAATGTCTTGTTGCTATTAAGAAATAACTGGTGTATTGAATCTCTGAGTTTTTATCACTGTAGAAAAATTCTGACTTTGAACGGTCAAGGGCCTACTGCTTAACACGCATTTGTGAATTTTGCTGAACGGTTACTCTGGATGTTAACCAGAATCTGGCCCTTAGCCAGAAGTACAGAGTAACCGTGACCACCAAAAGCCATGAGCGTATGAAGTCACGACCGTCCAAAGTCCCTCTGCTGTATAAGTCCGACTGCTGTGTCCCTATGCTGTTTACAGAGCCTAATATCAACCCCTGCTCCTTATGGAACTGTCATCTGAACGTTGGCAGTGGCTCTAAAGAAGAAGCTGGATGGTGCTGGAGGAGAATCATGCACAATTTATACCTCTACAAAATAATTTTCACCCGTCCATAGGATGGGTGGACAGATGGCTGGCTAAGGGCCTGGTGTTAATTGCCCATTTTTGCTGGCTTGTGTGGTCTTTCTTTTTGTGCATGCAGTACAATTCAAAATTTTAACTGGTTATGAAATCAATATATTGTACTGTATAACTTGTGTAGTTAATTTCAAGTTTATAACTTGTACATGCCAGGAAATGCATTTGTCATAAAATGCACATACTGGTATGTACAAGTTAAAAAAATCTAAATAAAGGATTACTTGCTTAATTACTTTTGTACTTATTTCCTGTTTGCATAAGTAAACAAGAACTAGTACTGTCACCTCATCCTTATCCAGAGAGCACAAGTAGGCAGTTGCAGTCAAATCGATCATGCAGTTGGCAGACTGAAACTTAGAGTATAGGATGTTGGATGATGAGTGATCATACATACAATTCATGTTGTACCTAGTCTTTTATTTTCTAGTCTAAGTTTAAATTAATTAATCAATCAATCAATCAATCAATCAATCAATCAATCAATCAATCAATCAATCAATAGATCTTTATTGATATTCACAACAACAATAGTAAGTTAGTAGCATCCGCTAACTGTGAAGTGCCTAGATTACAAGTAATGCAAATCAATTTGACAGTAGTAGCACTTGCTAGCATTCAGAATATTAATAAAAGATGCAGTTATAAGTTTACGTAATGTCAAATAATCAGTAAACAGTACTCTTAGTATCTATCTATCATTGGTAGTCGCGAATAACAAAGGGTAACCCTAAAGGGATGGAAGTCCTGCTATCCAGGGAAGCCCTTCTATTTCTGTTATATAATTCAAATGATGGCAATTATTTCTTTGTATTCATAGATGTTTTTCTTGAGAGACTACATTAGGCAGCCACATTCAAAGAGCATCTGATGTGGAAGTATAGATGTATGTTTTTGATTTTTAATACTGTTGTCCATTACATAATTAATTGTTTTGTATGTTTTAAGTGACACTGGCAGCAGAATTGTGTACACGTAATGATGCGCTGGATGAATTCATATCTGTCGGGTTTCTATCAATACATCCGTTTAATCTTCGGAATAAAAGCCAGCCAGAATGTTGATCCGTCCGAGCAGACTTTGAAAATAAGCAGTGAGCTCTTTCGTTTGTTGCAAGCAAGACAAGACAATCCGAATGACCATACGTATGGGTTGGCACATGCAAGACGGCTGCTTGCAGAATGTAATGAGTTCGATATGCTGGCATACGTGACGAATGCCAGAGGTTATAATGTGCTTCAAGTAGCAGTGATGACTGTAGATGAGAGTTTTGTGAGAATTCTGGTTGATGAAGGTTGGAACTTGAACAATGGAAACTGCAGTCTACCGTTACATCTTGCGTGCAAGATCGGCAATCGGTCATTAGTGGAACTGTTGCTGAAACACAGAGCAAGTGCCATGCAGAAGAGCGGAATGTGCTACCCTGGAAACCATATACCAGTCCAGCATGTGCCATCCAGGTTTCATTTTCTGGAGACGGACATCTATGCATGTGATGCCAGTCATGAGCTACCTGTCATGTATGCAATACAGGTAGATTAATTTCAAGATTTTCACCTACATTTTATTTCGGTTGCCTCGTTTTATATATTTCAGTTACTTGATACAGGTTTTAATTCATTACTTGATACAGGTTTTAATTCATGGGAGAGATAAGAGTGATAGTGATTACCTTATTTCAGTGGTTAAATTCAGCCAGATCTTTCCGTGTCCGAGATCTGGCACATTGGATTTGAGGTCCACCACTTAACAACTGCAGAAGAGCGGAATGTCCCTAAAAGAGTCACCTAAAATGGGTTTTTGTTAAAATAATCAACCATATGCATCTTGTTTCACACATTTCATGAGTTATCCGGATGGACTAGTGAGTATTCATCATAGATTCATCAGATAGGCTTAGGTTTTAGATTTGCACAAATGTGGAGGCCTGCCACCTTTGGATCAGCAATTTAACCACTGCCTTATTTGATTAATTTATAAATTGATTAGATTGATTGATTGAGTGGTTGATTGGTTGTGGTCAGTTGATTGGTCAGTAAGTTAGTAGGTCAGTCAAAGCACCATGTAAACTTTGTTAACATATCAGTAAAATTCAGCAAGTAGTTTAGCTTAAACAACTGTTCAAAACCATTGAAATTCAGTATTCCAATGCCATTATTTTTTAAGTAAGGAAGTTGCAGATTATATCTACAAGTCAGGTGTTTTGTCTGGTTTTAAGCTTTTTCTTGTTTTGAAAAAATTCTGTTAACCGTCGTATTGGATATATTTCTACTTTTAGTATGATCGGGTAGATGTGCTGAAGAGCCTAATGGAATCAAAGGCCATGACGTACTACGTTTGGCCATGTAATCTGCAACTATTACATTATGCGTGTAAGTTTGGAGCATACAACAGTATTTGTTATCTGATGGATCTGTGTCCAAATGAACTGAATGTCGCTGATGAATTTGGCATGACTCCATTTCTGTATTCTGTTCAGTGGGGAAAAAATTTCATATCGCTGCTTGCAGATGGTGGTGCAAATGTGCTAGCAATCAATTCCAACGGACAGTCTGCACTTCATCTGTTGTTTGCTAGCATCAAGGATCCACTGGAGCTGTACAACTGCACAAGATTTCTTCTGGCTTGTGGACTGGAGCAGGAGATCAACTTTGTGGATAGGCATGGAAACACGGCTTTACATGTTTTGGTGGACCTTGTGAATCGGAAGCTGGAGAAAGAAGGACAAAATGGAGCCCAAAGCGAGTATGATGAACACACTCTGCAGACTGTGGAGATTCTGTTACAAAATAACTGTGATCCAGATTTACTGAATAACAGCGGAGTTACAGCCCTTCATAAACTGATTCTCACGTTTGATTTTGTTATAAGCAATGATCCGAGTGGAATAACTTTAGAGACTTTGCCTGTGCGTGAGAATTATAAGATTGACTTGGACGTTCTTTATCGTGCCTTGGAGATTTTGCTACAGACCAGTGCTGCCCCTCACAAGACAACCGGAGCGGGTCGAACTCCACTTGTGATCTTACTTGGATGTGTTGTTGACGTTGATCCAGGTAAAGGTGCCAGATATCACGAAGGATTACTGAAGTGCCTGAAGTTGCTTTGTGCGCATGGTGCTCATCCAAGCCACACGCCCTCTACTCATACGACTGTAGTTGCCATACTGGCGCAATACGGTCACCTGTGTCTAACACAACGGGATGATTTGATCAGAGAACAGATGTCACACTTTCTTGAACAGCTGTTGGTACTTCTACTTCAGTATGGTCTCGATTCAAACCATAGTAGCAGAAAGAGCGGGCGACGTGATTCTGAGAGTCGGACTGGCAACATTCTTGTTGAGCTGGTGAGGCTGGCACAGTTCGTTCGTGAGCCCTGTGATCTTGTGCACATTCACCGATGGGTTCTGACATGTCTGCAGTGGGGTGCTAATCCAGACGTTGAACCATACCCATCAGACCACATAATTTGCCACTCACAAAGCAATATTTTTCTCAAACCCAAGGGGTCACAACCTTTCAATCAATACATGTACCATGTACAAGACCTGATTCAGCCGCTTGAAGGAGAGGGCGAGGCTCGTCGTGTGCTGATGCTCTTCTACAACTCGATGGGCCACCGTGCTCTCCACCAATGCCTTAACGCCGCTACTTTTATGTCACGGTTTGATCCAGAATGTGATCGTATGCCTAGTTCTGTTTTTATTCAGGTGATTAAAAAGTTGGCGTTCCGGCCACGTTCGCTGAAGCAGATCGCCAGAGTGGCTATCTACAGAGCACTTGACAGGCAGCTCAGTGTTGGTGTTCCACAGCTTCCTCTACCTAACCAGCTGAAATCATACCTTCTAAACGTTTATTGAGATTTCTGTTACATACATATTTGTATGGTTCTCTTCTACAGGTATTTTGTGTTTTGTTTTGTGGAATGTACAGCTGCAGCAGAGACCAATTAACTGATGATTGATATAATACCAGTAAATATTGCAGTGTCAAGTACTGTATCCTGTTATGTAAATGTAACTACCCGGTATTTGTTGTGATTTTGTAATTATATGCAATATGTTCGGTGCAGTTTTACAGAATCTGGATGCTTTGTGCAATGGTAGAGGGTCATTCATAAAGGACGTCCGCAACGATGGGGGAGGGAGGGGTCATCTAAATACGGAAAAATGCAGACAAGGGAGGGAGGGGGTTATGACCAGTGCGCTCGTCCACGTCTAAACTTTTAAATTTGATAGTTTTTTAAACATCACCTTGTTTCAACCTTCCCGAAAGACAAAATTGTCCGTGAAGTGATTGCCTAAAACCTCATGCATGGTATAACCTATCCTGCAACCTTAAAGAGGCTTTTATTACTGCACATCCTGCGATATGAAACCCTAACAGTCACTTATAGTGAGGTGGCTTAGTGAAATTAACGTTACACGGCGGATAAAAGCACCAAATTTGGCAGGATGATCTGTCATGGTCTACTGATTAATGTTAGAAGGGGTGCCCTCTGAAATTTTGAGGCATTTTCATGTAAAACGCAAAAATTCAAGATGGCGTCCAAGATGGCTGCCGGGAGCTAAAATTGTCTATATCTCAAACATTATTCAACCTAGAAAGTTGGTTTTGGTGTCAAACCGAAGGGTTTATTGCTCAGCGTTCAGTGAAAAAACCTTCATTCACTTAATGTATCATTTCAAGATGGCGTCCAAGATGGCCGCCGGGAGCTAAAATTGTCTATATCTCAAGCACTATTCAACCTAGAAAGATGGTTTTGGTGTCAAACCGAAGGGTTTATTGCTCAACGTTCAGTTAAAATAACTTCATTCACTTAATGTATCATTTCAAGATGGCGTCCAAGATGGCCGCCGGGAGCTAAAATTGTCTATATCTCAAGAACTATTCAACCTAGAAAGCTGGTTTTGGTGTCAAACCGAAGGGTTTACTGCTCAGCGTTCAGTTAAAATAACTTTATTCACTTAATGTATCATTTCAAGATGGCGTCCAAGATGGCTGCCGGGAGCTAAAATTGCCTATATCTCAAGCACTATTCATCGAAATGAAGAAGAAGAGTCCAACATTCATGTATTGGGACTTGATCATGAAGTATGAAACCCTCATTCTCATTTTCATTAGGGCTTACAGAGAGAAGAGTTTTCACCTGTATGTCGAAGTTTTGGAGGAACTCACACCGCTGTTCTTTGCCTTGGATCATGTGAACTACTCGAGATGGATGCCCATTCACATCAGACACATCAAGTCCTTACCTGACACTATCAAGGATGAGTTTCTGGAGCGTTCTCACTGGGTTATTTCTAAAACAACCAATAACTTCTCTACAATACCATTTGATCAGGCTCACGAACAGGAAAACAAGAGTGTGAAAGATTCGAGTGGAGCTGTTGGGCTCACACAAAACCCCGTTGCTTTCCGACGATGGATGCTGTCGGGGCCAGAGATGGCCAAAATGCTGAAGCAGTTCGAGGAAGAATACCTTCCGGAAAATGACACAGAGGATCCCAAGAACTTTCAGCATCATAAACAGGGTCTGTCATCACAAAAGAACTTCCAGGAACAGGTTGTCAGCTTATCTGAAACCATCCGGCAGATGGGCAATCCCTTCTTGGATGATTTCCCAGATCTACTAACTCTTGACAGTCGCAACTGCACAGACGAGTCAGTGGTAACTACAGTGCGCACCTTGGAAGACGTACCAAGCAGGAAACAGTATCAGGACTTCGTCAAGAATGTGCTTGATGAGCAAACTCACTCCATACATGACTTCAAGAGGAATTCTCTTGCACTCCTCAAGAGACCTAAGGAGGGAAAGAAGATCCAAGTGCTTCAGAACAACGTGGCACTTTTTGGCCAGCTGTATATAGGCCTATCTATGCAGAACTGGGATGGCGATTTGGAGCAATTTTTCGCGCATGAGATACAGTCCTTCCCTCCTTCCCTCTCAGATTTTGGCAGCTTCATTGACCAAGCACGAAGTCTGAACTGCTGCAATGTCTTGAGCAGCCAGGGTAATCAGAGCCACCTTCAACCTTGGACTGCAAAATCCTGGATGGTGCCGTCATCGTCCACTGCCTACCCACTACCAGCATCTGCTCCTTTCATGAATATGCAGACGGGGTGTTTTTACCTTACCTTGAGAAGCAGCTGCAGGATACCTCAAGGTTGGATGTTGTCTGGACACGTACATCCCATACAGTTTGAAGGAGTCCACCCGGGAAAAGAGAGGCGATGGTGTGCACAGGAAAGTGTCTGGTCATATGAAACTGCCACGCAATTGGATGGACTTCCTTCGCAACTCGATAAGCAAGTTGTTTGATATTTTGTCTTCAAAGGTTGTAGAGTTCAACTGGCCACCAGCCAAAGCCGTCTATGTCACATCAGGGAAAGCTGCCGCATCCATTGGTTCCACCACCCACATGCAAAACTGCAATCACGAAGGGGTGGACACCAGGATTGTGGTTCATGTAGTGCATGCACTGGAGCAAGGGGCGAAGACTATCCATGTGCGCCCTGTTGACACAGATGTTGTAGTCATCCTTGCTGGCACATTCCATGATTTGAGAGTGACCTAACCTTTGATCGACATCTGGGTGGCCTTTGGCACGGGCAAGCATTACAGGTTTTACCACATCAACGCCATCTGTGCAAGCCTGGGGGAGCAACAGTCACGAGCACTACCTGTGTTTCACGTATTTTCGGGATGCGACACAACATCTGCCTTCAGAGGTAAGAGCAAGAAGTCGGTTTGGCAGGCATGTCAGGCATATAAAGAAGTCACTGATACACTTGTATATCTGGCCAGTCATCCCTTCCAGCGGCTGGATGTCGACGCTGACCCATTTCAGAAGCTTTAAAGACTTACTGTCATTCTGTATAATAAAACCAGTCATTTGAGCACAGTGAACGAGACAAGAAGGGAACTTCTGTCCGAAGAACAATGGACAAACTACCACCCACCAAGGATTCGCTACTGCAGCACATCCGACGGGTAATTTATCAACCAGGAATCTGGACGACCTGCACACATACCCAACAAGTGGTTCCTTCCGCACAGGATTTTGCTTGGAACAAAGTATCAGAGTCATGGGTACCAATCTGGATGACAATTCCAGAGGTTTCCAGATCGTGCAAGGAATTGTTCAAATGCAACTTCAAAGGAGACTGCTCCAACTGCAAATGTGGGAAAGCAAATCTGGATTGCTCCCCATTGTGCAAGTGCAACTGTACTAAATAGATAGTTCTTGAATTATGAGAGGGTGGATGTTTATTGGAACTTTAGCATTTTTCCATTTAAAAGACAGTGTCCGGTATTACAGCCGCCATATTGCTTGAGAAATAGAAAATTTTAGCTCCCGGCAGCCATCTTGGACGCCATCTTAATATGATATATTAAGTGCATGAAGTTATTTTAACTGAACGCTGAGCAATAAACCTTTCGGTTTGACACCAAAACCAGCTTTCTAGGTTGAATAATGCTTGAGATATAGACAATTTTAGCTCCTGGCGGCCATCTTGAAATGATACATTTTGTGAATGAAGTTATTCTAACTGAACGCTGAGCAATAAACCCTACGGTTTGACACCAAAACCAGCTTTCTAGGTTGAATAGTGCTTGAGATATAGACAATTTTAGCTCCCGGCGGCCATCTTGGACGCCATCTTGAAATGATACATTAAGTGAATGAAGGTTTTTTCACTGAACGCTGAGCAATAAACCCTTCGGTTTGACACCAAAACCAACTTTCTAGGTTGAATAATGTTTGAGATATAGACAATTTTAGCTCCCGGCAGCCATCTTGGACGCCATCTTGAATTTTTGCGTTTTACATGAAAATGCCTCAAAATTTCAGAGGGCACCCCTTCTAACATTAATCAGTAGACCATGACAGATCATCCTGCCAAATTTGGTGCTTTTATCCGCCGTGTAACGTTAACCTTGAAATTCAGCGCTAAGCTACCTCACTATTAAACGTGCACAGGAACTGTGGAATAATTGTAAAAAGAATGATGATGACATTAAAATTGGCTTAGGCATGCAGACGTCCGCATAGGGGGAGGGAGGGTAAGGTCCAATGGGGACAGATGCGGACAAGGGGGAGGGAGGGGTCCAAAGTAGGTCATATTTTGCGGACCTCCTTTATTGTCCACCCCAGTGTTCTATTTTGTGATCTAGTGTGTACATTTGATTGGTGAATGCTTACACAATAATCTCTTAGTTTAAGAAATTCACTTGAAAAGGTCAAGTGGTGTTGGTCTATTGTGCAATTTTTTTGCATGTGGTAAAGTAGATAAGAGATTTACAGTTTTAGAATTAGAATTGACTGTTGCTGTAACAGTTGAGCAGATGGAATTAATGAAGTCGGAGTTCAAAGAAAACTATACACCAGAGTCTGTAAGCTGTTTTGTTTGATTGTTCTTTTCCTTCCTTTTTGATTGTTAATTCCCTCATTGGCATATAGTATAACATAACATAACATGAAGGTGAGACTTGTCGGGGGGATAGGGGATTCAACCCCCTAGTCTTTCTTAGGACTCCATAGTTAAGCCTTCATTGCACACCCAACTCCACATGAATCAAAGTGTAGGCTCCCAGTCTTTTTTCTACAAATCTCATACTGCATAACATAACCTAACATATTTCTTTATTGCTTCAAATAACGACCTGTAACAATGATTTCCATCAGAACAAATTTATAAAAGTTAGTGCACAGTCTGGAAACTCAAGCCCTATGTGACTATTAGGTTGTTAGATAAATATACTCGCTTGACTAGCATGAAAGAAATGAACTTGAAGTGGAGTCCGGTGAGTTTAAAAAGGGGCCATCCACATATTACGTACGCAAGGAGGGGAGGGAGTGGGATTTCGGCGATTTTGCGAACGGGGGGGGGGAGGAGGGGGTGGGCAAAATGTGTACGTACGCAAAATAAATTTCTAATTATGACGTCCACATTAGCCTATTTGTAACTCTGTATTGTCCTATAGTCGTTCGATGGCATTTTTATTACATTATATAAAAGCCATGTGCAGTTATTCTGTGCTGTGAACGAGACACCTATAATTTGTGTATATTGGCCCTCACTCATCCTTCAATATGGCCTAAAGTGCAGACAGTCGCTGCCGAGACACTCTGCAGCTGGTCTTCGGGGGGGGGGGGTGTGCGTCAAGCGTATGTACGCAGGGGGTGTGGAAGAAAGTACGCTTGCGAACAGAGGGAAGGGTTCAATTTTTGCGTACGTAATATATGGATGGCCCCAAAGTAAACGAGTTCTTTGAGTCATAAGAGGCAACGGGCGCCCATAAGGGACCTATAGGTCCCGCTGACCGGGGATGCCCTGGTAGGTTAAATTGCAGGTAGGCATATACAATGCTGCCATTGTGCAGTTGCAACCCTCGCAGTAGCTTAATCAAGCCACTAACCAGTTTTGTTGTCCTCGAGACCAAGGTCTTGGTCTCGAGTGCACTCGAGTTCGTTTTTAAAAGTCTTGGTCTTGGTCTTGAGGTTCAAGGTCTTGGTCTTGGTCTTGGTCTTGAGGTTCAAGGTCTTGGTCTTGGTCTTGGTCTTGAGGTTCAAAGTCTTGGTCTTGGTCTCGCAAGATCAAGACCAAGACCGGCTGTCAATATGAACAGTCATTTAACAGAACTCAAGAATTCTGTATCAAGCCTACTTGCATCATACGACCAATATCTATGGATGGATACAAGTCTTGTTGGTCAGGAAAACCCATTGGCAGCAGCAACAGTTATTCTGTATCAGACAGTATGATCAACCATGGGAAGATTTAAAATGGACTCACACTATCTGTACATTAACATCCAGTGCTTGAAAAGCTAGGCCCTACTGTGTGTGTGTGTGTGTGTGCGTGCGTGCGTGCGTGCGTGCGTGCGTGCGTGCGTGCGTGCGTGCGTGCGTGCGTGCGTGCGTGCGTGCGTGCGTGCGTGCGTGCGTGTGTGTGTGTGTGTGTGTCAGCGACTTCAGCAGTTGTAGAACGTATTTTTTCACATGGCGCAATTTTTATGAGGCCCACCCGGCACGTCTTGGTCAGAAAATTCTGAGAGAATTGGTTTTTATAAAATACAAAAGGCATTTGGAATAATAGTTTGCATGAAGGACTTTGAATACAAATTCTGATTTCTCTGCAGTTTGCAATTAAAGTTAATTTGCTTGAATAAAATAAAAGACTCACGTTTTCAATAAAATAGCGAATATTCAGACTTGACAATTTTTAGAACTCTTGACCTGATTGCGATTTTTTTGGGTCTTGGTCTTGGTCTTGGTCTTGAGGTTCAAGGTCTTGGTCTTGGTCTCGAGGTTCAACGTCTTGGTCTTGGTCTTGGTCTTGAGGTTCAAGGTCTTGGTCTTGGTCTTGGTCTTGAGGTTCAAGGTCTTGGTCTTGGTCTTGGTCTTGAGGTTTAAGGTCTTGACAACAAGACTGCCACTAACTGTAACCTTTTAAATCCTCAACAGTTGGAGGTTACCATAATCGATAGTTAATACTTCAGGGCCGCCTCTGTCAAGACCTGACGGGTCAGGCAGACGGCAGACAGAGGAGCCTATAGGACGATAACGCCATCGAGTGCATCACTTCCAAGAAGATGACTGTAAATTAGGCCTACTTAATTTATGATTTTCGTGTTCTGAATTAATAAGCGGCGTCTTCGCCGACATTTACCAGCTCTCCAGTGTAGATTATAATTGTGCTTATAGTCAACCATGGGCGGCGACCCCGGGGGGGGGCCGAGGGGGACAAGACCCCCACCTTTAACAGTGGGGGGACACGCCATACATCGGACCCCAAATTTTGAAGAAACACCAAAAAAGGTCAAATTTTTTCGTACTCTGGTTATAAAATTCTTCGAACTTGAGCGCGAAAAATTTTTTCGGCGTCTTTTTTGACCAGATCAGTTCAAAACTCTTTTCACCAGATCAGTTCCCAAATTCCCCCCCACCTCTCAAACAAGATCGCCGCCACTGTAGTCAACGCGTACTTGAGCATCGCTTAACAGATAGGCTTAGACTGCTTAGTAGGCCTAGGTGCATTGATCGGATACATCATAATTTCATTCTTGTTCTGAGCCTACTTAGTCATTACTGTGAAAGGGCTAAACGTCACGTTCCACCTTTAAGTGATTATTTTATGAATGGATCGAAGGACGACGGAGATAGGCTAGCTGTTGATCAGGTGAGGGCAAGATTATCGCTTTAATTTGACGAGTTTCTGTTTAATCTACGCACTTTGTCACGTATGACGTAGGAAGAAAAGTTTGAGCTCGTACCTATCGTGTACATGTAGGTATAGCCTATGTGTGTAAAGGGAGGTCGTCCTAGTTTGGCCCGTCATGTTAACCGAGTCGTGGGGTGGTACGATTAGCAATTGTAATTGTAATTACGACAATTTATATAGCATCGTTGGTAGCAATTAGCTACTTCTAGGATGCTTCACACAAACGCACGCACATTAACTACAGTCAGAGCAAAAGCTAATGTTCGGAGTTTTTACCTAGCAAGTAAAGTTTCAACTGTTTTTAAAAACAAAAATGCTTTTAGGTTCCTGAATCTGAGCAGGAAAGCTGTTCGAAGCACGCGGGCCAGTGACCCGGAAGGCCCGATCGCCAATTTTCGTTTTTGTTGCTGGCACGAAGACGTCAGAGGACTTTGCCGATGGCAATCGCGACCTATTAGGGTCGTCCGATAGCGACCTGCTGTCTGCGAGGTAACCTGGAGCGCAGTTGTTGAAACATTTGTGCTCTATGATGCAAAGTCTATATTTGATCCGCTCGCCTACTTTGAGCCACTGAAGATCTCAAGCGACTTTTGACGGCCTTCGTTCCGCAACGTACGATGCTAGGCATTTAGGCCTATGCAAAGTCTGCATACACGTGTCGAACTGTCCTGTCAAGCAGCGACCAGTCTTGTCCTCGAGACCAAGGTCTCGAGTGCACTCGAGTTCGTTTTTGAAAGTCTATCTTAGCCTTCAGACCAAAAGCCTTGGTCTTGGTCTTGAGGTTCAAGGTCTTGGTCTTGGTCTCGCAAGACCAAGACTCGGCTGTCAATGTGAACAGTCATTTAACAAAACTTAAAAATAACAAAATTTATGAAGCCTGTAATTGGCGTACAACAAATATCTTGCAGACGGATACAAGTCTTAATTCCAGATACAGCAACAGTTATGTAAATGTAATGTAAATGTAAATCTCCGAAATTTCTCAGCGCCACACAAAAGCCACGTCAGGGAGACCAGCTTAATCACCGGCGCTATATAAAACGAAGTCCGCAATAGCCATGTCCGCTTTGTCCGTTCCGGTGCCAGGTCAGAGTCAGAGGAGGTCAAGCCGAGGAGACAGCAGGGTGCTACGGTGGTAATCGGTGATGATGGCGGTTGTGTGGTGGCGCAGGAATGGAATCAGGATAGGATATCTTGAAGAGTTCGGTTTTCAATCGTCAGTTGAAAGCAGCGGAGGACAGTGCAAGCGGAGGAGAGGTGATGTCAACAGGTGATATGGGAGGATGAGCAAACTGGCGGAGATCTTTTGGGAGGTCATTCCAAAGAGCCGGTGCAGCATAGACTAAGGAGCGGTTGCAGAATTTAAGAGATGAGGACACTGAAGGCCGAGATAGAGAAAGATATGATGATGAGCGAGTAGACCCGGACGGTTGGATGGTGAATAGCTGGCGAATGTAAGAAAGTTTAGAGGTTTGAAGGGCGTTGTAAGTAAGAGATATGATTTTGTATTGGATGCGTTGAGGGACTTTTAGCCAATGAAGTGATTTCAGAATAGTGGTTATGTGATGGTGTTTGGGAGTTTTGGTGACTGCGCGGGCGAGGGCATTCTGGACTATTTGCAGGCGTTTTATTTGGGAAGAGTCGATGTATTGGCCTGCCTGCGGTGCGCTTGGCCTGCCTTGAGCGCGTCATGCGTGCTGCTGCCCGACTCATTGGTCGGCTGTCCAAGTTTGACCACGTGTCTGACTTCATGCTTTGTGACCTACATTGGTTACCTGTTGCTCTGCGCATCCAGTATCGGATTGCCTCCTTGGTCTGGCGCTGCCAGTTGGGTCTTGCTCCGACCTATCTTAGGTCCCTCTGCCAACCTGTCAGCGAGGCCCGCGGCCGACTACTTCGTTCTGCAGAGAGGGGGGAACTCGCGGTCCCATTTGCTCGTACTGCAACTATGCAAAATCGAGCCTTTCTGGTGGTTGGCCCAGCGGTTTGGAATGCCTTACCACTGGCGCTGCGTCTCCTTCCTAAAATCCAATCTGAGTATTTCTATACTGCCTTAAAAACTGCTTTGTTCGTTCGTGCTGGAGTCGGGAGCGCCTCTGAGTAGCCCCCTTGAAGGGGCGCTATATAAATGCTCAAATGAATGAATGAATGAATGAATGTTGTAGAAAAGGGAATTGCAGTAATCAAGTTTAGAATGGACGATTGAGGTGGCTATTGTGCAGGCGGTCTAGTAGTCAAGTATTGGGCGCAGCGGCAGCTCTACAGGGGGTCCCGGGGGCCAGACGGCCAGTGCCCCACCAGATGAGTTTGTGGCCCCCCCCGGTTCCCCCCAAATTTGAGTCCGATCTATTATGAAATCTGGTTTGATTCAATTTTGAATTTTTCAAAGTTATGATAAATTTACTTGCTTAACATGATGCATGATGAAATCCGATATTATTTTATTTATGGTATTTTCACAGACACGACCTACTTACTTGCTTAGAGTCATAATTATTTGCATGATGCAGAAACTACTTCCGTCTATCCTTCTTGTCTTGAGATTGAGTTGCATGTAACTATTAATAGAGATCACTGCTTGTTATCGAATTTCCGCTCATGGACATTGTAGTTTCTCACACATTGGTGAAGTTGCTGCTAGATGAGCGATATTCTGGATGAGTTTAATAGCCCTTAGTCGATAGGCCTACACTAGCAAAGAGCCAAAGACACCCTAAATGAAATCTTGGTAAAACGGGCAGATAAAGTTAGGATCAGATATAACAGAAGGGGTTAAAGATTCCATTTATTTTTTTTATCGCCGTTGATAAACAAAAGGCCACAAGGATCAGCTATCTTTTGCAATACGATTTTTCCCAACAAGAAAGTTAACGAATGCTTTCTCGATTTCAAACCTGCAAACGGATTAATTGCGCAGTCACTGTCAGGGCTTAATTTTAGGCTTTACATAGGCCTACATAGGGTTTAGACATCGGGTCATATTTAGCGGGTCAAGGTATATGATGGTGCAAATGTAATGAACAGGATCATTACGAGCGGTGTAAATAAGGATGTACACTGTACAGCAGCTCGCAAGGCAGTCAGCTCCAGTTGCCATTTAGTTCCAATCTTATGCACATTAATTTAATTTAATTTTAATTGATGCACAACTGCATATAGATCTCTCTCAGAGGCTAGGGATTTATTAAATTACTTGAAAGGTTATGTTTTTACTTCAAGTTCTTTTATAGATAAGAAATAGGCTGAAGCACAGAGTGAGTTATATTCAGAGGAACCGGTGAGGCAACTCGAGGCAACTCAAGGGGCTCAGTAGGCCTAACACCTGATGGGTGTGTCGTATAGTTATAGGCATTCTGTACTACCCAAACAGTGCGCCTATAAAATTCCCAGGCATCATTCTGAAGTGGACACATGTGCACAGATTGCATTTAGGCAACTTATGTACTATCCAGTTATTGATCTATCATTTCCGTACTAAGTGGACAATTCTCTGACTTTTCGCTTACTGGTATGATTGGTGTATACAATCATTAACGCCAAAACACGACTTTCTTAAATCATGCTAATAATGAGTATTTTGCACTGTTGTATAGCAGTAATATTATGTTGAAGACCTTGGCCATGAAATTCCCCATGATTAACATGGATGCCTTTGTGGACGAGTTTGATTTTAGGCATAACATTCGTTAGCTTGCACTCCACTAAACGTATGTATTGTTTATAGTGTATATGGTTTCTTTTAATAAAGTGAGTTTGTATCCATATTGTCTTAACTTGAGGTTGTTGAGGTAAACAATTCTAATAATAGCGACAATAATAATAACAACGATAAGAGTGATGATATGGTGATCACACTGATGATAATGCTCGGTAGTTAATTATAAAATAATAATTACAAAAACAATCGGTATGAAAATTGGGGGTACGGTACCCTCCAGTCCAAAAGTGGAGGTACGGGTACTCCTCCTACTCCCCCTTCCCCGTAAATTACGCCTCTGTGTATGGCATAGGCGCCGACTTCTTGGGAGCCTTGGGTGCCAATGCACCCAGAGAGAAAGTTCAGTGGGTGCCTGGCACCCAGAAGAATTCGGACCTTAAATTCAAATTGTTTACACCTAAGCAGTAATCTCGCAACTTGAGAAGTACAACTACAACAAAAAATACCCAACATTGCATGATCTCACAGTCACAGCCCGTACATAAATAAATAATTTAATTATTATTTAAAATAATAAATTAATAACACTGGAACGTCCGAACGTCACCGATTTCCAATACTTTTTTCAAACCTCGTAACCCACGACAAGAAAATAATTTTCTGTCTCCGAAAATCCCTAAAACTCGCTTACCTATGGGTAGGGGAAGGGGGAAGGAAGGGAGAAGGGAAGGCACCCAGAGATAAAAGCAAAAGTCGGCGCCTATGGTGTATGGGGTGAATTTTGAATGCGTTGAAGCAGGTTGAGTTCATGATTTGAATACCTGCAAAAGTTGACACAGGCTAATCAAAGCGAGAGCAGACAATACAGCTGTACAGCTGGCTAGGGAATGCAAACCCGGGTTTGCGCGTATGCGGGTGCCCGGGATACCCGGATTTTCGGAACCCGAAAACCCGGGTTTGAACAATGGCATTAAATTTTCATTGCTATTTTATTATATTAAAATGTAGCCTAATTCGAATAAATGTTTTACTAGGGCCTATACATGATGAACGGTAGCTTATTTCGGATGCATATCATTATCATTAATA
>OY744602.1:66389842-66447136 GCA_963556255.1 Allolobophora icterica | reverse complement strand
ACAGGTTAAACAATTATGTTTGAGCGTAATACAAACTTGGAGCACAATATAAGTCCCAACAGCTTCCACCCTAGACGAAGACAGGTTCCGCTCTTGAGACTGGACGGAGGCAATGTCCCCTTCGTGAAAGGTTGGCCTCGTACGTGCAGTCTTGTCCTCTGCATCGAACGGAAAGTATGCATGGGGACCCCAAAGCGAAAGCGAGGCACGGACACCTGCCAAACCCGTCTATAGATGTCATCGTAAACCGCGATTTATCCTAGGAGGAATGAACTCCACGAGTCATTTTGTCCTAGGAAGAATGAACTCCCCTTTCAGTTTATCTGCGGAAGAATGAACTCCACGAGTCATTTCGTCCTAGGAAGAATGAACTCCCCTTTCAGTTTATCCGCGGAAGAATGAACTCCACGAGTCATTTCGTCCTAGGAAGAATGAACTCCCCTTTCAGTTTATCCTAGGAAGAATGAACTCCAGAGTCATTTGGTCCTAGGAAGAATGAACTCCCCTTTCAGTTTATCCTAGGAAGAATAAACTCCACGAGTAATTTGGTCCTAGGAAGAATGAACTCCCCTTTCAATTTGTCCCAGGAAGAATAAACTCCACGAGTCATTTGGTCCTAGGAAGAATGAACTTCCCTTTCAATTTATCCTTGGAAGAATGAACTCCACGAGTCATTTGGTCCTAGGAAGAATGAAGTCACCTTTCAATTTATCCTAGGAAGAATGGACTCCACGAGTCATTTGCTCCTAGGAAGAATGAACTCCCCTTTCAGTTTGTCCCAGGAAGAATAAACTCCACGAGTCATTTGGTCTTAGGAAGAATGAACTTCCCTTTCAATTTGTCCCAGGAAAAATAAACTCCACAAGTCATTTGGCACTAGGAAGAATCAACTCCACCAGTGGTGAAAACAATTCCCCCATTTAATTTGTCCCAGGAAAAATCAACTCCACGAGTCATTAGCTCCCGGGCAGAATGAACTCCTCCATTCAATTTGTCCTATAGGAAGAATTAACTCCACTGGAGTTTATAATCACTAGCAGGAGTGTTTTAGTCCTAGTAACAATAGACTCCACTGGTCAATTAGTCCTATATAGTAAGAATTAACTCCCCAGTCCATATATCCTAGAATAAATAGACTCCGGGAGTGTTTAAAAGGAGAGTCTATTCAGCCTAATACACCGGCATAATGGGCATATTAGGGGTATACACTTGGGATACGTGATAGTTTAGTGATTAGTGTACCAGACCGACAATCGAAAGAAAGGTCGGGGGTTCTAACTTCTAATCCAAGCCGGTGCAGAAATTTGTTTCGACATTTCGGATCCACTTGCGCGCCCTAGTATAGTCAACTCAGCAACAGTGCGTCCACTGACTACAACCGTATAAGTGGGAAGATCAGACGAAGAGGAAGAGAAAGGTGACTAAGTAGGCTAAATGAAATCCCTATCCTTTCACACCGATGCTCTTTGAATTAAGCTAGTTGGGCCTATTAAAGTCACAGGATCTCACGGATCGATTAAACTCCGCCACTGCCCGTACTCTGGTAGTGCCATTCCCAAGCCCGGAGAAAAGAGGAGGGCGACGATAATCATCTCTGTTATGACAGCGTGGTTAAACCGATAGTAACGGATCGATCTCGATGCTTTTGCAATAAGGTTTGCTTAAAGCGACCGTTGTGCATTGTGATAACGTTGTGCATTGTGATAACGTTGTGCATTTTGATAACGTTGTGCATTGTGATAACGTTATACATTGTGATAGCGTTGTGCACTGTGATAAATTTATACATTATGATAACGTGGTGAATTACGATAACGGGGAAAAGTTCCAGATTAGATTAGCCTTTTTCATCTGTCAATCGATCAGCTGGGCTTTACGCCTATATATAAACATTCATTTATCAATTCGTGTCAAAAAGCGAAACAATTAATTCTTACGTTTAACTTCGATATTCTCCCAGAAGATCGATTTACGTGTCGATCAGTCAGTTACTGATCGAAATTGTTTTTTTCTTTGAAAGAAACAATTCTTTCATGGAATTTCAAATGTCCACTTCTTGAAGTCTTCTTCTGTTCGACAGTTTCGATGTTTTTCTTTTCGAAATGATACATTCATTCGATTGTTCGCTCATTGTTCGATTTGTTCTTTCAAAAGAAACAGTTCTTTAATCGAAGTTCAAATTTCTACTTCTTCTGATCGATATAATTTCGACGATTTTCTGTGATTTAATTTAAACTCGTCGAAGTCGATTTTCGAAATGAACCCTCAACTCGTTTCCATGACGCGAAACAATAGGATAAACAATTACAAAATGACGTCTTACATAAATTATTTCATTAGTATTCGTGTTGATTCGCAAAGTGAGTAAGTAATTTGGCGTCAATGGCACAATTTGGCCTACTTGTATTTCTTCCATGTCCAGAGTTGTAGCTGAACATAAACTGCCTCGTAACGCAGGCCTATAGTAATTGCATATGCGGTATATTTAGTTATAGGCCTATTAGCTTTCGCTTTATAAATCTTCATGTAATAATAATAAAAAAATAATAATAATAATAATAATAATAATAATAATAATAATAATAATAATAATAATAATAATAATCAGGGGCGTAACTCTGATCTAAAAAGTGGGGGGTAGGCTACCAATTTCTTCTATACTTTCGCTTTTCGTATGGAGACCATTTTGGACACACTATCCTGCCAGCAGGCCTAACTGATTATGAAACCCTGATGAACTTCCGGAAATTTTATTGTCTATAATATTCCTCTTCAGACAAGGCGTCCCCTTTATATAGTCTCGGTCTCCGTCCGGACTTTCTCTACATCGGTCGTAGCTGCTGCGTCATTGACATTATCATGCAGTGCCGTTTTAAGGCCTAGGCACGCGAGGCACGTGCCTAGGCCCCGCGCAACAGGGGGCCCCGCGGCGACCCAGAAACAAAATAACAATATTATAAGTTCTGGTCTAACAAGTAACAATTCTTCAAAGCAAAGTAAGAACAATAACACTTTTTAAACAAAAGTCTACTGCGTTCTGCATTTTTAGTTACATATAATTATTGCTAATAAGCGCAGAGCGCTATAGAAGTTAGACTGAAATAAGTCAATTTTAACGCATGGCCATGGGCGTCCGGAGGGGGCAAGGGGGTTATTTGCCCCCTGGATTTTGAAATTGTCTCGTTTTCTGTGTTCATGAATAGCTATGCAAAAACGTCATTCCCCCTAGAGAAATTTTGCCTCCCTAGAAAATTTTTGTCAGTAATCGATGCCATGATAAAGAGTGACAATCTGGAATCAACGTTTCCAAACGCTGAAATTGCAATAAGAATGTTTCTTTCAGTGATGGTGACAAACTGTACGGGTGAACGTTCTTTCTCAAAACTTAAAGTAAACAAGAACGAGCTTCGCAGCCGTATGATGCAAGAACGATTGAACTGCCTGTTGTCATGAGCATAGAATCAGATGTGTTGGAGTCTTTGAATTTCGATGATATTATGAGACTGCTCAGATCATAACACGAAAGCGATGTTTGTAAGGAAATGTTGTGACAAAGTCACAATCCATGTATAGTAAGCACAAACAAATATACAAATAGTTAGTATAACCTATAAGTATATTAGTATAACAAATATACACACAGTATTATTATTATTATTATTATTATTATTATTATTATTATTATTATTATTATTATTATTATTATTATTATTATTATTATTATTAAGGAACATTTATATAGCGCCCCTTCAAGGCTGTCTACTCAGGAGCGCTCGTAAGGCCTCAGTAGGCCTCTAACCTCATTACAATCTCACTTTTAGTTTTGTATAACAAATTAACAATGGAAACTGTAAATGTGTGTTAAACTAAACTTATTTACACTTGTAGTACAAAGATAGCTGTGTTAGCTGTGTTGGTATGAGTTTAGTAATAGTACTATATTAATAAATATAACAAAATTGTATTGTATTGTATTGTATTGTATATGGGCATTTATGAAGCGCCTCTAAAATAACATATATGCACATGCAATGCATTAATGCAATACTCTAGGTCTGAGACTGAGAGATTGAGGCAGAAATCGGGTTACGTTGGGGTCAGTTAGCACAGGCGCCAACTCCTTGGGAGCCTTGGATGCGAATGCACTCATAGAGAAAGTTCAGTGGGTGCCTGGCACCCAGAAGAAGCAGGATAGGCGTTTGGACCTTAAATTCAAATTTTTTACAACTGAGTAATCTTACAACGTGAGAAGTACAACTACAACACAAAAACGCAACATTGCATGATCTTATAGTCACAGCCCATACATAAATTATTATTCATTTATTTATTATTTAAACAAAAACACTGGAACGTCGTCACCGATTTCCAATACTCTTTGTAACCTCGTAACTTATGACAAGAAAACAATTTCCTTCTCCGAAAATCCGCTGAAACTCACCTACCTAAGGAAAGTTGGAAGGGGAAGTGAGGGGGAGCACCCAGACACCCAGAGACAAAATCAAATGTCGGTGCGTATGTTAGTTAGGCTTTGTGAGGATTGTGCCTAGGGCCCTCAAACTCCTTATAACGGCTCTGTTATCATGGGGCATGACTCAGTCTTCTGGAAAAATACTGACCACTTACTCATCCGACCTTGTTCTTCGGCATACTTGTGTGTCAGCCTTTAAGCTACCAAGAAAAGTCGATGACCTACGCCTGTCCTAGTATTTGTCCACGTCTCTCTGCTTGTCTGTGTCCGTCCTGTCTCCCGATCAGCAATTGGCTTCAGTCAGGCGGCAGTCGACTTCAATTTAGCGACATTCTGACGCCATCTCTGGCCAGCTCATTGTCATTGTCAACAGCAGAAATCGAACAAAAATAGTTTCTGGTAAAGCGGTGCCAGCCAATATAGTAATGGTAATTTCAATTTGAATATAATTAAATACAGTAGTGGAATTCTATTCCGCTACATAGGCCTAAGTGCTTTCGTACATTTGTGGTACTTACTCCTCACTCTGTCTATATACACGAAGCAAGACGGAGACTGCGATCTACGGGAAGGCAATAATAAAATATTGATTGGTATTGTTTAAAAAGTGGGGGTACGGTACCCCCAGTCCAAAAGTGGAAGGGACGGGCACCCCTCGTACCCCTCACAAATTACGCATATATATATATATATATATATATTATCGGTTAACTGTTCTTATTTAAATTTAGTGACTTAAAAAGCAATGTTTAAATCAGCAAATTTAAAGAGTGGTGTTTGGGAACACTTCGTTCGCGATTCTGTGGGACAGACGGCTCAGTGCCAGTTATGTAAATCGAAGCTGAAAATTTTCGATAGTTCAACACGATGTATGCATTATTCATCTCCCGCCTAAGCGTCAGATAAACCTGCCCAAACAAAAGGACGTTGAGGACCCTTGTCGGCTGCAGAACTGTGGACTTTGTAGCTGTATACGACGACGTTGTTCTTATTTCAAGACACTGTGCAGTAATACTTATCATGTAAAGTTTGTAAACCCGGTAAAAGCCGGAACCAGGATTCCTAAAAAGCCCTCGAGTTTACATTCCCTACAGCTGGCTATGGTTGGTGACCTGTCTTTGGATTAGTATAGCCTATGCATACATGTTCACCACAAGTGCAGTTACAAAGGCCTTTTGAATCAGTTGCAGTTTATAGACTCCTATAGTATAGGCCCAGGCCTAAACGTTGCTTTTGCAATCTAGTTTAATGGCCCTCATATAGCGCCATTGTAATGCAAAAGACATCAGTCGATGGTCGCTTAAAGTGACAAAGTGCATGGTCCAAATAGTAATCCGTCGGAGGTCATATATTTAGGGTATAATAATTAAAAGTCATCAAACGTAGGGGAAACCCGTGGAAATCCGATGACTTCTAACAATCTTATCCTAATCTCCAAACTTCTTAAGCGCCACTCGAAGGCTAAGCGTAGGGCACCAGCCTATTTACGAGCGCTACGTCAAATCAGATGGGTTTTCCAGAGGGTGGTCCAAAGGAGGTCGATTCCAGTTTCTAGGGGGCCAGATCAAGAGAGGCAGAGCAGCTGTCAAGGCGGGTATCGTTTAAGGCGAGAATTTGAAATTTCTCAATAATATCCCGTGCGTTAAAGGGAACTGATCGCACATGGTCTGAACACGGTAAGAAACTGACATACAGTGGAGTCTATACACTGCAGTCACGTCGCTGAACTATCATCATCATCAGTTCCTGACGCCAGCCATTTGGCGACTATGGGTACGAATAAATGTTCTCCATTGTCCTTGGTCATTTGTCATGTCCAGTAGGCCTACTCTTCTAAATGTTAGTCCAAGTGATGTTAAGCCTATGTCCTCATTTACATTGTTTATCCAGCGTATTATTGGTCTATAGGGAATACAGCAGGCGCCATCTTATAGACATTGGATAGCCTGTTAGTGTAGACCTGTGTAGGCCTATGTAGTATACCAACCTTGAGGAAAAGGCCTCGATCATACTCTTTACTAGTGAAAATAGAATGTGGCGGCATCCATGACCAAACAGTAGCCTTTCCTCGGCCTTTCCTGGGCTGTATAGGATACTGGAGAGCGGACGGGAGCTAAGCATCTTGCAATGTGCCATAGGGCGGCTATAGATGTGCACAGGCTTCAACAGAAAGCCACTCCGCAGCATATGCTAGCATACTATAGCTGCGTACTGGCATATGCAGCTGGAGCATGCTAACAGCGTACTAAGTGTGTTTTGTAAACAAATAGCGTAACTCCGACGTATAGAGCTCACAGACTGATAAGGGCCTTAGGCTGCCTACAGGCCTCACGACCAGTGCACTGGATTAGAGCCCTGCGCCGACGTCATAGTGTCGGCGGCGGCGGGCCGGTCATTTTGGGTCGGCGGCGGCGGCGCGCCGACGATCAAAAATCGGCGGCGGCGCCAACAAAATGTCGGCGTTAGCGCGGCGCGGCGTGCCCTAGTCAGAAGCATAGATTGAGTCACTATAGGAGTTGAACAGCCGTTGGTCCTGTGACCAGTCAAGAGGGCCAAATTCTCTAAAGCCACTCCATCATACTGAAGCTCAACTACATACAAAGGGACTGAAAGAGAAGACATTTTCAGACATTTGCCTTACAGATACGAACATTTTTAATTACACTGCACATCTGCATAGGTATTGGCAAATTGTTATCAGATGAAGCAACATGCATTTGCATATTGCATGAATACACTTGCATATGCACTGATACAGTATAGGCCTACACACCAAGTCACATGCAGATGCCGGATAAGAGCATCCTCCCAGTGAGAGAGGCTGTTGTCAAACCATGAAGTGAAATGTAAATATAACGTTTTCCTATGGTAATACAATGTCCGAGTGACCTCACCTCTGTTAATTTTTCAACGAATTTACCAGGTGGTCTGCTGCCCGTTTGAATTGGTGCCATGCCATTAAGGTATTCATATATAGACCATTTTTTAAATAGACCATTCTTGATACTATACGTACTAAGTCAAAATCTGTCTCAACTGATACTGTTTTCTTGAATAGATTCCAGCCAAAAGTATTAATCACTCATACCTTCCGTTCTGCAGGAATTAGTTAAATGGCATATCTTGATATTAACAGCACTTATAAACTCCT
Source organism: Allolobophora icterica (assembly GCA_963556255.1). Classification (NCBI taxonomy): domain Eukaryota; kingdom Metazoa; phylum Annelida; class Clitellata; order Crassiclitellata; family Lumbricidae; genus Allolobophora; species Allolobophora icterica. The sequence goes on along the minus strand of OY744602.1, from coordinate 66,439,514 downwards.
CTAACCTTACAACATAAGCCAAAAATTTACACCATTGTAATAAGACCACAGACATCAAAGACTACAATCAATAAGTTATGGAAGCTATTCAACATAAAGGTAAAGAATGGGGAAATAGTAATACTGTAGTACTGTGTACATCTACAAAGACATGCATTGCATATTGCTTTTGTTGTCAAGGTATTAAGGAAATGGCAACAGGAACAGAAGTATCAAACCAATGGCTACTTGTATCAAGATATCACAGAATAAGGGTTTTCACAGTGACTGTAAGACCGGAAACAGAGAAAATTGTTTTATCTTTTGTTTATAGTTATTTTAGTTCATCTGTTTTTTCTTTCTTGTCAACTAGTACATCCCATTTCACAATCACCAGCATGCAAGTGAACTTATGTGCTATGATAGCGGCAAAAGTCAACACAAATTGGTGATATCATATGCTCATAGCATTGACGACACCAATTCCTGTTGCCGATCAAGTTTCGCAAAGTTCCCAGAAAAATAAAATAAGGTAAGTAAGTACAAGATGACAACTTCCATTTCGTACCAAGGCAACAATTTATCGCAATATCGTGCAAAACATGAAAAATGCAACAATAACAATTGAGCATATCAAACTGGCATCGGCGGCGCGCCAACAGACAAAAATCGGCGGCGGCGCCCACGAAATGTCGGCGGCGCCGGTGCAGTACTCTACACTGGATCAGAGGGAACACACGAAGAATCTGCAGTCAAGTAGAGGAATCGGTTAAACTTTTCGCGGAATGGAGGAATACACGGTAGGCTATGGAAAAAGTTTTCTGCGCCGATCGTAACATATGTGGCCTACCTATTACGTAGTGTAATATCCATGGAATTCTTAGAAATTTCACGAGTAATAATATCGATACGATTAACCTGCGTCACTACACCGTGTTATCCATAATATTTTCATACCTAAATTTGCCACTAGTCTTAGGAATCCGGAGCCAGTCCGGCCCCATCTAAGATTTGTAAGTCCCTGAAATTTCTCAACGGCATAGGCTACAATTACAGCCGCGTCAGAGAAACCTGCAGCGTATATGTCAGCGAATATGTTGCTCGGTCAGTTTTGGTGCCAGGTCAGAATCCAGGGAGGGTCAATCCAGGAGACAGCATATGATGCTACGGTGGAAGTCGATGGCGATGGTCGTCATGGGATGGTGTAGAAGCTGAACATAGGCGTAATTTGTAGAGGGTACGAGGGGTACCAGTACCCCCACTTTTTGGACTGAGGGGTACCGTACCCCCCACTTTTTAAACAATGCCAATCAATATTTTATTATTGTGCCTTCCCAGAGCTCGCAGTTTCAGCTTTGCTTCGTGTATGTAGACAGAGTGAGGACTGAGGAGTATATCGTATCGTATCGTATCTAGTAATCTATAAGGCGCCTCTCGCAGTATAAACTATTCAGAGGCGCCCTCAGTGCATGAGCCCCGTGGAAACAGAGACGTCTTGAGCAAGCGAGTAGATGCTGGGGAGATTCCCATCATGAGTTTAGTTCGTAGTCGAGAGAAGACCATTCCAGGTAGAGGGACCTGTGACAGCAAAAGCTCGACGTTGGGCCAGAGTGGTCCTAGTACGAGGGACAAAGAGATCAAGACGGCCAGTAGAGCGCAAAAGACGAGTAGAAGTTGCAGAGAGAGGTGCCGCATAAGGTCAGAGAGGTATTTAGGGCAAGCCGTAGCTGGGATTTGGAAACCAGAAGGAGTATCTTGTATTGGATACGCGAAGTAATCGAGAGCCAGTGTTAGACATCAATCATATATGTGGAGATATGAGCAAAGCGAGGAAGACGTGCTATAGATATGAGCCTAGCAGCAGCATTTAAGACTGATTGGAGAGGGGAGAGGCGTAGCATGGGGAGACCGAGGATGAGCGAGTTACAGTAGTCAACCCGAGAGCAAATGAATGCATGCACAATGGAGGTAAAGACAGTCGGTACAGTGGATCGCCTGATAGCTCTCAGTCGTCTCAGTTGGAAGAAGCAGGAGCGAGTCAGAGTCGAGATATGTTCAGTAAAGGTGAGGGAGGAGTCAAGAGTGACACCAAGATCGCGTACACTGGAGGAGTAGGTATAAGAAGGAAACTTGAGTGCCAGCAGTGAATCGTCAAGCTTATTTAGTTGTTGCTTAGTGCCAAACCAAATCAATTAAGTCTTGGTGGAATTTAAGCAAAGTCAATTTGATGACATCCAAAGGTGCAAGTCTTGGGTAAGTGCATCAACGGAGGAAACAATGGAAAGTTGATCAGCTGGTGGACCATGAACAAAAGCTTGTTCGTCATCAGCATAGAGTTGGCCCGTCGCAGCATGTTTGGTAAAGATCAGGGAAATGTCGGCCGTATAGAGGATATAGAGGATAGGTCCAAGTACTGAGCCCCGGGGTACGCCAAATCTAACCCTGACCCATTGAGATCTAGAGTCACCAAAGACAACCATCTGGGAGCGATCAGAAAGATATGATTTAAATCAGAGAAGAGGAGTGTTAGAGATGCCACAGGATAGCTGCAAACGACGAAGAATGATATCATGATACCACAACAATACGAAAGTACTTGTTTTGACACAAAAATTAATGAGAATACTGGAAGGGTAATATGTCAAAAATGGTCTTCATGTGAAAAGCGAAAGTGGAGAAGAAATTGGTACACCCCCCCCCGACTTTTTTGAGCAAAGTTACGCCCCTGGAGCTGAACTAGGATAGGATATCATGAAAAGTTCGGTTTGCCTTGGGCATAAGACCCGGAAACCAAGAACTTAACGCTGATCGATCGCTTAAGCCTATCGGAGTAGTAATTATTATTCTTATGAGTTAACACTGCAACTGGTCAGTTATAACCTATGAATGTAATCGCAGGCTATAACTGACTAATTCTCAGTAAATTTTATTGGTAACTCGACGTGTAATTTACCATTTGAGATTTTTTAGAAACCTTATCAAATAACCAACCTCTCTGTCATGGATGATGGATCCCAAGTTGCAGCTGAAATTCTAAGTGTGCCATTTCTTGTTTTAAAAACAGTTTAAATCTTTGACCAGCACGTACATGCATATATAGTACAACTGAAGATATAGGGCTTATCTTAAGCAGCGAGCAGCTATATATTATAGTTGCTCACTGCTTAAGAGAAGCCCTATATCTCCTGCTGTCTTCTTTCTGTCTCGAATTTCTGTAGACTATTTGGCTCTGATGTGCAGTTGTTGATGCTTTATTGAAAGTTTATTCTGTTTAATGCAATGTAAATCTCCGATTTAATTACATTTAATTTCGGATACTCCACATATTGTGCTTATTGTTACTGATGCAACAGCCGCAGCAACAACTACAAGAGGAGGATCAACAACCACAAGAGGAGGATCAACAACCACAAGAGGAGGATCAACAACCACAAGAGGAGGAGCAACAACCACAAGAGGAGGAGCAACAACAAGAAGAGGAGCAGCAACATCTACAAGAGGAAGAGCCGCATCAACAAGAGGAGGAGCATCATCAACAGTCGGATCAGAGACTAGAGGAGAATGGGGATAGACAAGAGGAACAGCAACATGGATCTCGTTACAATCAGGAGAAGCTGCAGCGAATGTTGGCAGACGTGATAACGAACCATTTTCCAATTGCAGATGTTCTGCTTCTGCTCAAGTCCGGATCCGATCCGAACGGCATCGTCACGAAGGGTCTGAGGCCGCTGCACTACGCCGCCTACGAGAACGACGTGGCCTGCGCTCGAGTCCTTCTCAACAACGGCGCCACGGTAAACAGCTGCGATGACGTCGGATACACTCCGCTGCACATCGCCGCCAAGTACGGACACGACAGGGTCGTCCGGCTACTCCTCAAACACGACGCAGTTGTCAATTTCGTTGAAGGTCAAGAGGGAGGCGAGGAGGAGTTGAAGGGCCTGGCCTCTCTCATGGAACACCCGCTCACTCTAGCCGCTGAGAAAGACCACGCGGAATGTCTTGAGCTTCTGCTGCTGTACGGAGCCGATCCAAACAGGAAGACGTTCCTGGGACACGAGATCAACTTGATTCCTCTGGAGAACACGCGCAGTCTCCAACTGATGCTCAAATATGGCGCCGATCCAGATGCAGTCAGCAGAGGTGGATTGACGACACTCATGAAAGCAGCCAAACAACAACAGGTGGCTCTTTATATAGGCCTACTGCTAGATACCCTACATTCAGACAACAATATGTAGCCTATGTCATCAGCCTATAATCAAACTACAACAAGTAGTTATATTACACAATATTTAAATTAATATAATATTCTATTAAGCATTATTACGACTGGTAGCCTAAATTAACGATCGGGTTGAAAATAAGATGTTGCTAAACACTGACTACAACCACTACTACTACCATTACCACTACTACCTCTTTCAATACTGCTACTGCTGCGCGATACCGTTATTACTTCTCCAATTTAATTATAGCCTATAAGTTAATCGATTGCTTTGTCGTCATCTTAGGTGGAGGCGGCTAGAGTGTTGTTGTCTCACGGAGCGAATGTGAACGCCCAGTGTCCACCTCGTTTCGACCGTCGAAGGGCCATTCACTTCGCCGCCATGTGCGGCCAAGTGGACATCACTCGCCTTCTGCTGTCGGCTGGTGCGCTGACCAACCGCCCTCCAGACTGCCCCTGCACCCCTCTCTACGAGGCCATTATCTATGACCAGCCAGACGTCGCTCGGGTCATTCTGGAATATGGTGCCAACCCGGACGAACCGACAGAAAATGGTTACTACCCGCTGCAGACTACCGCCTACTTCAACAGCCTCAAGCGCCAGAAGGAGATCATCGAACACCTCCTGGTCGCCGGCGCACAGCCCAACTTATGTCGCGAGTCCGTCTCCGACATCGGGCCCCGTCTGGCCCCGCTCGTCGAATACCTCATCAAATCGGAGGAGTACGACTACGGACTCGTGCGACTCTTCCTCCAGTATGGATCTCACATCAACATGCGTGTCCCGAGGTGTCTGAAGTTCAAGGACCCATGCGGAGTTCTCGGCCACTTACGCAAACTGCAGTCATACGAAGACATCTTTTGTCTGTTGGTTGACGCTGCCAGAGCCTTTGATGCGGAGGTAATCGCCAGGGACAACACACTGTCCGACTGCCAAAAAACGATGCTACGCGATGCAGCAGCTACACCACGGTCTCTAAAGCAACTCAGTCGAATCGCTTTGCTGGACATCATCCGAAAACCAATCCCCCGTCACGTGGACAGCCTTCCGCTGCCAGCGTACCTTAAGGACTATCTTCAGTTCAACACGTTTTAATCACAGAAGTTGCATCGTCAGGTACAGCTCTACAGCTCTACAGTTTGATACATCTTTTTATGTATCAGCAGTGTAGTATGTTCTATGTACAGCAGCTGGTCAAGCACATTCCTATAAGGGTTATGTACCTTTAGTTAGACTAGCATAACATAACCATAACCACGTAACCAAAACCCCAAGTTTTTATTGTTTCAACAGCACTATGAACAAGAACAAAAGTTGTGAATATATGCAAATACATAATCACTGCAAAACAAAGGGAAAAGAAAAAGAAAACCCCGAAAGGGAAGCAAATCCCGACTAGTAGGGTCACCCTTACATCATAGTATATTTGATGGGTGGTGAGCTGAATAACTGTAAATTAGGATATGGCTTTATTCTTAATTAATTCTTAACTAGTTAACTTGCACACACGATGATTAGTATTATTTATCATTAGCAGTCAAGTTGGTAGTCAGATAGGCACGCAGTTTACTCTTAAATTGATGTATGCTATTAATGCACCGTATATCGTTTGGAATGCTTTTCCATATCCTAGGGTCTGCACATCTAATAGAAAACCTACGGGTGTTTGTTCGCGTATATGGATCTATAATTATCTGAGGAACGTACAGCATAAGGATTTAATTGAGACGTAGTTTTAAAGTAATTGTTAAATGATGAAGGCAATTGTTTGTATGTGAACTTGTGCATGAATTCGCTGGTTTGAAGAAAAGTTACCTGTTCAAATTTAGGAATGCGTGTTAGGCCTACTTGATATGTTAAATTTGTTGTAAGTTTTGTTGAAGAGTGCTGAGGGTAATTCATAATGATTCTAAGAGCTATATTTTGGAGAGTAGTTAGTTTTTTTTATTCTTGATGTGTAATTGGATGCCCATACCAGATTACAATAGGTTAAATACGGATGGATTATTGAATAATATAGGCTTATTTCTACATGAATGGGTAGTAGGTAAGCTACTCTAGATTTGTAGCTATTTTGGATTATATATTTTGTATGTGGTCATTCCATGTGAGAAATTTGTCTACATAAACAGAGGTTACTTGTGAGATTGTTTTAATGTGTTGCGTCTAGGGTCCCGTTTTCTTTAAACGCGCCTCTGCGGCATATTAGGTGTATGCACTTGGGATACGTGATAGTTTAGTGATTAGTGTACCAGACCGACAATCGAAAGAAAGGTCGGGGGTTCTAACTTCTAATCCAAGCCGGTGCAGAAATTTGTTTCGACATTTCAGATCCACTTGCGCGCCCTATAGTCAACTCAGCAACAGTGCGTCCACTGACCATAAAACCGTATGAGTGGGAAGATCAGACGAAGAGGAAGAGAAAGGTGACTAAGTAGGCTAAATGAAATCTCTATCCTTTCACGCCGATGCTCTTTGACCTAAGCTAATTGGGCCTATTTAAGTCACAGGATCTCACGGACCGATAAAACTCCGCCACTGCCTCTACTCTGGTAGTGCCATTCCCAAGCCTGAAGAAAAGAGGAAGGCGACGATAATCATCTTTGTTATGACACAGCGTTGTTAAACAGATAGTAACGGATCGATCTCGATGCTTTTGCAATAAGGTTTGCTTAAAGCGACCGTTGTGCATTGTTATAACGTTGTGCATTGTGATAACGTTGTGCATTGTGATAACGTTGTGCATTTTGATAACGTTGTGCATTGTGATAACGTTGTGCATTGTGATAACGTTGTACATTATGATAATGTTGTGAATTATGATAACGGGGAAAACTTCCAGATTAGATTAGCCTTTTTCATCTGTCAATCGATCAGCTAGGGCTTTAGGCCTATAAGCCTACCATAGCCTAAACATTCCTTTATCAATTCGTGTCATAAAGCGAAACAATTAATTTTTACGTTTAACTTCGATCTTCTCCCAGATAATCGATTGACGTGTCAATCAGTCAGTTACTGATAGAAATTGTTTTATTCTTCGAAAGAAACAATTCTTTCATGGAATTTCAAATGTCCACTTTTGGAGTCTTCTTCCGTTCGACAGCTTCGATGTTTTTCTCTTCGAAATGATACATTCGTTCGATCGTTCGCTCATTGTTCGATTTGTTCTTTCAAAAGTTCTTTCATCGAAGTTCAAATTTCGTCTTCTTCTGATCGATAATTTCGACGATTTTCTGTGATTTCATTTAAACTCGTCTAAGTCGATTTTTGAAATGACCCCTCAACTCGTTTCCACGACGCGAAACAATCGGATAAACAATTACAAAATGACGTCTTACATAAATTATGTCATTAGTATTCGTGTTGATTCGCAAAAGAGTAAGTAATTTGGCGTCAATGGCACAATTTGGCCTACTCGTATTTCTTCCATGTCCAGAGTTGTAGCTGAACATAAACTGCCTCGTAACGTAGGCCTATAGTAATTTCATATGCGGTATATTTAGTTATATTAACTTTCGCTTTATAAATCTTCATATAATAATAATAATAATAATAATAATAATAATAATAATAATAATAATAATAATAATAATAATAATAATAATAATAATAATAATAATAATAATAATAATAATAATAATAATAATAATAATAATAATAATAATAATAATAATAATAATAATAATAATAATAATAATAATAATAATAATAAATTATATATATATATTATCGGTAAACTGTTCTTTTTTAAATTTAATGACTTAAAAATTAATGTTAAATCAGCAAATTTAAAGAGCGGTGTTTGGGAACACTTCGTTCGCGATTCTGTGGGACAGACGGCTCAGTGCCAGCTATGTAAATCGAAGCTGAAAATTTCAATGGTTCAACACGATGACATTGTATGCATATTCATCTCCCGCCTAAGCGTCAGTTAAACCTGCTCAAACACAAGGACGTTGATGACCCTTGTCGTCTGCAGAACTGTGGACTTTATAGCTGCATACGACTACGTTGTTCTTATCGCAAGACATAGTGCAGTAATACTTATCATGTAAAGTTTGTAAACCCGGTAAAATTCCGGGTACCCGGGTTTTACTGTCGCCAACACCAGAAACCCGGGTTCCTAAAAAGACTTCGGGTTTGCATTCCCTACAGCTGGCTATGGTTTGTGACCTGTCTTTGGCTTAGTATAGCCTATGCCTACATGTACACCACAAGTGCAATTACAAAGGCCTTTTTGAATCAGTTGCAAATTATAGACTCCTATAGTATAGGCCCAGGCCTAAACGTTGCTTTTGCAATCTAGTTTAATGGCCCTCATATAGCGCCATTGTAATGTACAAGACATCAGTCGATGGTCGCTTAAAGTGACACAGTGCATGGTCAAAATAGTAATCCGTCGGAGGTCATATATTTAGGGTATAATAATTAAAAGTCATCAAACGTAGGGGAAACCCGTGGAAATCCGATGACTTCTAACAATCTTATCCTAATCTCCAAACTTCTTAAGCGCCACTCGAAGGCTAAGCGTAGGGCACCAGCCTATTTACGAGCGCTACGTCAGATCAGAGGAGGTTTTCCAGAGAGTGGTCCAAATGAGGTCGAGTCCAGTTTCCAGAGGGGCCAGATCAAGAGAGGCAGAGCAGCTGTCAAGGCGGGTGTCGTTTAGGGCGAGAAGAATTTGAAGAATTTGAAATTTTACAAAAATATCCCGTGTGTTAAGGGGAACTGATCGCACATAGTCTGAACACGGTAAGAAACTGACGTAGCGGAGTCCATACGGTTACGACGCTGAACTATCATCATCATCAGTTCCTGACGCCAGCCATTTGGCGGCTATGGGTACGAATAAATGTTCTCCATTGTCCTTGGTCATTTGTCATGTCCAGTAGGCCTACTCTTCTAAATGTTAGTCCAAGTGATGTTAAGCCTATGTCCTCATTTACATTGTTTATCCAGCGTATTATTGGTCTATAGGGAATACAGCAGGCGCCATCTTATAGACATTGGATAGCCTGTTAGTGTAGACCTGTGTAGGCCTATGTAGTATACCAACCTTGAGGAAAAGGCCTCGATCATACTCTTTACTAGTGAAAATAGAATGTGGCGGCATCCATGACCAAACAGTAGCCTTTCCTCGGCTGTACATAGAATATTTGAGGGAGAGCGCACGGGAGCTAAGCATCTTGTGCGATAGACCAGCAGTAGGTGTGCACAGGCTTCAACCGAAAGCCACTCCGTTGCAAATGCTGGCATACTATAGCTGCGTACTAGCATAATGCAGCCGGAGCATGCGCCAACAGCGGAATAAGTGTGTTTTGTAAACAACTGGCTGAACTCGGACGTATAGAGCTCACAGACAGACGAACGGATAAGGAGGGCCTTAGTAGGGTGGTCCAAAAAAATAAAGTTCATGCTAGAAACCAGGACACCCTTCTCAGTTTGTTAGACCTGTTAATAGTATTATTGAGATAAAATTTCAGCTTCCTATTCCAACTGGAAGAGGGTGCTCAATGACATATGAATATTACCATATAGTAGTATTTGCTGTAAATCTTGATGCCGTATAACTTGGTCAACATTTGTCATGGAGATGAGCTTGAAATAGTTTCTGTTGTGTTATCATACTTACTTACTTACTGGTGCTTGTAATAAAAAAAGTGTACAGTTCTTGTTGAAGGTCATGGTACTCAGTACCCACGTCCTGTGTTTTTGGCTGACATGTTTTCAGAAGTGAATTTTTACATTACAATTGCTGCAGCGCTTGGTTGTGATCCTTCTGCCATGTCACTTTGAACCATCCACAGAGTGCGTAAAAAAGCCAGGATACAGCATGCTGAAGCTGTAAGGTCTGAGTTTGTACCAGATAGCCACTGGTACTAGGCCTACACTGGGTTGGGAAAACCCTGCCTAAGATCTTTGGAGCAGGAAATGTCAACCGCCTCCCAGTGCTGGTTTCAGGTGGTGGTGTAGATAAGCTCCTCTTTGTGCCCAAATTAGCCTTTGGGGCACAATGAATTCATGGTAGTCCCAGGCGCCGCCGCCATCCGCCGCCGCCGCTAAGCCCTCAAGTCGAAACCAGTCGCTAAGCTATCGACTGCTAGCGACTTCGTTCACTTAATATTTTTCTTGTTGTTTTAATTGCGGTTTCCAAGTTTCGATTTGACGAAGACATCAGCAGCAGGACGTGAGCAACACTTACAATACAATACAATACAATGCAATATTCGTTTATTGAGGAAAACAAGCTGACATGCCGCAACTTGGTACAGTATGACAGAAAGAGTTTGCTATATTAGTAAGAGTTCTTATAGAGAATACGGGGGATATAGTTGTTGTTTCCTTTTTTGGTAAAGTGAATTTATGCATTCTATTACGAAGATGATGTTGATGATTACGAAGAGGGGGCAATAAGCAGGGTCAGAATTGTCAGAAGGTTTGTGGTTCAACCCCATAGGCCTAGTGTTTCTTAGGACCCCACAGTTAAGTCTTCATTGCACACCCCATAAGGTCGTTTCCAACCTCTCAGTTGTGCTAGTGTGATTTAGCATTATTTGACTCTGAGTATCTGACAAAGAGAAGAAATTTCCATTGTGTATCATGTAGGCCCTATGCATTTTTGAATTTTCGCAACAAAGGAATTGATTTTGATTCGAGTTTGACTTGCAAAACTGCTAGCGTTGAAATCAGCTGCTTTCAAATTTCGCTGACAGCAGTTTGAAAAATACGAATGAAATATTCAACTCCACATGGATCAAAGTCTAACCCCCCAGTCAGTTTTCTGCAATTCTCACACTAGGAATAAGTGCCAGAGTACATGATTCTCGTTCTATGTTACTGCGTGAAAGAGAAACGCTTCAGCAGTTTCTGCCAACTTGTTGGCGGTAATATCGGGTATACTGCTATAAATCCTCCTCTCTTCATTCGATTTATCAAGCTCTCAATTTCACGAATTCAGACTAACATTAATTTTCACAGTCATCGATCTGTCCTCTGTCAGAATGACCACATAGAGCGTAGCCCATATTCCCATATTGGACCCGTATAGAGCCCATATGGGTTCCATCTAATGCCCACGGAAATGATAGCACGGTCAGTACAGTATGCGGTAAAATGCATTAAGTTGTTCAGGTATGTCCAATAGACAAACCTGATCAGGTATGTCCAATAGACATACATGATTACCTGAGAAGTCGATAGCAAGTCGCTAAGTCAGTCGATAAGTCTAAGCGACTTATTCAGTTGATAAGCATGCGACTTAGTCGACTGAGTCGCTAAGTCAGTCGCTAACTCATTAAGTCAGTCGGTGACTCCTTAGCGACTGACTACGGGTACTAATTCATGGTCGTTCATATTCTTCTGAAGTTGTGAAAATTCACAGTTGACAAGGTTCAAGCCTTGAGCTTTGATACAATGTCTGTCAACACTGGGCATTTCAACTTGTTATATTTTTGTCAACTCTAGTTAAGTCTGCATACTTTCGTTTATATTACGTTAATGATGTTTGTAATGGTCTTGTGACCACTTAGGCTAAGGCTCTATAATGATGTTGCTAACCTGCCTGGATCGTCATGTATTGACACTGATGCTATTACCTGGGGGTTCCTCCTAAGCGGGACAATAGTCCCTTCTGGAGCTCCCTATTGTATCCCATCCAGTTGCCACACGCATTTGTTCTTTTTTTTATAATTTTTTTTTTGGTTAAATTCAATCATCATTTGTGTTTTGTGTATATTTGCTATTCTCTGTCTTGTTCAATTTATGATGAGATACAATAAAGAATTATGTTATGTTAATTATGTTATGTTAACGGAGTGTGTGTTCTGCTGGAAGACAAATAGGCTGAGAGCTTCTGTGGTTGGCCTGCCGTCATCATGTAATGGAATTGATTTTAGCCAAAGTATTCACCTTGTGCTGCAGTCCATCTGTTCACCATAAATCCCAATCTTCAAGAGATTTAAAGCTGCTGGGAAGTTGTGACACGTGTCAACTTCCGAGGACTGGAAGTCATTTCTGGCACTGAAGACCCCCATGAAACAGCGTCAGTTTTCTCAAGAAGTTTGCTGAAAGAAAGTCAGATTCAGAGATCAGAGACAACTACCAAGAGCTCATTGAGCTGACAGTGGTTGTCCTTAGAAGTCAACGTTCAATAATTCACTGGAGAGCCCCTGGGTCAATTCACCATGCTCATTGGATGGCCAAGTTACTATATGCAATCAAAATCTACCTTTTTCGCGATCAACCTGATGTATTCAAGAAGAAACTCAGATTCATTGATTTTTGAAGTTTGGTGCCCAGTTTACGCAAAGGCATGGACAAAGGCCCCTTGCTGCTGAAGCTCCAGAACAAGATCTGTCACTTTGGATTGGTCTAGGACAATATGAGTCTGTTGAGTGTGAGATCAGCATTGCTGCCAGGAAGGTCCTAGAAAACCACTTGTGGTGCATTTCAGATGAGGCTGTAGGTCTGGCACTGTTCTCAGACCAACTTCCCATAACAGAAAGTGAAGACTGTCGACAGAATGACTGCAAAGCCTGGTGAAAGGAGGTGAGAGCTGATGCTACGGTACTGAAGGAGGGGTTTTTGGGTATTTTACAACCCAGTGTTGGGTATTTTACAACACTGGCACTACTGTCATACCTGAAGATGAGTGATTCCTTTGTTACACTTCCACCAGAGAAATGGATCCAGAATGAGGATTACAAGCAAGGTAGAGAGATAATTCAGCAGTTGAGAGTGGTGAATGACGCCGCTGAGAGGGTGTGAAGTTGTTCAAGGAATTCTACCGACTCATCACCAATGATGAAGAAGAAAAGCAGTTTCTTCTTCAAGTGGTCGAGGCAAATAGGAAAGCTGTTCTCACTCACAGAACAAGGAAGTCTGCTGTTGACGCAGTGCTTGCAAAGCCTTGCAGTTTCTAGAGTCAAAGACGGTAACGGGTGTTGAAATTATAAAACAAGAACAATCGATATTCGATATTCATCGATTGGACGATTATTTTGACATTTTTGAACATTTCTAATTCATTAAACCTACTGCAATTTTACAGTTCCATCTGGCTAACTGTTCTTGTATCACACATGTTGTCAAATTACAGTAATATATTTTGATCTATCTTGAAATAAAATGCAGTTGTATGCTCGACACATTCATTTCTACAGTTAATATCTATTTATCGGTATATTACAAAGTAACACAGTCCGTGAGCATCGTCTTCCAGTTGGAATAAGAAGCTGAAATGTTGTCTCAAAAATACTATTGATAGGTCTAACAAACTGAGAGGGTGTCCAGGTTTCTAGCTTGAACTTTATTTTTTTACCATGTATCTGTGAACCACCCAACGCCTTAGCCTGCGTACAGGAGCAGACGGAACACACCAAGAATCTGCAGTCAAGTAGAGGAATCGACTAAACTTTTCGCGGAATGGAGCAAGACACGGTAGGCCATGGAAACAATTTTCTGCGCCGATCGTAACATATGTTGCCTATCTATTATTACGCAGTGTAATATGGAACTCTGAGAAATTTCACAATAATGTCGATACGATTAGCTTACTTTCCTACCCTGTAATCTACAGTACCGTTTTAACATCGTTGTGGGCCCTGGGCAAAGCAATGCACTGCCGCGCGTGGAAGTCACGCACACATTCATTTTTTGGGGTCCTTTTATTTTTGAGGCCCCTAGAATCGTGGGGCCCATGGCGACTGCCCAGCCTGCCCATGCCTTAAGACGGCACTGGTAATCTACGATATTTTCATACGTAGGCCTTACATTCGCCATTTGGGGATCCAGAGTCAATCCGGCGCCACACAAAGCCGCGTCAGGGAAACTAGCGTAATGTCACAGCTAGCCAGGTTCGGTCATTTTCGGTGCCAGGTCAGAATCTGGGGAGGGTCAGTCCAAGAAACAGCATGATGCTGCGGTGAAAATCGTTGGCGATGGTGGTCATGGGATTGCATACTATCTGAACCATACCAGTAAAAGTTTGGTTGGCTTGGGCTTAAGCCCCAGAAACCAAGAACTTAACGCTATCGATCGCTGACGCCCATCGGAGTAGATCTTATTGTTTGTAAACCTCTAATGAGTTAACACTGCAATTGGGTCAGTTATAGCCTATGGAAGTAACCGCAGGCTATAATTGACGAATTCTCTGTAAATTTTAGTGGTAACTCGACGCGTCATTACTCATTTACCATTTTGAGACCTTTAGCAACCTTACCAAATAACCATCATATCTGCCATGGTCCCATGGATCCCAACACGTAAATGCAAACATAACATAATACAACTGGAGATATAGGTCTTATCTTAAGGCTTAGCAGTACGCAACTATATATTATACTTGTTCTCTGCTTAAGATGAGCCCTGTATCTCCAGTTATCTTCTTTCTGTCTTGAAGGTCTGTTGACTATTTGGCTCTAATGCGCAGTTATCGATGCTTTATTATGTTTAATGCGATGTAAATCTCCGATCAAAATTACATTTTCGGATAGTGTACGTATTGTGCTTATGCTTACTGATGTAGCAGCAGCAACAATCACAAGAGGACGAGCAACAATCACAAGAGGACGAGCAACAATCACAAGAGGAGGAACAACAACCACATGAGGAGGAGCAACAACCACAAGAGGAGGAGCAACAACCACAAGAAGAAGAGCAGCTTCAACAAGGGCAGCATCATCATCAACAGTTGGATCAGCGACTAGATGGAGCGGGGGATCGACAGGAGGAGCAGCAACATGGATCTCGTTACAATCAGGAGAAGCTGCAGCGAATGTTGGCAGACGTGATAACGAACCACTTTCCAATTGCAGATGTTCAGCTTCTGCTCAAGTCCGGATCCGATCCGAACGGCAGCGTCACGAAGGGTCTGAGGCCGCTGCACTACGCCGCCTACGAGAACGACGTGGACTGCGCTCGAGTCCTTCTCAACAACGGCGCCAAGGTAAACAGCTGTGATGACGTCGGATACACTCCGCTGCACATCGCCGCCAAGTACGGACACGACAGGGTCGTCCAGCTACTCCTCGAACACAAAGCAGTTGTCAATTTCGTTGAAGGTCAAGAGGGAGGCGAGGAGGCGTCCAAGGTCCTGGCCTCTCTCACGGAACACCCGCTCAGTCTAGCCGCTGAGAACGACCATACAGAATGTCTTGAGCTTCTGCTGCGGTACGGAGCCGATCCAAACAGGAAGACGTTCCTGGGACACGAGATCAACCTGATTCCTCTGGAGAATACGCGCTGTCTCCATCTGATGCTCAAGTATGGCGCCGATCCAGATGCAGTCAGCAGAGGTGGACTGACGACACTCATGAAAGCAGCCAAACAAAAACAGGTCGCTCTTTATATAAGCCTAGGCCTACTGCCCACCTACAATCAGACATCAACAAGTGGCCTATATCATCAACCTATAATCACACTACAACAAGTAGTTATATATTACAGAATATTTAAATTAATATAGCATTATAATATTTATCTATTAATAAGCATTTTACGACTGGTAAGTTAAATACCCGGGCTGTGATAAGGTGTTGTTAAACACTCACTACTACCACTACTACAACTACCACCACTACGTCTACCACTACTACTGCTGCTGCGGCTACTGCTATTACTTTGTCGATTTATTTATAGTACTTATACGCGCCCAGAGTAAGTAGAGGCTGAATCTGAGGCAAGGATGTACTGTATATGTTTGCTAGGGACCAAGATGCAAATGCCAATGTTCAATAATAATCTCTGAAAAGTGATTTACCACAACTTCCAACTTGCTAATGATGATAGCAAGCTAGAAGTTGTGGTAAACGACTCAAAACACAAAACACATAAAAGCATAATTATTATGCTCCTAAACTCCTGAGTTTCTAGGTTCTAGTAACAAAGAAGAGCAGTCTCTTAAGCTATCCCTGAGGTAGTCATGGTATAATGCTAGCGACTTCATTTTCTTAGCCCCCGTATACCAGTCTCTCGCTTGTTTTGTCCTTTGTTAGTATCGACCCTTCACGGTGGAAACTGCAGCTCCTCCTTCGGTCCGGGCTGTATCTGTTGGTCCTGCCACAGCTTTTCGTGATCTTAAAACTTGCTTTCATTCCCGAGGACTTTCGCACTGGGAGCGCCTCTGAATGGTGGCCAATGGGTAGAGGCGCTTTAAAAGTTTTGAAAATACAACACAATACAATCAGGACGGGTGGTCAGTCCTTTCGAGCACTGTTCTAGCAACAAAACAATATGAAAAAACCCAACAGTCTGGATCGAGGCGTATGGAGTAATTGACGCTTTAAGGTGCGATGGAGGGCTGGTATTTTGGGCCTTAACGCTAAAGGA
The DNA here is from genome assembly GCA_963556255.1 of Allolobophora icterica. Taxonomy (NCBI): domain Eukaryota; kingdom Metazoa; phylum Annelida; class Clitellata; order Crassiclitellata; family Lumbricidae; genus Allolobophora; species Allolobophora icterica. The sequence continues at coordinate 66,422,979 of OY744602.1, read as the reverse complement.
TGCTATCTTAAACTGTGTACACCATTCAACGTTGCAGTAAACGACGATTGTAATCGTAACCTCAAAGCTTCAAAAGGCGCCACTCGAAAGAGAAAGTGTAGGGCACCAGCCTATTCACGAGCGCTGATCTCGCGTGACTGCTTTCCTTCAACAGAAAGCCATTTCTTATTGGTTTGGAAGCTGTTACTGCTGTTGCTACTACCACTGCTTATTCTACTGCTACTACTGTTGCTACTTCTGCTGTTACTGCTGATACCGTCGCTGCAGTCTGTGGAAGTAGCCAATATTAGCATACAAGCAACGTTAGTAGGTCCTACGTAATGTAACTGTACACGTTTTAATATAGCAACGGTATGGCCTCGACCCTATTCATTTTCAATAAATTTATCGTAATCGTAATCGTAAACTCAAAATTCCAAAGCGCTACTCTAAAGCTAAGCGCAGGGCACCAGCTTCTTCACCAGCGCTGTGATCAGATAAGATCCCAAAGCTGTACGTTTGAATGGGTGCCACGCCTTTTAAGGTCCCCGTGTACGGACCGTGGCCTACGAACGAAAGTAAATATACTTACATTTACACCCCACACACACACACATCCACACATCCATTCACATAACGACACACTTCATACACACACACACACACACACACACACACCTACACACACACATACACACACACCTACACACACATCCACACATCCATTAACATAACGACAAACTTCATACACACACCTATACACACACACCTATACACACACACACACACACCTACACACACACACATACACACACACACACCTACACACACACACACACACACACACACACACACACACACACACACACACACACCTACACACACACCTACACACACATCCATTCACATAACGACACAGTTCATACACACACACCTATACACACACACACATCTACACACACACACACACACACACACACACACACACCTACACATCCATTCACATAGCGACACACTTCACACACACACACACACACACACACACACACACACACACACACACACAAACTCACACACACACTCCTGCTGTAGATTTTGGTATATAAATACGTAATTCATAGGCTATGTAGGTGTGCCGATATAGGCCTATAGCCTATATATGTTACAGGCAATTCGTAAAACCAGGGATTTTGTAAAATCCCTGAAATTTTTAGGTACTTTATAAAATCCCTGATTCACTCAGGCACTTTACAAAATCCCTGAAAAAACCAGGGATTTTGTAAAATCCCTGAAATCAGACGACGAAAATTTGACAGATTGCCTGAAATGAAAATGACGAACATAACCGAAGTTTATTACGCAAACAAGCCCTATTTTCAAGGGATCGACAGTTAAGATGGTTTTTTTATTTTAAGTTTAGTGCTCATGTTGTACAACCAGGAATTTTGTAAAATGTCTGAGAGTTTATTATGCAAAGAAGTGTTATAAGTCAAACGATTACCATTTTTAGATGGTATTTTATTTTAAGTTCAGTTCTACATCAGTTTTGTTGTCACACGACATACTCGAATGGTTTCGACACTTGACTTTCCCATTGAAAAATTTAAACTTTGAAGTTGCAAATTAATTGAAGTTGTTGATACATCACAAATTAATAAACAATCCGGCTCGACAACTTTACTTTCCCTTTGAAAAATTTGCAGCTATTTGTCTTGCAGCACTCAGTAGACTTTGAAGTTGCAGGATAATTGAAGTTGTTGATACTTCACAAATTAGTAAACAATACGGCTCGACAACTGCACTTTCCGTTTGAAAAATTTGTCCCTATTTGTTTCGCAGAACTCAGAGAACTTTGATTGTCTATTTACTTATAATTCTTTGATGTGCCGTCGCAACAATTAGAAGTTGACCGAAATATTTTCCGATTTGCTGAGATCAACTGTGGTCAGACGAGTACCTTTGCTATAAATTAAAACCCAGCAAGAACTATTTCATTTCTGGTTATCCTTTGGTTAGGTCAGTTCTAAACAAAATGGATAGTGAGCATAATATGACAGAGGTAAAATTTATGGAACAGCTGCTTGCTATGTACAATACCGATAAGAAAACAGCGCTGATTAAGAAGGAAACGTACTTCGATTTGATTGATGAGCTGAAAGAAGCGATGAAGGATACAACAACAAAGACCAACAGACAGTACTACGTCCTAAAACGGTTAGTGACATCAGATAACTGTATTGCGATCATTCCTACTGGTGGGAAGAACATATATAATAAGAACATGCATAATAAACTGTCAGACATTTTACAAAAATTCCTGGTTGTACAACATGAGCACTAAACTTAAAATAAAAAACCATCTTAAACTGTCTATCCCTTGAAAATAGGGTTTGTTTGCGTAATAAACTTCGATTATGTTCGTCATTTTCATTTCAGGCAATCTGTCAAATTTTCGTCGTCTGATTTCAGGGATTTTACAAAATCCCTGGTTTTTTCAGGGATTTTGTAAAGTGCCTGAGTGAATCAGGGATTTTACAAAGTACCTAAAAATTTCAGGGATTTTACAAAATCCCTGGTTTTACGAATTGCCTGTAACATATAGCTCCATCTTTCACTGCAGATGAGTTTCAGGAAATGCTTTCCACAAAGATCGACCGACTTCGTGCTTCGACAGCTGATCGATGCTCCTCCTCCGACCTTCACATCTACATCCACTGTCTTCGATAGTTTTCGTCCTATCTCAGAGTTCGACCTTCGTTTAGTATTAACGTCTGTTAATCTTAAATCATGTGAACTCGATCCGCTACCCCCTTTTGTTATTAGTGACATTTTAGATGACCTTGCTCCCTTTCTTGTTTATCTATTTAATAGATCGCTTTCCGAAGGGTGTATTCCTCCATCGCAGAAGCGTGCTCTGGTCTTTCCTTCGCTAAAAAAGCCTAATCTTGATACTAATCTCTGCAATAATTACCGTCCCATCTCCAATTTATCTTTCCTATCCAAGACTCTTGAACGTCTTGTCTCTCTTCAGCTCCTCCCTTATCTTGAGCAATCTGGACTCCTTCCTGCTAATCAATCAGGCTTTAGGGCTCATCATTCTACTGAGACTGCTCTCCTCTCTCCTCTCTGAAATCTACTCTGCTGTTGACAGGGCTGAACTTAGCCTCTTGGCTCTTTTCGATGTTACTGCAGCCTTTGATATGGTAGATCATAGTATTCTCCTTCAGCGTCTTGAAACTTCATATGGGTTACAGGGCCTTCCTCTTTGCTGGTTTCGATCATATCTGTCTGAACGAACCCAAATGATTATATCGGGCGACTCTAGAACAAAATGGATTCACATTAAGCTGGGCGTTCCTCAAGGCTCTGTACTTGGTCCTTTACTCTTTATTCTCTACACGGCTGACATTTCTTCTCTTTTCCCACTCTCGGGAGCTACTGGTCATATCTTTGCTGATGATGTGCAAGCTTTTGTCCATGGGTCTCCTTTATCTCAATTGCACTTAGTTGAGCGTATCGAGTCTCTATCTAAGTCTCTCCATTCCTGGATGTCCTCAAATCGTCTCTGTCTTAATGCCTCCAAAACCCAGTTCATTTGGTTTGGCTCCCCTCAACAGTTGCTTAAGATTGATTTCGCCCTCCTCTTGGAAATCTTCCCTCACTACTCCTTTTCATCAAGTGTACGTGACCTAGGTGTTACGCTTGATAGCTCTCTCTCCTTCAAAGATCACATCTCTAACCTCACACGTGTTTCCTACTTCCACTTAAGGCGTCTCAGGGCTGTTCGACGATCTGTCTCTTCCTCTGTTTTCACAACGCTGGTCCATGCTTTCATTTGCTCCAGAATTGACTACTGCAATTCGCTTCTAATCGGTCTTCCTAAGGTCCGTCTCATGCCTCTGCAGTCAGTCCTAAATGCAGCTGCGAGATTAATTGCCCGTCTGCCACGCTACTCACGCATTTCATCCTTCATGTTTGAGAAACTGCACTGGCTTCCTCTCTCTGCACGTATTAAGTTCAAAATCCTTATTCTGGTGTCAAAGACACAGCGGGGTCTCGCCCCCAAATATTTAATTGATGTAATTCACCGGCCTCTTTCTGTCTCTTAGCATCGTCCACTTCGCTCCTCAAACAGATTTGATCTCTCAGTTCCTCGTACTAGAACAGCTATGGCTCAATCCCGATCTTTTGCCTCAATTGGTCCCTCTCTCTGGAATACACTGTCTCCTTCTACTCGCTCTCTAATTTTAATAAGTAACCCCTCATCTTCTTTTACTTTCCTCAAGACTTATTTCTTTTCTCTCGGCCTTGCGCACTGGGAGCGCCTCTGAACGGTTCACCCTACTAGAGGCGCTTTATAAATGTTTAAATACAATACAATACAATATATAGTGAATAGACTGCTTTGCCATTATCTTAGGTGGAGGCGGCTAGAGTGTTGTTGTCTCACGGAGCGAATGTGAACGCCCAGTGTCCACCTCGTTTCGACCGTCGAAGGGCCATTCACTTCGCCGCCATGTGCGGCCAAGTGGACATCACTGGCCTTCTGCTGTCGGCTGGTGCGCTGACCAACCGCCCTCCAGACTACCCCTACACCCCTCTCTACGAGGCCATCGTCCACGACCAGCCAGACGTCGCTCGGGTCCTTCTGGAATATGGTGCCAACCCGGACGAACTGACAGAAGATGGATGCTCTCCTCTGCAGATCGCCTGCTCCAACACCCTCAAGCGCCAGAAGGAGATAATCGAACACCTCCTAGCCGCCGGCGCACAGCCCAACTTATGTCGCGAGTTCTTCTCCTACATCGGGCCCAGTCTGGCCCCGCTCATCGAGTACCTCAGCTACTCGGAGGAGTACGACTACGGACTCGTGCGACTCTTCCTCCAGTACGGATCTCACATCAACATGCGTGTCCCGACGCGTCTGTTGAAGATCAAGGACCCGTGCGGAGTTCTCGGCCAGGTACGCAAACTGCGGCCTTACGAAGACATCTTTTGTCTGTTGGTTGACGCTGCCAGAGCCTTCGATGCGGAGGTAATCGCCAGGGACACAACAATGTCCAACTGTCAAAGAGCGATGCTGCTCGACGCGGCAGTTACACCACGCTCTCTAAAGCAACTCGGTCGAATCGCTTTGCTGGACATCATCCGAAAACCAATACACCGTCACGTGGACAGCCTTTCGCTGCCAACGTACCTTAAGGACTACCTTCAGTTCAACACGTTTTAATCACAGAAGTTGGATCGTCAGGTACCTCAACACGGACCTAGCTTAATACGTTCTAAGGACAGTATCTGGTCAGTTAAGCACATCTTTTTACGTATCAGAAGTGCGTTCTCAGGACAGTAGCTGGTCAAGCACATCCCTGTAATGGTTAGTACCTTTAGTTTGTGCAGCATCGAACAAGTTCACATACTGGCTAGTATTCGACTGCGAACTGTGTGAGTTGCCGTTTTAATATAGGGCCTACAGACTAATGTTTCTGTTTATATTCGTTTATTAAGTAGAAGAGGCAAAACGCTGTAGGTGCGCAAAAAAAACAGAACGGAAGCCTGGAAGGGAGTAGGCCTAATAGCTTATAAGGCCCTAAGAGTTGGCAAATAACATAGGCCTACGAGATATAAATTAACTTCGTGAGTCTTTATCTGGGAGGTTAGTTATGCGGTCTAGAAGTATTGCGCCGCATACATGCAGGCCGCCGTAGAACACGCTTCTGTTACGCAATACACCACAACCATTAATTTTTCGTTGCGATTCGGATTACATGATTACAAGTTCTCACGTGTCGAATGCAGAATGGGCCTGCTTTGCCAGGATACCGATGTTTGCGCGTTCCAAGGTAATGCAGCGAGCCAGCGACTATGGCCAACTGATACGAGTTCGGTCTGTGTGAGTTTGTGCCCATATCCTGCAAGCATACTGTACGGGTAGGCTACCCAGTTGGGGAATTATCGGGGCTAGAAGTGGAAGTTGTCAAGATTAGACAGCACCAATATGTAAATATATAGACCCTACGCTTTATCAAAACGAATCAATCCTGAGGCACGTAACGTAAGGCTGACATTAGGTAAAGGTTAACGTTTTGCCCATACTCGTTTTCCGAGCGTCGGGCCCGGTGCTGATCCCTGGTGTTAAGCCATCAGCCCTTAGGTGGCATTGCCATACATCGGCGGTAGGTGGTCAGATCTTTCCGCCGAACCCAAGGTTATCTGCGCAGTGAAATTGCTACTCATTACTGCTGCCCTCTAGGGAGTAGAAGGCTGAGTTGACCTTTGTGGGGTTATCGGGTTTCGAACCCGCTTCCTTCTGCTCTTCGTGTCAGTGTGTTACCAACAGTCTTGTTGTCAAGACCTTAAACCTCAAGACCAAGACCAAGACCAAGACCTTGAACCTCAAGACCAAGACCAAGACCAAGACCTTGAACCTCGAGACCAAGACCAAGACCAAGACTTTGAACCTCGAGACCAAGACCAAGACCAAGACCTGGAACCTCAAGACCAAGACCCAAAAAATCGAAATCAGGTCAAGACTTCTAAAAATTGTAAAGTCTGAATATTCGCTATTTTAATGAAAACATGAGTCTTTTATTTTATTCAAGCAAATTAACTTTAAATGCAAACTGCAGAGAAATCCGAATTTGTATTCAAAAGTCCTTCATGCAAACTCTTATACCAAATGCCTTTTGAATTTTATAAAAACCAATTCGCTCAGAATTTTCTTACCAAGACGTGCCTGGTGGGCCTCATAAAACTTCCGCCATGTGAAAAAATATGTTCCACAGGTGCTGAAGTCGCTGACACACACAGAGTAGCTTTTCAAGCACTGGATGTAAATGTACAGATAGTGAGTCCTTCTGAAATCTTCCCATGGTTTATCATACCGTCTGATACAGAATAACTGTTGCTGCTGCCGATAGGTTTTCCTGACCAACATGACTTATATCCATCCATAGATATTGGTCGTATGATGCAAGCAGGCTTGATACAGAATTCTTAAGTTCTGTTAAATGACTGTTCATATTAACAGCCGGTCTTGGTCTTGCGAGACCAAGACCAAGACTTTGAACCTCAAGACCAAGACCAAGACCAAGACCTTGAACCTCAAGACCAAGACCAAGACCAAGACCTTGAACCTCAAGACCAAGACCAAGACCAAGACTTTTAAAAACGAACTCGAGTGCACTCGAGACCAAGACCTTGGTCTCGAGGACAACAAGACTGGTTACCAATCAGCTATCGCCCCGTCCTCAAGGCTGACATTAGAGGGATATAAATGTGCCTTATCCGGAGAAGGCAGCAGTTGACCTAAAAAAACGATTTCCTTTCCATCGAGTTCAACGAAATGGACTAAGAGTTCAACTGCACGCTGACGTCATTCCCCTTCAAGACAATATTACTATACATAGTATACAGTTCACACACCCGGCCAGTAGTTGACAACTGACATTAGAAATAGATCATGGCCCAGTTTACTAGCAGCACAAGCATAGGCGTAGACTCTGGGAGGCACCCGGGGCATGTGCCCCAAAAAATTGAGATGGACTGTACACCCAATGCAACAAGTGTAACATGAATTACCAAATGCCCCCTCCCAATATTTTGGACAAGTTTATGCCAGTGAGTACATGCACATCACTGAGAGATTCCAAGTACCCAGCGAGCAAATGCAACGAGCAAAACACCTGCATCTACACGAAATCTAGGCGGCTATTATAGGCTACACTGTGTAGGGCCTAAGCATCTGAACGCAGAAGGAAATACTGTGGATCACTGATACATGTACATGTATTTCGAAGTTTCAGTCTGTTGTCAGTGCCACTGCCCGTTTTATTGGAAGTGTCCCCAGATTTGGCCATGTATATACTTTGCACTGGCTCCCCATCCAGCAGCATACTCTGTTTAAGATCCTGACCCTTATGTGCAATCGTCTTCTTGGCCCTGCTCCAACATACCTAAGGCTTAGGGACTTCTGCATTTCAGTCTCCTCGGTCCCGGGTTGTGGCACCCTTCGGAGCTGCCACTGGACTCCTGACTGTCACTCGTATGCACACTGCTACAGCCCAGTCCAGAAGCATTGCCTATGTTGGGTCCACCAGCTGGAATTGACTTTCTTGAGAGCTGTGGCTTGAGCTCCTCAGTTTGTTCCACAGTTTCACAAGCGCCGAATAATACAGACTTCGAGTCTGTATTATACACACTTCAAGTCTGTATTATACACACTTCAAGTCTGTATTATTCGGCATTGACTTTACTGGTTCGGGTCAGGAGCACCACCAATGAGTTTCTTTTTGAAGTGCTGCTTTATAAATGTCAGATTACAATTTACAACACCATCTGTATCGACAAAAACCTATGCATCTCCACAGCTAGCTTGCTCATATAAGTGCTTACTTGCTCAAATCAATTGTGTGATAGAATGAAGACAGCGAAAACTGTATAGCTTTCAGACGTTTTCGTTTTAAAATACTTAGAAACTCATTCCAAAATGTAACAGTCCATATGGTACAAATAGTTGACTATGAAATAACCTTATAACTTACGCATTTTGTTGATAGTTTCAATGCCAAACATACTGTAACAACATTTTTACATCCCAGTCAAAGCACACCTTTGAAGCCGACAAAATGGCAGATTTCAAAGTCAATACAATTAATGTTATGCACATCATGCTGAAAGAATAAACATGCTAGAGATCCAGTATATGAACCAAGCTACACAATGTTCCCATACGTGCTTCTGGTAAGCAAATCCTAAATCCATTCAATCAAAATTCTTATATACGTGGAACATTCACACGAATCACCCTTAATTGCAAGTTGGTAATTGCTGTCATCGGAGTCTCGAGCATAACTACATGCACGTATGAAGTTGGAATTTACCAGTGATCAGAAATGAATAGTCTAGAGAGCAATTTTGCTTGATCTGTGTAATTTACATCTTCTAAACATTAGAACAGTTTGCACTTACGATGTTATCTATATAAAGAAACATATTTCAATCTTAAACAACATACATTGAAGATGTCAAATGCACAAAATGTACAACACTCAACTTTGTTCATGAAATGTCTATACATACTAAAGTCAGCATCTTAATATTGACAGTATTTTAATTGATCTTTAATATAACAAAGCAAGCAATCTATAATCTAAATAATCAGCAGCGTAACAGAATAAATGTTTAGCACCTTCGAAAGGGTATAAGAAAATGCTAAACAATGTTGAGTTAACTTAACAACCTCCAGTGAATCTAATACATGCACATACTTAATAAATAATGTGTATAATCTGTTTGTAATTTAACTGCAATTCATTTGAACCGGTTGGCCATATCATGGTGAATATACCAGTTTCCCAAAGTTAAGCAACACTGATCATGCTTAGTATCTGGATAAGGGAAGATAGCAGAACACTGGGTGTTGAAACCTGTGAGCAACGCAGTGGTTTATTCGCACTGGTTTTTCTCAGTGAGTCTGTTTCTTAACGTGTCACAAAGGGAAGCTGTGTGCTACATCTGCCACTGAGAGTACAAGCTGGTATCACTTGGGAGGAAGTAAACAGCAACTTTTGCGACATCACAGCCTCCGCTGAGACATGCAAACCAGTGTGTTAGCTTTATTTTTTTAAATCTTGTGCTCAAACAATTTTGTGTTTAACCACTAGAGTTTTGCATATCAGTGTATTTACAATAATGACACTATATGAAGAAATAATGATTGATGACAGAATTCAGTTGTCCTGCTATTTCCTGTTTCTCCTTTCAATTCCTATTTTTCTATCAGTCTCTCTCTCTCTCTCTCATTCTGGCAACTCAAGCTCTTACTGTTCTGCAAGAGTACGGAATGCTACAAAAAGAAGATGCAACAGTCAGTCAGTAATAGGCTGGCAGCAGAGGGGATACTATGAATGAATGCAAAAATACATGTGGCCAAACAACATGTGGAAGCATTGTGCCAAGATATCTGTATGTCTAGCATCATTTTGATTAATTATCATTTTTTCTTTGGGCTTCTAATGTGACCTAGTATGCATTCTTGGAGTTCTCTCTTTTGCTGTTGTTCCAAAGTGGTTTGGATAGTGTATGGATATTTGTAATTGACGTCTCGTGCACCACCACAGAATCATCCATCCCACAGGGTTTCAGCCTACTAGCCAGAAAAAATCAACCCCATTGGGCAAAGAGCCTCCTTGGATTGGAGCTGACCTTTCCAGAACCTATTGCTGGCTGTAAAGAATGCTTTACAACACAGACCCAGTGGCAAAGGGAGCCTGGACACAGCATTTTCAACCACCTGCGAGGGACTGCTTGGTGTTTGGTTTGTGTCTTGTGAGCCTCGTCACCTGTAGTCACTTCACATCCTAGCTACCAAATACTAACAAACATAGTGTCGAATCTCTGGAATCTGGATGTTAATCCATCAGTTGGGCTTTGCATATCTGCAGAAGCTTGCCAATGGTGACTCTTCTAGTTATCTGATATATCTCACTTATAGACACATACACAGAAATGCAACCTTCAGCCTCATAAAATGCAAAGAATCATACACATTTGGCTACATTGGACATATTCATAGGCACTCTGATCTAAGGACTAACAGATTTGCTTTGGCAAGTTGGAATTTCTCTACTCCTCAATATTTTCTTAATCATTTAAACTCATTAAAATAAGTTAATAATCAGGTCCATTTTTCTGCACACATATGCACAGTTACACACATAAAGGTATGTAGATATGTATCCACACATGCATTCATAACAATAACAATAATAATGATAAAAACAATAAAATATTAATAACTATTTTCTCTGCATGTTATCTTGGCATACGCGACTACACAAAGAGGGGCGGGCTTTCTGATGTGCGAGGTGTACACTTTTTTTAACCAGGCACTTTGGAGTGATCAGCAGGTAACCAAAACCTGTGCTATATTCATCCCGCAGTTAGCTGGATAACCAGACATGCCTCATCTTCCACCAACAAGGGGCTGCTGGGCGGCGGCATTATCGTTGGTCATGGATGCTACTGCCTGTCATCACTCCACACTATAGATGTAGCTTGGTCCAGAGATTCTGAACATGATGTTAGATGAACAGATACTCTGTTATGATGTCATCTGTCAACTTTGGATTAGAATCTGTTGGTCAGGCTTGCATGTGTGCATGAGCCCACCTCTGGTAACTCTCCATTTAGGCTAGCACACAGAAGGCCTCTGAGTATTGGAGTGGTGCTATATAAATTTCTTTAATAAATAAGTAAAATATAATAATAAGAGAGTAGTAATAAGAAAACAGAGTTGAGTCAGAGGCAACCAAGTCTTTGGAAGAAGTTACTGTGTGTAAAGGCTGGCAGCGAATACAATGTCACGTTTAATCATGGCTGAAGCTTCTTCCATCTTCTTGCTAAGGACGGGATCACCAATGATTCGAGCGGCCTTGTAGACGTCTCGAATCACTTCATCTAGTCGCTGGATGCAGCGAACAATGATGCCTTCTTGGACGTCTGTTAGATCCGTTATTTTTGAAAATGGCTGAAGATAATTGAAGAAGACTAACAAGTCACATATGCAGCATTCAACACAACATAACAGTTAGCTAAGTATTTCAGGAAAGTTTCATATTTATTGTGAGACCCTGGCTTTAGATTATTTCAATACTGTCACAGAAATGTTTGCAGGGTAGAATAATATAGTTTAATATAAAATATATAACATGCTTGTGTTCTTGCTGATATTATCTAAAGGCTACAAGCTCTTCTCCTGGTGACACCTTGATACAGTTCAAATAAAAAACTGTATCAGTGGCAACTCTGTTAAAAAATTTTGATGAATGTCCAATACCAATAATAAACAGCAAAAAACATGTTGATTTGAAGGTAAGAAAGTAATAGATTTATTAACATTGTCCTTACCAGGCCTCGTGCCCATTCAAACACTACTTCCATCAGACCAAAATTGAACTCATCGGCTGCATCTTCCTTCTGTAATGGCACATGATGTTTCTTCTGAATGGCATTGATTCTCTCCACAATGTCCAGAAACTGTTGCTTACACTACAGATTTCAAACAAATTTAAAAGAATAGTTTCTTACTTATGAAAACAAGTGTTTTGATGTTCAAATAATCATCAGTGCCAGCCATTTTATTAATCACTGGTTCAGATTTTTGCACTGATCAAGACTACAACTTGCAGCATCTACACCAGCTCGTAGGTGTGCATGTTTTTATCTACAAGTTCATAATTAGCTGAAAATTAACTTCTAATTACATGAAAGCAAAAATTAATGTTCTAATAATAAGTCAAAACCACAGATCTGTCAGGACAAAATATGAAGTGGTTTTCTTACCTGCTTTAAAATAGTATTAATTGCATACATGCTAAAACTAATATGGTATCCCAAGAAATAGCAATATTTAGTATAATGCATATTTGTTATATCTATTTGTTATTGTTTTATTCTAGGTATGAGAAATCCTTACGGCTATTAGCTCCTTATTCAGATCTGGTTCACTGCATCTCTTCTGTTCAAAGACAACACATGAGAGAAGTGCAGCAATCTCGGTTGGATGAAGACCAGACAACATGTTCTCAAGGACCAACTCTGTAATGATCAGCTCCTGGTTGCTGATCTCACATGCGACACGCCCTTTCAGCTGAACCACATTGTGACTGTCTATGTACTTCAGTTCACGCAAAACCTAAAACATTCATCACACAATGCATCTAAATCATTCTCACATTCACTTCACACTGCATCTCAAAAGACATATTCCATTCCAGTTCAAGACTGCACTCATATAATTACTATTATTATTATTATTGAGAAACTTTTTAATGTGCTAATGTGCACAAAAATACGAAACTGTGGTGTGTTGATCAGTCTTCAGGTGAAGAGCAGTTAGATATCCATATGTTTGCAAGCCAATGAGAAATAGTGAGTTCTGAGGCATTTCTTGGAGGAAGAAAGAGTTTGAGCATTGAAGAAACCGGCTCCATTCCTTGGAGCAGCAACGTGGAATGCACAAGAGCCCAAGACAGTGCTCCATCAACTAAACCAAAAGACCCATACCCAAAGATTGCAGACTGCAGGGAGGGATGTGACCTTGACCTATATTACTGTTTGAAGCTAGGTAGGAGTACCCCTTGTAACGATTTTATAGATCAGACTGGCCAGTTCAAATTATTCTGAATTCTACAGGAAGTCAATACAAGTGACCGAGCTAGGTCAAGATTTACCTGGCTTAATGGCCAGACTGTTCAAGCAGAACCATTAATACACTGAAGAGGGGCACTCTTAAAGTTTTACCTTGCCAGACTGATCTGTGAATGACAGACCAATGCAAAATTGAGTGTTGTTGGCATACTGCTGTAAGTGGACTCCAAGGCAATTATATCTTTCTTTCTTTTTCTCCTCCGTCAAGTGTTCACCGACGATGAGGCTCCAACAAAACTTCTCCATTTCGGTCGGTCTCTTGCGAGTTCTATTGCCTTTTTTAACTCCCATCCTCTGTCTTCTATGTCCTCCAGTACATTATCTATCCACTTCTTCTTCGGTCGTCCCCTGCTCCTCGTTCCCTCCACTTCTCCGTGCAGCGCCTTTGCCGGCATTCTTCCGCTCTCCATTCTGATCACATGTCCATACCATGTTAGTCTTCTTTTCTTTATTCTTTCCACTACCGTTTTCTTCTGTCCCAGTTCTTCTCGTGTCACTTCGTTCCGTATCTTTTCTCTCCGTGATCTATTCAGTAGTCCTCGTAGCCAACCCATCTCCGCCACCAGCAGTCTTCTCTCATCCTCCCTTTTCACGCACCAAGACTCTGCTCCATACATAAGGACTGGTATTACCAGTGTTTCATATAGCTTGGTTTTTGTTCTTATTGAGATGTTGCTTGATCTCCATAGTTTCCTCAGCTTCCCAAACATTGCTGATGCCAGCCCAATTCTTCTCCTTATGTCCCTTGTCGATCCTGCATCTTCCGTAATTACACCCCCAAGGTACACAAATTCCGCCACCTGTTCCAACTCCTCTCCTTCCAAGGTGATGGTTATCTTCTTTTTTTCCTTGCCAATTGTCATTGTTTTGGTCTTCTCTCCGTTGATCCTAAGCCCGAATCTTTTACTACTTTCGTGTACCCTGGTCGTTAGTTCCTGTAGTTGGCTTTCGCTTTCCGCCATTATATATTCTAATTTAAATAAGAAAATATTCAAATCTACCAGTAAATACCACAAAAGAGTATATAAATGCTTTAAAATAGCTTAACAAACTTCTGTAACAGAATCTAGATTGTATTAATAAATAATGACTAACCAAAAGCACAATAACAGAAAAAACAAATTACATTTAAAAGTCCACCTAAACAAATATTATGTGCAGTTTATTGCAACACCAAATACATTTTTGAAAACATTTTTTATATTTTGGGGAAGTAAAATAACAATGAAAACCTCAATTCGTTGTTTATATTCTGGCAGCAATGCTAGGTTCTGTTCTGACAATCGGTAGATCAGTTCATTCAACTCTGTATCCAACTTCTTATTCTCATGAAGTCGTCTGAGCTACAGTAACAAAAAATTAAAACATAAATGGTATTCTATGCAGTCAATCAACATTTAGACAGTTAATCTTGTTAGGTGCAAGGAGTAAATTGCAGTTTTTCATCTTACACAAAGTCAAAGATCATAACTTGCAGCAATTGTACCAATTATTTTAAGTCTGTTGTTAAGCCACATAACCTAAAAGGAAACGTGCTTCATCTTCTTTTTCTGGTTTACCTAAAAATACAGTAAACCAATCATACCTTCTGTAAGCTGTTACAAATACCATTCACCTGAAATTTTAACACCCGCTTACAAAGTTTGATTGTGCATAATGAAGCCAAGTAGTAGGAAAGACCAACCATAAACAGGCTGGAATAGTTAAGCTTCCTTTTTAGAGCAAAAGATAGTTCATTCATATGGAGAATTTATATAGCGCCTCTTCAAGGTTGTCTACTCAGAAGCACTCCCGACCCAACCCCGGCTGAAGAGTAGTCTCAGCAAGAGAGATTGATGAAAATGAGAACGTAGAGTTTCAGCTGGTATCAGCTACTGGGAAAGACAAAACGTGCTATTTTACCTTACCTTACAAAACCAAAATCCATTTTATTTAAATAATACGCAATTTGCAGACTTACATTTTCCCCAAAACTGGGATCATGAATGCATTTGTAAGAAGGCAGCGATTCTTCTAAGAATTTCATTCGCCTGAAGTTCTCAACCAGATCAAGATCCTGAATATGTAGATCTTTTACTGGATCAACAGCTGGCAAACCATTAGGATTTGCTTCAACCAACCGAAGAAGTTCTTGAGTGGCTAAGGTCGTGCTCTGCCCTGGTTCCTCTTTCCTGTCAAGAATGCATACAACATACTAACAGAAATGTTCAAATATTGTAACAGTTGGTTACAACAACAGTGTTGTAGTGTTGTACTTTATAACATAACTCCAATCTACTGGCTTTATCAAGAATAAAGAGGACATTCTAAGCAAATGCTAAATGTCATGCAATGTTTATGCAACTCTTACAAGGGTGCTTAATAGTATAAATTTTCTCTTACAATAGATTACTGTGAGATAGAAAAACTAACTAATTACCATAGCCATGGTACTTTATTTACTATAAAGTATTAAACTTGCATCTCTACGACTTTATTCAAACCACTAAACTTGATGTGTGTAATTATAGTTCACTGATGTATGAAATTATGTATGTATGTATGTATGTATGTATGTTTGCATGCGCATACATGCAGTTGAACATTTATGTAGCACCTTTATGAATTTCATATAATAGTTCATGCATATATGCATGTACAAGAATGTATCTGAATATTGAGTGCCGTTAAGAACTTCAAATAGACATTACAATATGGCCTCTGAAGGCTTTTTATGTAGTGCCTTTCAAAGAACCTAAATCTAAATAAATACAACTTGGGCTGATAACAGATTAGAAAGATAAGCTGAAATTTATTCTGGGGATATTTCAAGGAGGAATATTTCTAATTTTGAGTGTGAGACTGTTCCAGATGTTCAGTCATGCAAATGCAATCAAATTTAACGGTATATGCATCACTATTCATTAGGGTGTCGCAAAAACACAGAAATTTTCAAAGGTTTACATATCTTGATGACCAACCTTTAGATAGTTTCTATAGGACTAGTTATTACTTTGTATGAAGTTACAGCTAATTAGATCAACATTTAGGGATGCCCAAGAGATTCTTAGTTAAGCATTGTATACAAAAATTGAAAAGACTTTGGGGGACATTTAAATCATGTTCAATCTAGCTGTAACTTTTCAGGTTTTATCAGTTTAGCTGTTAAATGATACATTGTAGATGTTGGTCATTGATATATTAGAACTTTGATTTTTTGGTGATACCATGCTGTTTATAAGTCACTTCAAACAGCAGACCAAAACACTGCATACCATGTATCTTACAACCTCATGATGTCGACCATCATCCACTATACATAGGAGCCATTGAATACATTAATAAATACAATAACACAGTTAAGTAATCTGCTTTATAGCAAGGTTGTGTTATGAAGAGGTCATTTTCTAAACTGAACTAAGTGTGGGATCCACATTATGACAGAATCTATGCTATAATGAAGAGTAATATAAGCAGGCACCAGTGTATCTATCCATAAATGCCATCTCACCTAAACCTTGGCATTTCTCGTTTCTTAACATCATCGATGATCCTGTCTGCAATTATCTTCAGGACTTTGGATGTGATGTTTGCAATGCTGTTCATTCCAACTTCAAGAACTGCCTGTCCACAGTGACCAACTGGATGAAACAACTGACCGCCAGCCAAATGCAATCCAAAGCCCATCCAGTCACAGTTGTCTGCTGAATCATCAACGGCCTTCTTTGCTGGCTGGTCATCGTCATCCTGGCTCCGTTGACAGATTACCATCACCTTGAATGTTCGGTCCTTTTTGGAAGGAAGGCCGTGTTGAAGAACAACTGCTAAAGCATTCCTATGAACAGCTGTGTTGAGCACAACTACACGCCCAGGGCTAAGCACCTTCAACCCCTGCGGCTGCAGAAATGCCTTAGTCTGCAGAATAACAAATAAGGATTGTGAATACAATAGCTAAGCAATTTCTAAGCAAAACCATAATCATCATTAGCTGTATCATAACTGCCATAATCTTCACTGTCATCTTTGCCAGTAATACCATGACTGCTTGAGAAATCAAATCATGTTCTCACATCAGTGCATTTCTCCTTCCTTCACATTAGTCCTGAATGAGGCAATCAAACAATTTTTGTCTGCAGACAATCTGATCTGCTTGACCACAAAGACTATCACTGCACCAACAGAAGCCAACGATGTGGACAATATATTATGATAAGAAAAGTCCAGTTATCGAATTATGTTGCCATAACTGGAATTAGATTAGCAGTCACCACAAGAAACCTAGCAGACAAATCAACAAAACCAAGTTGCGTTCTGTTCAAGTGGCCTAACTGTGCCTGAACTCTGCCAAATTATTACAAGTCTCTTGCAACAGGATTTCTCAAATGACATTCAGAGGACTCAAACATCAACAAGAGGACTCAAACGTCATTTAAAAGAACTCAAAAGGCTCAAAAGACAATACAAAATCATGACAATCAAAATAATAAAAATCTCAGGCTATTAAAAACACATCTCACAACTGCGTAAACAAAGCAGGCAAATCAAGTAGGGTTTCATACAATGATGTTTTCATAATCATCATGGGCTAAGGGGGCTTGCTACATATGCAGTTGCCAGGCATTTTATTAATCCACTTTTTCAGAAATTGAAAAGTTAAATTACAAATTCAGTTTCATCTACACTAAACTACAGCAGCAATACCTGGATCATTTCTTTCAACCTCAGATATTCATCACATGCGTCATAGTATCGATCAAGATCACCAGAATAATCGATAATGCTCGGCAGATCTTCCCGGATTTTCGTCAGTTGCTTCAGTCTCTCCTCCCAGTGTGGCAACTCCTTCTGATTATTGAACTCACCAAAACTCCTCTTGATCATGTCTTCAACTCGAAGCTGTTCCATCCGCAGAAGGTTAAGAACCATTGAATAGGTTATGCGGAATTGAGAATTGAGCAGAGTAGGAGTACCCTGGAAGTAAACATCACCAGACATCGCTAAAAACTTATTTTTACATCAGTCAATTCAATTGTCAGTGTCGAGCTCCAATATCGCTTTCTATTAATTCTGCTTTATTTCAACAAATTTCTTAATTCCAGGCACCATTTGCATGATACAAAATAATGAATTTAGGTTAAATTATTTTGTGAAAAGCCACATACATTGCACACTCTTACTGTAGAATCATGGTGATCAAGACAACTGACTTAATACTTGTCAAGTATCATCTTCGTTTAACATTGTACTAATTTTACACATAGAAATCGTAAGAACTAATAACTGCTTACATAAAAATCCAGTTAACACCTAATCCTGAAAATACCATTAATGCTGATGTCTGGACAATTAACCACAGGACAATTTGCCATTGAAAATTCCTTCCAGAACAATCAGCCAATTTAGTGCAGGCAATACTCTAGACATAGTAAAATAGTAGGCTAAATAACAACAGCATCAGTCACTCCATTTCTCCAGACTGTTTTACATCCTGAGGATCATTTCCACCTTCAGTAAAATTAATAATAATAAAACAATTACATCTATCACTCATATTTACTCATACTTTTAGCAGTCATAATCACAGAAACAGATTTATTGAACAGTACATGCCATCATCATCCTGTTGAGATCCGATAACTCGGGTACATCTTCCTTGCACATCAAGATGACAGTGCCAGTTGTATCAAGGCCTCTCCTGCCCGCTCGGCCAGCCATCTGGATGTATTCACCAGGCAGTAGGTCTCGGAGCTGCTTTCCATCATGCTTACGAATAGAATCAAAGAGGACAGTTCTTGCTGGCATGTTCACTCCCATGGCGAACGTTTCAGTCGCAAAAAGAATCTGAAATCACATCACAAACATTTAAAAGAAGATCTTGCTGTTGAACAAGTATATCAAATCATCTATCTTGGATCTAAACAACTGTGTCAAACAAAGTTATCCAGCAAATACTCCAAAGGTTTGGCCATGTGAAGAGAATGCCAGCTGACTGAATCCAACATAATACACTACATGCATGGTTTGAAGAAACAGGAAACAAAGGAAGACCAAGACTTGGTAGACAATATACACGTGGACATAACAAGACTTGAACTAACGCTGAGAGGAGCACTAGTCTTGACAAATGACCGAAGAAAGTAGAGATCATTTATTCATAACCATCGCTGCTCGATGGCTTGCGTCAGGAACTCAAGACGACGATGATGAACAGTTTTTAAAATAATACACAGTACAAATAGAAATGTCTTCATTCTATACAAATGTTTCCAAAAAGTACTTACAAAGCAAGGGAAAACACATGTGTACTACTAAAAGATGCTATAGTTTCCATTCTTTGTAACAGAAAGAAGGACTGTGTCTTTTGGTTCCAAGTTGACAAATAAACTTCAGGTAAAGGTATTCCCTTCAACTTTCAAATTGAACACACAGCTACACTGGGAAACTCCTTTAATTCATTCTGGACGAAACTCATAAAAGTTGTCAATACTGTTTACGCAAGTCAACAGAATTCCAACCAGAAACATATCTCAAGTGGTAATTTTAATCAAATCCACTGAATTACATGTTGAAAACTAAGCTTTATAACTATATATGTATTTTATTACACTTTATTACTACTAATTTAAATAAAACATCATTAAACATAATACAGATGACATATTTGTTACCTTAACAAGTCCTTTCTGAAAGAGCATTTCGACAACTTCTTTGAGTATTGGCAGAATGCCACTGTGATGAATCCCTATTCCTCTTTTCAGCTGGTCACGTAAATCTACAACCTAAGTAAAAGAAGCACACAGTGTTTTCAAGTCTAGTAACAAATTCTGAAAACTTAGTTACAGAGCTTAAAACAAAAAGTGATAGACAATCGAAAGTTTCAGACACCAGAAGTAAACAAAAGATGTCATATACCTTATCAGTAAGCAATAGCTCTATCAGATGGTTGTCTAGTTTTTCAGCGACTTACCTGAGGCAGCTGTCGATTGGATCCTTTGAGTCGATTGATGCTTCTCTCAAAGAAGTGATGAATCTGACTCTTCTCTTTCTGGTCTGTCAGATCAACACTCTCCAGCTGGGCTGCTGTATCTCCAATGAGTCTACGTGAGAAGATGAAAGCAACGGCCGGCATCTTCTTCGTCTTGGTCAACATGTCGATCACTGACAGCCAAATGTTCTTGTTCTGAACAAAGAAACACTTCTTAATAACATAACACACCAGTGAATGGTTGTCTCTTCTTAAATCACCGATACTCAACTAACATTCCAATTGTAGCTCCAATAATCTCGAGACTTCATTTCATTTCAACACTTGAGGTCTTAAGCATGAAGCAGCTGAGATCTTTCTTGAAAGGATGATTCAAAGAGTTTAATTTTTACTACATGTTACAGTGGAAATGATAAAAGAATATGAATCAAATAGTGATCAACAACATCCTGAAACCATCAGTTATTTTAACTAACAATAACTAACACTAAACTACTCTAAATAAAACTGCAAACCACTGACACGTCCAGTGATCTAGAATGTGAAATACACACACATATAATTTAGAAGCAATCTACCGTACTCTGCATTCATTTACAGTTCACAATAATGAATTATACATAACGAAGGACGAATAACAGAGAAATTACCTTGTATTTATGCTACAGAACAGCAAACATTTCTTGCCTGTTTCAGATTAACAGAATATCGAGGGCCTTTGCCACCAAAGTTCTGAGAGGATTTTGAAGCTCTTTCTGCCTTTGCCTCCATTGCTTTTTTATACCTAAATAAGAAATATATTATGCTAAATGAGTGATATTATTATGTAATTGTCATCTGACATTTATAAAGCGCCACGTCAAGAAAAAACTCATCATTGGCATTCCTGATCCAAAACCAGTGAAATCACTGTCAAGTAATACAGACTTAGGGCACGCTCGTCATCCACGGCAACTATTATTCACGACTCGGGTAAACATTGCACCTCTTCTCACTTTTGAGGCATGTTACAAATTTATTTTGAATACAAGCCTGCCTTTCATACAACGACTTTTCAAAAATAAGTTAAGTAAAAATGCCAAGTACAAATTTTGTACTTAGCACAGCAAAGGTAATTTTTAGCTAATAATGATGTTCGAAATTCGCCGACTACACATTTGTACAAAGGTAGGCAATACACGTACATTACTGCTACACTTAGCTGTAAGACTCATTAAACCATGAGTGCACAACACGCGGTTCCAATGGCATGCCTCCTATTGGCCGCGTGTTAATGGTGTTTCACTGTACCAGTAAGTATCGGTCATCTGCAACATAATTACCCATTCTGTAGGAAGTTCTTGTTTGCATCGAGCAGGAGGAATAGTTCACCACTCGTCTTTGTGCTGTTGCCTGTGTAGAGGAAATGCTCCAGTGGAACTGGTCGCTTAGGTGTACTAATGACATAGACCTTCTTCTTCTTTGTTCTCCTACACAGGTCATGCGAAAGAACAATTAATAATAATCTAAGAATTTTTAATAATAATCTAACGATTTCTGTGGTGTCATTGTAATTTTACGACTCAAGGCATCAATCACGGTCAATGAGAAAACTGTCAAGACAGATAATTCAGAATGACACCTGCAGTCAATGACCTTGACAAAAATACACTAGTATAGTGATAATATAGTAATCACACTAATGGAAGTAATATATTATTGCATTTAAGACCAGACTCAAGACACACTACTTAAGCTGGCTTATAATGGGCCGTGTTGAACTTGTCAAAGCGCCCTTGTAACGGTACGTGTCGTGTTACGCCACTGTAGAAATTGTTGTATTCATCATCAACATCATCATATATGCATACAATGTGCTTTCAGACTTAAAACATTGTAAACAATATACTTATGACTGAAAAGCAACATAAACATTACACATTTTTAAACAATAACATACAACAGGTTTTTATTTGGAGCATGCAAGAAAATATTTTTGATTACCCAAATAGTTATTAATATTACATATTGGTTAAAAGAACGTTGACATTGGAAAAGACCCTTGACCTTACCCAACCCATTCAGCAAACTCTCGAGTGTTTGGAACGGTGGCACTGAGCATGATGATGTTGGCATGTTTAGGCAACATGATCAAGACTTCCTCCCAAACAACCCCTCGCTACACAAGAAAACATAAACTACAAATATAAATTGCATGCAAACAACAAGAATCTTGAATATTTGACAATGTTAATTATGCACCTCCTCTAGTTATGATTAATGATGAATGCTCCAACCTTCACAGACTTCATTAGTAACTTCTATCATGACGGTGTCTAATGCACAAGGCATCAACTATAACAATTTGGAATTTTAAGACAAATCTTAAGCAGAGAATGAAATGACCTAAGCGACTGAGCAGAATAAACAGATGGAGAAAGTCTTGGTCCAGCAACAGAGAAAGCTCATTATATCAGTGCAGCATTGACCACAAACTCTTAACCTATCATTAGTTATAAAGAACAATTTTAAGTCAGTTGCTCTAGTTTGGTAAATATGCAAGATATTGCCAATGAAGACTTCTTCTCCAGCAGATAAATTTCATTCTTACTTAACTACAACATCAAATAGGCGTGCAAGAAGTGCCCATGAAAGGTTCTTAGAAGATATTCTGCCCAGATAGGTAACATTACATTGTACTAAGTAAACTCTATCATTCCTCCAACAATCTTAATCTTCTTTACCGCAGTGTGATTCTCCTTACAGATTTTATTTTAGTTACAGTTACAGTTATAGTTAATGGTTTTTCATTTTAGTTATAGTTACAGTTATAGTTAATATTATTTTTTAGTTACAGTTATAGTTATCGTTAACGAAATCATTTTGCTTTCGTTAACGAAAACATTTTCGTTACCGTTATCGTTAATGAAAATCACACTGAATTATGAAGACGCGTTACACAATAATTTGCTTAGAGCTTTGACGAATGGGTCCATTCAGCTTCATGAATACACAGCGCTCCATATTCACCGACATCCAAGGCGAACATAGGAATCATTTTGCTTTCGTTAACGGCTGTATTTTCACGTTCTCACGTTAGTTGATATTGCACTTTTTTTATCGTATTAACGAAAATAGCAATGAGTTTTCGTTAGTGTTATTTTCGTTATAGTTATAGTTATAGTTAATGATATTTTTTAGTTATAGTTATAGTTATCGTTAACGAAATCATTTTTTGTTCGTTAACGAACATTTTCGTTATCGTTAACGTTAACGAGAATCACACTGCTTTACCGACAAACTAATTAACACTAACTTCGGCATCATTGACATAATGAACTTCATCAAATATGACCCATTCCAAGTCCCGAACCACTTCCGAACCATTGTACAACATTGACCTAATCAAATCAAAACATAATGACAGCTGAAATGAATACTACAAGAATAATTTGACTATACTTCTGTTTGAGCATGTCTTAATGTGTCCAAAATAAATTAATAACATGCACTAGAATTCACTTCATAACGTATAAGAATATGGAGCAGTACCTTGCCTCAAATACTATTTTTCAAACGTTCCAAGTACATTCAGAAACTCTGAACTTGAGCAAAATGTACAACTAGAAGAAGCTGGTATTCACCGGAAATGAATCGCCAATCAACAAATTATAATTGAACTTCTAATAACCATCCATAATAACTGATGTGCAATAGAATTCATATTTCAATGTCATCCAAAATAATTTAAATGGTCCAGTGACACATTTCAACACATGTAAAACTCCAAAAATAAATAATGTTACATCAGGACAATAAATTTCAGACAACATAAGCAAAATGGCTTTGAGTTTACATTGAAACATGTACCTTAATATTTCTGTGGTCATAATCAAGCAGCTGGCTTCAGGCTTAATCTGAACATCACCAGTAACCAACCCAACATCGTCAAAACGATCCTTGAAATCTCTGAACTTCTGATTCGAAAGTGCTTTTATTGGAGACGTATAAACTGACCTAAAGAACATATGCATCTAAATGGTTTAGTTGTCAACAAATCTAGTCTAAAATACATAAGACCTCCATAAATCACACAATTTTTATGTTTTGTTAATCACAGATATATTAAGCATCCATTGTAAATGCTGTAGAGGTCAGTAACGATGTTCAGACCTTAATTAAGCCCATGATTATTTAGATCATTAGTTGTGTGTGTGTGTTTTCATGGCCAATGTATTTATGGACACATGTAATATATTCTGAGGAACTGTGAACTTTCATTCGAGCTATTCATTCATTTTAACTTGATTAGTTTTATCTGCTCGCTTCTTTTCAGTTATATGGGTAACGATATATAGATGCTAGGCACCAACTGAACTAATGTACATATGACTTAAGAATAGATTGACTTAGCTTGGTTTAGTTTGCATGTATATAGTTACTGTAGTATCCTGCTAACTTACGTCACTAGGCACTAGAGTATCTTCAGTAATATGGATGCATGGAGAGAAGAGTTGGCGACAAGACATTAACTAGGAGAGCACTGAACACTGAATGTTAAGCACATAGCGAGTTGCTTTTAATAAGCTGGAAATATATATTAAACGTTATAAAACATTACATTGGCAACGAGAATAGAAAATGGCAGTTAGAATAGACTTCGGCGCAACCGGACTCGGAACTTTCGAATGCTACACCGACCATGCGACATTGGGTCAAAGATGGCGGAAGTGGAAGCGTTCGTTCGACTACTTCGTGGAAGCGAGGGGCGTCACCGACGTTCAACAAAAGAAGGCATTGTTGTTGCACACTGCAGGGTTAGATGTTCAAGATATTTTCGAAACATTACCTGAAATTAATAGTGACGAAGACGAGTACGATAAAACCGTCCGTGCATTAAATGTTTATTTCCAGCCGAGAACAAACATTCCGTATGAAAGACACATGTTCAGACAGCTGTGTCAGGAGTCGTCTGAATCGATGGTACAGTTTGTAACTAGACTACGACAGCAGGCCGATTTTTGTAATTTCGGAGACCAAAGGGATGATAATATCAGGGATCAACTGATTGAAAAATGTAGGTCACAAGCCTTGCGAAAACAGTTGTTGGAAAAACGTGATATTACATTGGCTGAGGCTCTGGAGATTGCACGCTCAAAGGAAGCTGCTGAAAGACAGGCGATTAAAATGGAGGGTCGGGAGACTTTCAAAGGAGAAGTCAACAACGTTCAGAAACGTGCGGGTACATGTTTTCGCTGTGGACGAGAGGGTCACTATGCGAAAGACCTAAAGTGTCCAGCAAGGAAAGAGACTTGTCGGAAGTGTGGGAAAGTGGGACATTTCCAGGCACAATGCAGAGGTAAATTTGAACAAACTTCTCATAGTAAGATGCTGACAAAACCATTCAAAGGCAGTAGAAGTGTCCGAGGAGTAAATGCTGTTGAAGATGACTTTGCATTCACTGTCGGAGATAACACAGATGATGATTTTGTTGTAAATGTCTGCGTAGGTGGGGTTCTTTTAAGAGACATGTTGATTGATTCAGGCGCAACATGCAACCTCATAGGGAAAAACACATGGGAAGAACTTAAGAAGAACAAAATTAAATGCAAATCAGAGAGAACACACAAAAGAATCTTCTCATATGCATCAAAAACAGCACTGAAAACATTGGGCATATTTACTACTGTTGCTCAGATCGATGAACGCAACACTGAGGCTGAATTTGTTGTAATCGATGGCGATGTACGATCAATCTTGGGAAGAAAAACAGCTTTAGACCTGGGAGTTCTTCACATTGGCCATGGTCGACTAGAAGTGAATTCGTTAACAGTTGAACAAATGACATCTACATTTCCAGAATTGTCTGAGAGCATTGGAAAACTGAGGAATTATCAAGCAAAGCTACATGTTGATTCAGAGGTCAGACCTGTTGCACAGAAGATAAGACGCATACCATTTGGTTTACGAGATAAAGTTGAAGCTGAAATCCAAAGCCTGCTTCAACAGGACATCATAGAACCAGTTCAGGGACCGACTTCGTGGGTGAGTCCTGTGGTTGTTGTTCCTAAAGGAATGGGTGTGCGACTCTGTGTGGACATGCGTCAGGCGAACGAAGCCGTCATAAGAGAAAGGCATCCGATACCTACAATTGATGAAGTTCTTCAAGAGCTAAACCAGAGCAAGGTGTTTAGCAAGATTGACCTTCGAATGGGTTTTCATCAAATAGAATTGCATGAAGATTCAAGACCTATTTGTACTTTTGGAACACACATTGGCTTATTCCGATATAAGAGATTATTGTTTGGAGTCAATTCAGCACCAGAACTGTATCAGCACATCATACGACAAGTGTTGCAAGGTTGTCCTGGAGCAGTAAACATTGCAGATGACATCATCATCCATGGCAAGGATCAACAGGAACATGATCAGAGATTGATCAAAGTACTTCAAAAGCTTGCAGAGGTAGGATTGACAGTCAACCGAGATAAATGTCAGTTTCGAATGAACCAGTTGGAGTTCATGGGTCATTTATTGACTGAGCGAGGCGTGGGACCAACTCAGTCAAGGGTTGAAGCAATCAAACATGCTAGACATCCGAAAACACCTTCTGAAGTACGCAGTTTTCTTGGGTTGGTGAATTTCTCAGCTAAATTTATTCCCAACTTGGCAACCATTGCAGAACCACTTAGAAAACTAACAAGGCAAAACATTACGTTCGAATGGAATGACGAACACACAAGAGCATTTGAAGAACTGAAGTCACGACTAGCTTCGGCAGAAACATTGGCATACTTCGATAAAGATGCAAGGACAGAGGTCATTGCTGATGCAAGCCCTGTTGGACTTGGAGCCGTTCTTGTTCAGTGGCAGAACAACGAACCAAGAGTAATCTGTTATGCCAGTCGAAGTTTATCTGATGTAGAACGACGTTACTCTCAAACTGAGAAAGAAGCTCTTGCACTGGTCTGGTCTTGTGAACGTTTCCATGTATATTTGGGAGGAATTGAATTTTCATTGGTTACGGATCATAAACCCTTGGAAGTGATCTATGGGAAAAGGTCAAAGCCATCTGCCAGGATTGAACGCTGGGTTCTTCGCCTGCAGCAGTACAGATTCAAGGTTGTTTACAGACCCGGTCACTCTAACATCGCAGATGCGTTGTCAAGGCTTACTAGCAGTTTGGAAACAACAGCAGGACTACACTCAGAAACAAATCTAACTGAAGAATATGTTCGCTTCGTGGCAGAACAAGACGCGTTGTGCGCTATTCCTATCCAGATGATTGAAAAGACAAGTGACACAGATGCTGACTTGGAGAAAATCAGACAAGCAGTCAAATCTGGCAATTGGAATATGTGTTGCACCAGTCTCAAAGCAGTGAAGGATGAAATTACAGTCGTTGGGCGAGTAGTCTTAAGAGGAACAAGAATTATTATGCCAAAGGCATTGCAACAGAAAACAATTTCACTAGCACACGAAGGACACCAAGGTATTACCAAAACAAAAGCAAGGTTGAGAACTAAAGTATGGTGGCCATTAATGGACAAGGCAGTGGAAGAATTTTGTCGTTCATGTCATGAATGTCAAGTTGTCAGTGGACCATCATCACCTGAACGAATGCAACATACCAAGCTACCAGATGGACCATGGGAGGATCTAGCGGCTGATCTGTTAGGCCCTTTGCCAAATGGAGATTACTTGCTAGTTGTAGTTGACTATTACAGCAGGTTTTTTGAGGTGAACATTTTAAAATCCATATCATCAAAGAGCATTGATCAGTTGTTTGGATGATATTTTTGCTACACATGGTTTGCCAGTGTCTCTGAAGACAGATAATGCTGCCAACTTTAAATCAGAGGAGTTTGAAAGATATCTCAAAAGTTTAGAAATACAGCATAAGACAAGCATTCCACTGTGGCCACAATCCAATGGTGAAGTTGAACGACAAAACCGTACACTTTTGAAATACATGAAGATAGTCCAGCTGCAAGGAAAGAATCTTAAAGAGGAACTGAATAAATTCTTAGTGGCATACCGAACGACACCACACTCGACAACAGGCAAAGCTCCAGCTGAACTGTTGTACCAAAGGAGAATTCGTTCTAAGTTGCCAGAGTTAATTGATGTTAACTGTGCTGTGGCTGGCATGGACATACCAGATGTTCGAATCAAAGATGAAAAGAACAAGAGGGCAGGAAAAGAATATGGAGACGAAAAGAGACATGCTACTTATACTGAAATTGAGGTTGGAGATGCAGTGTTGGTTCAACAGAAACAGCAGAATAAATTGGACTCCACATATAATCCTGAACCTTACACTGTGACTGAACGAAAAGGAAACGAGGTCACCGTGCAATCAACAGATGGAGTGAGTTATCGCAGAAACATTGCACATGTCAAGAAATACCACAGACCAGAGAGTACTGATCAGGAAAAGGTTCAGACGTCGGATCAAGATGTTCAACAGTCGGATGGAACTGACGGACGTGATGATCTTGTACATCCAAATCTTCCAGACGATACAGCCGTGTCTGTTCCAAGACGTTCTTCAAGAGTTCATCAGAAACCAGCCTATCTGCAAGATTTTATCTGTGGGTCAAAATAAAACCCACTATTTAATAACCAGTGAAGGGCAGTCTACCCCGACACTGCTAAGTTAAGTGCAGATGTTGAAGCTTAAGTTAATACGCAAGTTAATTTATTGTTCTTAGATAATGCTGTTGGCTTATGTTTCAAAATTTGGTTTTAAGTTACTTGAACATTACTTGAATTCTGAGAAAAGAAGGGATGTAGTATCCTGCTAACTTACGTCACTAGGCACTAGAGTATCTTCAGTAATATGGATGCATGGAGAGAAGAGTTGGCGACAAGACATTAACTAGGAGAGCACTGAACACTGAATGTTAAGCACATAGCGAGTTGCTTTTAATAAGCTGGAAATATATATTAAACGTTATAAAACATTACAGTTACTATTGTAAATTACTGTTGTTTTAGCAGTATATACACTGATGCATATATGCAAAAAAGTTTGGTCCAAATTATCATATAAAATAGCTATATTATTGCTACTCCTCTGTAACCTTAACACTTACAGCAAGTCTTTCCCCTCCCATGGATGTTTATGGCATCCTTGTGAGACTTCGTAAAGGTCAGGACTGGAATGTGAAATGATATGATCTACCCCAGGAAAATCCACATGGACAGTTCAAGGGAGAGCACTTTGGCATTTTAGAGTTGGACAGCTGAGCCGAGTTCAGTTTAGAGTTGAACGGAGCTTGGAAATACATCACAGACTGCATAGTTTGGGTGAAAGGCGGCAGGGAGGTTAACAGAAATTCAGAGTTCAGCTGTCCAAAGGTCAGTACATGCTAAGTTCTAGGTGAATGTTAGTTTGGCGCCAGAGTGTATCTGCGGTCTAGGGTCTTCAGAGATCAAGTCTTGGGATGCCATCAGGCAGTGGCGTCACGAGGGGAGTCCGGGGGGTGCGGACTGCACCGGGTGACATCCTCAGAGGGGGGTGACACCAACATGAGAAAATGATGACATTTTTGCAAGATGACGAATTCCTAAAATTTTTGCAAGATGATGAATTCCTAAAAAAAGGTCATCACATTTTTGGGAGACGAATTCCCAAAATAAGGTCATCACTCTTTTGGAAGACGAATTCCTAAAAAAAGGTCATCACTTTTTGGGAGACGAATTCCTAAAAAAAGGTCATCAAAAAAAGGTCATCACATTTTTTAGGGTGACACCATGACTTACCGCACCGGGTGACACCAGCCCTAGTGACGCCACTGCCATCAGGAACTCTGTTTGTCATCGCTGCAGGGCAAAGGTTGTCCCATGAAGTTCTCATTCAAGAAGCCATCATCACCTGATCGCTATCATGAGCCAATTCCTGACCCGCGAACTCACATTCGAGAAATCCACTTCCCTGTCATGTCACAGCAGACCTCGTTTCATCATGTCGTATGTCATCCTATTCAGCAGTCTTGTTCCACCCAACCTCTGACGTCCATGGTATTGCATAAAATCTATTTATTGTATTGCGTGTACTTGTTTAGTTGACTTCAAAATCCTGACGTTTTTCTAGTGTTTAGATTTGCAACACCTGTAGTTGTTTAAATGTACATTAATTAATAACTTTTGTTAATTTGGTTCCTATCCTGTTATAGTTTCCAAGCATTATCCTTAACTGCCTCATAGGTTCCAATGTTTAGCAAGGGAATTTGACTTGATAAAGCCACAGTTATAAAGGGAAGACCACAACAAAACTGTTGTCCTTAGTCCTTAAAATGTTGTCCTTTAGATTAGATTAGACAAAGTTTCTGTACCGTGTCATGTGATGTTGGGACATGGCAATTGCATATTCAGCAACAACTGTCTTGCCAGCTGATGTATGAGCCGCAACAAAGACATTGTCATGATTCTCCAGATGGATGATTGCCTGTTTCTGGAAGGTATCCAGTTCAAATGGAAACTGCAACGACAACCACAAGATGGCAGGAATTACATGGACAAAGTACCAACTTGTGAAACCACAAGCAAACAAATTTACTCAAATATCATAGGACCACAAAGCGGCAAGTTAATAGCAAATTACTTCGCGGAGAAAAGACATGAAAAACTCTGGCTATTAATAGGATGTAAAAAATGTTTCAGCCAATGGCCTGCTGCTACAGAAACTGATAGTGAAACAGTTGATGGTAATTGATGAAAACAACTAGTGCACAGTACGCCAATGTCAGGCTAGTTAACAATGGAGTCTGGCTTATTGGGCTCGTATGGGTCTATATACAATACACATATGAATTGAACTTATGATGCTGGCTATGTACAGAATAATTGTTCTGCTTCAACTTGCATATGTTTAAGTACATTGATATAAATCTCACTGTAAGAGCCATGCATGGAATTCGTTTGTGGAAGTCATTGACTGGATTTTTGATGTCAACAACTGAGACCCATTCTTCTTTGTCACCAGAACAAGAAACAGAAGATACAGAGCCAAGGTCTTCAATCCTACGTTCCACCTAAAGACATTAGAGTGATATAAGATGGACAAAACAACTTGCAAAAAAGTACTTTATTTAAAAATTGCATTTTGCTAAGCCAAGTTACATTTTCTGTATCAGAAATTACGTAGACTATAAACTGTGTAACTCTTATTGAAGATTGAAACTAATCTTAAATGTGCATGATCAGTTTATGAACAGCATCCATATTATCCTGACATTCTTGGGTCACAATAACTGCTCATGACTTTCCCGGATGTGGAAATAAGTAAATGCCTCATCAAATTACAATTCAACATAATACTAAACAAAAAATTATAGCAATAAAAATTTTCATCCAAAAAACAATTTCCTTTCTTAAAACATGCTTGCTATCATTCCTACAGTGACAAAAAGGCAGCCAAGGAGTTAAAGCACAGATTTCTCTGCAGAGGAATCTGATTCACTCTGGCCATGGCACAAGTGTAAACTTCAATACTGGGACTCCTATTAGAAGGTTTTGTTTGCACACAGAACAACACCAATGACAACAGATGACAACAGCAGCAGCAACAAATGACAAATTAGCAGAATCAACGACAAAACAACTGCAGCTATAGTTATCACAGAAGAAATATATTAATCTCAACTTACATAATAACTACAAGCACACCTGTAGTCATTAAAATACTATATCAAAACAGAAGCTAACCTTTATGACATCTTCTATCACATATTTCTGAGCAATGGCTTTGTTAGATGGCTGAAATAGATTTAAAAATTGCAGTTATATTCAGCTTATGCAAGACAAAACTAATTTTAGCAGTTCAGCCAAGTCTCAAATTCATCTTTAGTCGCATAACTGAGAGATCTGTGATCAACTATGCAAAGTACGCAGTGCAACACACATTACATTTAAGTAAGCAGAACTGCAATCTCTAGGCTGAAATTGGTAATTCTATACCACATTCATTAAAGGGCCAGCACTAATTTTAAAACATTAGGAATGTAATAAGAGAATAATCAAAGTTAGAAATACCACTAAATATATCTCACAACTATCTGCAGCAAGTGCTGCAGCTGTCAAACCAAAACATAGGGAGCCCTGCTTAGACAGCAGTGCACAAATTTGCTTATTGAATATTATTTTTGCTCTTAATGACTTTAACATCAATTAAGCTTGCAGAGGTTGTGCTTCTGTGAGCAACTTAAAAGGTGCTATAGTTTATTTATTTTATTTATTTATTTATTCCGGATATTTCTATAGCGCCTCTCGAAGTCAACTACTACTCAGAGGCGCTCCAGACTACAGCATTTTATACTGTGTCGGAGCTTTCACGAGGAAGCGCCACGAGCAATTGCGAGTGAAGGACTTGCCCAAGGTCTGTACGCAACGGCTAGAGTGGGATTCAAACCTGCAACCCTCCAGTCACAAGGCGCCGAACTTACCACTGAGCCACCACGCCCCACAATTTACTATGTTCACACATAAAAAGCAAAGGCATTATTACTAGACAGCCAGCTAGCTTTTTAAATCAGACAAATATTTAGATTTTTAATTCAAATGAATAACTGTTTAAACCTCTTCCTTAATGATCTTCTCTGGAGGCTTTTCTTCAACTACTTTGACCTCATTCCCTTCTTCAATTAGGTCAATCTCCTGTCCTTGACCTAGAAGATCACTGAGAAATACAACAGAGGGCGCCTTTGCATCTAACATAAAACTGTCCATCAGATTTTTTTGGTCAAACGTCACTCCATTGGAAAATCCTGGTGGAAGAGTTGCCAAATCTGGAACAAAAAATCTCAATGGAGTACATATAACGTATAGATCTAAAGAAAGACACATCTCATAAGACCAATACAACATCAAGTGGGGCACAAAGTTTTAAGTTGACAGGGAAACACTGCATCTTTTATGAACACAACTTGATTTACCAGGACCACATTATAGCTAATTAGTGTGGAGGCAGATCACTTCAGTGTTTGCTATTTCAAGAACAGGA
>OY744602.1:66072342-66384842 GCA_963556255.1 Allolobophora icterica | reverse complement strand
CACTCTACTGAGACCCTTCTACTTAGTCTGCTTAATGATGTTTACAGTGCCATTGATCGCTCTCAACTTACTCTTCTTGCACTTTACGATGTAAGTGCAGCCTTCGACACGGTAGATCATGATCTTCTACTGCGCCGCCTTTCTACCTCCTTTGGTATCTCCAACTTACCTCTACAGTGGCTTTCCTCATACCTATCTGACCGCTCTTCGTCTACTGTCTTCCACTCCTCGCGTTCCCCTTGGATTCCTGTACCTGTTGGCCTCCCCCAGGGTTCCGTGCTTGGCCCTCTTCTTTATATCCTCTTTACTGCTGACCTTGAATCTGTTCTTGCTGCTATTGCTCTGTCTAGCCACTCTTACGCTGATGATCTCCAATCTTACTTGCATTGCTCTGCAAGGGATGCTCTGAGTGCTGTTCGCGTGATGTCTCGCGCAACTGACACTCTGTCTGCCTGGCTTTCTTCCAATCGCCTGAGACTTAATCCTCTTAAGACCCAGTTCATATGGCTGGGTACCCGCCAACAGCTGGCAAAACTTGATCTGAACTCTTTCGCAGCTGAATTCCCTCTAATGTCATTCTCTACCTCCGTTCGAGACCTCGGTGTCATCATTGATCAGGAATTAACGTTTACTAAGCACCTTTCCTCCTTGTCTCGCTCCTGCTTTTACCATCTCCGTCAGCTTAGGGTCGTTGCTCGCTCTCTCTCAACATCTGCTGCTTCTACTCTTATCCACGCCTTCGTTTGCTCTCGTCTAGACTACTGTTCTTCCCTTTACATTGGTCTTCCTCAAGTCCGGTTGTCCACTCTTGAGAGGGTCTTACGGTCTGCGGCTCGCCTTGTTGGTTCCATTCCTCGCTATGGTAGCGTATCCTCCTACATGTATCATACTCTACACTGGCTCCCTCTTCGGCAGCGTATCCTGTATCGGCTCTGCTCTCTTGTCTGGCAAAGCGTCTTGGGCACAGCTCCTCGCTACTTATGCTCCATCTTTACTCTCTCTTCCTCCTTTACGGGTCGCTCAGCTCTTCGTTCCTCTACTCGGGGTGACTTTCTGGTTCCATTTGCCCGCACTGCTACAATGCAGCGTCGAGCATTTTCTGTTGTTGGTCCAACAGTGTGGAATGACTTGCCATCTTTCCTTCGCCTATCTCCTCGTACACCCTCGTCTTCCTTCTACACCCTATTGAAGACTTTTCTCTATGATCAGGCCTGGCTCGGGAGCGCCTCTGAGTAGAACTCTTGAAGAGGCGCTATATAAATTTTATGATTGATTGATTGATTGATATATATATTATATATATATTATATATATTATATTATATATTATATATATTACATTATATTTTGTTATATTCATGTTTTTCGCTGAAAATGCCAAAAATAGCCAGCGGTTGGGTTAAGAAAATAAAAAAAATAGTTGGCGCCCAAAGGGTTAATATAATATATTTATTTTTTTACTATTTTCAACATGTATACATAAAAAGTCACATGTTTGCAGTATTGTTTCTTTGAAGAAACAGTGTTATTCTTAGACTTCAGCTTCAATGTGGTAGACTTCCACACCTGTAACAACACACATTCAGTGCTGGCTTCGACAAGTACGTTTCGCAACCGTAAAGTCCAGGAAGTGTTGTCCGCTATATATCTGGAGACGTCTGATGCTTTGTGAAGAACAAACGCCCTAAGACTAAGATTTATCCATTCATTCTGAGGCTTTTGTCGTGATGGACCAGCGTCCTGTGAATCAATAGACATGTCATTCGGATCTAGCCTCGCAGCTGACTTCGATTATAGGCCTACATAGGCTGACTAAGGTTATTCAACCCCCTCCCCCCAAATAGGAACAGTATTTTTTTCTCATCCCGCCTCATCCGTTTCGACACAGAAACATCTGGTATCAACCCTGACTCTAGCAGAATTATTAGGCATGAGCTAATGTTTGCCTATAGCACTCCTATAGCGCCATGTATTGTACTACGAGTTAACTCGTAGGTGGCGTATACATGAAACATTTTTACTACGAGTTATCTCGTAGGTGGCGGTCAATGTGTTAAGAGTCGAACCCACAATGCAGAGGTGAAAGGCAAGTGCAAAATTAACAATCTGCACCAAGTCACCCACCTATCATCGTGACCTATGGCTGGAAAACATTGGTACATTGATTGTTCTGGAGTTTATACTGTGTACTGACATCACACAGCAGTCATGAAGTCTACTCTTTAGCTCAGTTGATAGCTTTGAACAGTTAATCAAACCCAGTTTTTTTATTTATTTATTCCGGATATTTCTATAGCGCTTCTTGAAGTCACCTACTACTCAGAGGCGCTCCCGACTACAGAATTTGATAATGTGCTGGAATTTTCAAGCCGAAGCGCCATGAGCAATTGCGAGTGAAGGACTTGCCCAAGGTCCGTACGCAGCGGCTAGAGAGGGATTCGAACCTGCAACCCTACGGTCACAAGGCGCCGAACTTACCACTGAGCCACCACGCCCCAGTTATCCGCAATGTTTCAGAAAGGCTAATTCAGTTGTAATAACCTAGTTCCAAAAAATAAACTACTCAACGATGAATCTAAATATAATTGATTGAAACGTTTAAGAAAAGGCAACAGGAATGTGAAAGGTGTTTAGGCAACTTGAAAAGTGATAGAAAGAAAGAAAAACAAGTCAAATAAAGTTCAGACGTCAAGAGCATGCGAAATAAAAGCAGATGATACATGACACAACATTTACATTTCATAACCTGACTAAGTTATAAATAATAGTACAGATATTATTATCATACTATTAGCTCCTCAGACCAATCAAGTAATTTCTGATGAGTAGCAACATCTAAGCACACAACCTCTTTGAAGCCAAGCAGTTTTCCAGTTGTTGCATCACGTTCAACCATAATCCCTGTCTGAACCGCAGTAACATCCAACGCATAGCATGCCTCATAATTTGGTTCACGTGGCAAAAACCTAAACCATGTGTACACTCAATTCATCATATCTGTCAAAGTAAAATAATTCCCACACATATATTTAGAAACAAATTCATTCATGCTACAATTATCATGAATTTAAATACTCAGCAACCAAATATGTAAAAACAAAAACTGGAGATGTGGCACCTCAGCATCCAGAGTTCAAAATCCATTGCATCATGTAAAATTTACAACTCGTCATCAAGCCATGTTCCTAATCCATAAGGATAGGTTGTCCAGTTGTTGGTAGTGTCTAGTTGTTGGTAGTGTCTAGTTGTTGGTTGGTTGAGTTGGATTGTGTCCAGTGTTGGTTGGCTGAGTTCAGCTGTTGGATTGTGTCCAGTTCTTGGATTGTATCCAGCTGTTGAATTGTGTTCAGTTGTTGGACTGTGCCTGGATGTTGGATTGGTCCAGTTGTTGGATTGTGCACAGCTGTTGGATTGTGTCCTATTGTTGAAATGCGTTTGTTCAAGCGCTTGCACTTCGTCAAAATATCCTTCAACTCGGGACCATGCATCAAGGTCTAATGTTGACAGAGGTATGCAATAAATGAACAATTACTTTCCTTACCCTTTCAACCCAACACAATAATGACTATTAATTGCCCAATAATTACAACGAAGCAAACAGTGCTAAAAGTGCCTGCATGATTTCTTAACAATTTTTCCAGTTTCTTTTGTTAAAACTCTCTAAACAGTTTGGTGACCAGTTACATAATTAAACTCTTCATAGATGTCCTTGTAAAAGTTGACAACTTAGTTGAACTACGTAAACAAAACTGGAACCACGTACTGGACCATCATCCTCAACTTACGCGGATGCCAGACAGATGCAATGCAAATAAACAACTACAGGTGACACAGTGACAGACAGCAAAATGAATTTGCCTTTCACCTACTTTCCTGATACAGATCTCTGTGTGATATCTGTGTGAAACTGACAAATATTTTTCAAACTGTGTAACGAACAGAAAAAGTTGTGTGGTTCTTGGATCACTTTTCTCACTCATGCACTTCAGTTGACAGATTTTTCAGCCATAAGAACCATGCCTCTGAGTACAGGAAACGATAGAGGTACGAAATAACTGACTTACCATATCCTACTCCGTGCAAGTTAGGCATCAGTGGTTAATCCACTAACTGGAGCACAAGTAAAACGAAAGCAAGTTGATGTGATGAAAAGATAATCAGTATACAGTAAGAAAGTGGGCATGCAGGAATGCAAGTAGGATAAATTAGGTAAATTTATAACAGATAAAGTTAGGGCAGGTAATTACTGACTTGCTGTACGTAACACTTTCAACAATATCTCAAAGGTTTAAGGATACAACAGCAATCCGACAACTGAAAACCTTTCCTTATGGGCTGAAAATTGACAAAATTCTGATTTCACTTTACGCAAGAAGACTTGAACTCCATACAAAAAAGGAAAAAGGCAAATGCATTAGCACTCAGCCTTTATTCATCAAAAGACACACAATAATACACACAGATGTGTATGAAACAATATGGCATATACAACCATGCTACCAGTCTTAGATATGCATGTGGAGTAACTAAGAAGGAAGAATTAAATAATACCAACCTCTGTGATCTTTCAAAATTATGGATTGCAAGACATTCAGGACTAGTGAGGAAATGTTCAGGATCATCGGCTGGGTCAGACAAGACTGGAGGAAACCCAATTGGCAACTGTTGTAATAAATTCAAACAACTTCATCAAACAAACTGCTTCTAATAATTAGTTTTCAGTAGAAACTGAAGATCAAAACATTATTAGTTATTACTCAACGATGTAAAGTACTAGAGATCCATCAGTGAGCCTTCAAGTTATTATTATGATTACTATTACTATTAATCAGTAACTTCTATAGTGACAGTGTCTAAGGCACAAGGCACAACTGATGGTGCACCAAAACTCAGGCCGCAACAAGGTCAAAACGCAGAAGGTCTGTCATCTGACACAAAGAGACAGCTTATGGTGGTTAAATAATTTGCACAGAGATAAGTTTAAGTTGAGAATGAAATGACACAAGCGACTGAGCAGAATAAACAGACACGGGACAGAAAGTTGTTATAACCAGCAATCGTAATCGTAAACTCCAAATTTCTCAAGTGCTCCTATAAAGCTAAGTACAAAGAACCAGCTTATTCACGAGCACTGCGTCGCATTACAGAGGATGTCCAGATATCAAAGTCCAGTGGAGGTTCGAGTCCAGTTGCCAGGGAGACCAAGGAGAAGAGGCAGAGCTGCTGTTAAGGCAGGTTTCATTGAGAACAAGAAAGATTGGAAGGCAGAGGATCGGATGGATTAGGGTAGGAATTCTGGAAGAGGTGAGACTTCAGTTTGGAGTAGAAAGCCTGTGTGGTGATAAGTAGAGGGGCCCGAGCAGATGATGGCGAGTGGCAGTATTGTTGGAGGAAAGTTCTGAGAATAAGCGATATTCAGATGGAAGTTCATTACAGAGTCAAGGTTAGCGATAGGACTTTGAAGTGGATGCGCTCAGGGATTTACAGCCAGTGGAGTGATTTAAGGATGGGAGTGATATGGTGATGCTTGGGTTTCCTCGAGTGAATAATTGATGAGTTGTAGATGTTTAACTTGGGTGGATTCGACGATGAGGAAAAGGGAATTGCAGTAATCAAGCTTGGAGTGAACATGAGCGATAGTGGAGGCGATTTTAAAATTAAGGTTCTCAAAGTTCCTAAAGTCAAGTCAAACAACTTTGCATCACATTATAATCCTTAACATCATCATTAGTTCCAGCTGCAAATCAGAATACATACTTCAAATGGTGTTGGATGTTAAACCAAAGCCCAACTAACCAAAACACTACTATAGTCAGTTAATGGAAGCATATGCAACTTGGCTAAAAACACAACTCACTTCTGAAAGAGACAGACCATAGAGACAGCCATACATACCCAAATCTAACTGATTTTCAAAGTCTTTCATAGTCAAGTCTCAAGATGGCAAGTAGCAGACCAGCAGTATTGTCACTTGCCATCTTATCTCTTATTTACATTGTGCAGTCAGAGTACTCATTTTACAGCAGAGTTCACTAGATTACGCTAGCAAAACAGAAGTGAACCTACAACCTCTGAGCCGATGGTCCTGCAAGCTTTTCACTGACAACTAAACTATTGTTAACACTTAAACGGGACCAGTAAACTGCAAGATATTGCCAGCTGTTGTGGTCCAAAATGCATAGTAAATGTGATAGTAAGTAAGAACATAAGCAAACTTAGCAGAAATATGTAAACAGTTAAAGAAGTAGGGTAGGCCTAACTCACATCTAATTTGAGGTAAACAGTATAATAGTTTTACCCTAACCATGACAAGAATATGTATGAAAGTTCTTCAAGTTGCATTAACACATTCACAACAATGGATTAATTAGGTCTAACATACAAGAAGAAAATGCAAATAGCAGTGTAACTGCACTTTTTAAATAATAATTAAAATGAAATTATGTTGAAAGATTTCACAAATACTTACAGTACCCAGAAGCAAAGAGTGTGATAGGGTTCTTAAATCCTTTCCTGAACTCATCATTCCACCTACGAACAACCGTGTAAAACACATTATCACTATAATTATTAGGAAATATTTTTACATGTGGAAATTCACACAGAAATGCAAATCTGAGGCACAGCAAGTCAGTCGTTGGGCGAAGAGCAGTAAGATATCCAGATGTTTGAAAGACAGTAAGAAATTGTCAGTTTGATCATTCAAGCAGAGTGCAAGTACTGCAGTTTAAGGCCACAAAAAGAAAGAATACATTCCACATAAGCAAGGCTCATGTGGAACGGATTCTTTCTTTATGTGCCCTTCTAATGACTAGGAGACGAAACAGAATGTCGAAATAGTTAGAGATGCATGCATGTCTAAAACTTAATTGCAATATTTTAAAATAGATGCAGAGCTGAAACTAGAACTAAGCTAGACCTAAATCATTGCTACAACAGAACTAAAACTAAACCAATATGGAAAATAAAAGTTTAACTGAAATTAAATTGATAGTGATTCAAACATTAAATTAGAACAAAACTTAAATGATCTGATCTGAACTAAATAAAAGTTAGAATAAGAAAGAGTTCCTGAACTAGGATAACACTGCCTGCCAGACAGTGTTTAACCAGAATGACGTGCGAACCGACCTGAATTTCCGCTAGATTTTGTGCATTTTACAGTGGCTCCAAAAAGTGACAGTAGGCCTACATGTCTGCGATACTCGCCTGTAAAGAACGTAAGCAATTCCGATATTAATCCAGTGCCCTTCTAATGACTGACCGTTTGTGTGAAAAATAAGAACTAAAAGACAAGCTAACAAAACTAGAAGCCGTGCAACTAATATAAAGGCAGTTAACTGTATTCGACACCAAGATGCATTCGAACTTGTCGTTCTGTTAGAACTCTAACGTCAATTAGGTTGTCGAGAAGCGCTTTTGAGGGCTACTGATAGGGCGCTATAAAATGTCCAGATTCACCACGGACAAAACCGAAACCAAACAAACGTCACTTTCAGTTTCTACTAAAAAACGTAATTGCTGGACTTGCACAAATACAAGTATTATTAAGTGTTATGCATGTTCAGAAACAATACGATATAATTAATACTTCAAAGTTTCGACAAGCAGCGTGCAGTTGTCTACACACAGCGGAACAGGCTCATCTAATTAAAGACCGGCATCTAATATAGCCCAATACAAATTATATAGCGCTATATTTTTGCGCTAAACGTGCACGTTTATAAATAATATGCTCGTAGGCGTACTTGTATTAAGCAGCATAGGCGTAGACTCTGGAGGGAGGGGCAGCCGAGGCACGTGCCCCCCAATAATTGAGAAGGACTGTACACCCAATGCAACAAGTGTAGAATGAATAACCAAATCTCCCCCCCCCCCCCGCAATATTTTGGACAAGTTTACGCCAGTGTTAAGCAGGTTATTTCTTCTTGTTGAAGTTATATTTGGAAACGTCATTCGTTGGTCCCATGTTCGTGCTAGCGTCAGTTAAATTGTCTTTTCCACTGTGTCTGCCTCATCGCTGCAATCTTAAAATGAAATTTCCCCTTGCGCTGCTTATTAGTTAATCGTAATGTGGCGAAAACGAGCCCTTCACTATCTCACTTCTTGAGTTAGTGTGGCGGACTTGCTACTCCTCTCTCGCCGGGGTATATCTCTATACCGTATACTTCCAAGGCCAGCCGAGTGGTTAAGAAGG
Organism: Allolobophora icterica; assembly: GCA_963556255.1. Classification (NCBI taxonomy): domain Eukaryota; kingdom Metazoa; phylum Annelida; class Clitellata; order Crassiclitellata; family Lumbricidae; genus Allolobophora; species Allolobophora icterica. Next base: position 66,376,646 of record OY744602.1, on the reverse strand, counting down.
CCCTGGACGTATGTGCGTAGATAAGGCCTCCGATGTCGTCGAAGGACTTCACGACTTACCCGTAACTGATCGATAGCAAATCATAAGACCGAATAACGATTGAAGACTTGTATTATATCCACGATAATCGACGCAATAATCGATACTTCCAATTGAAACAGAAACACTAGTCGTGACCAGAAATTATATCCATATATTCCACAGAACGATCACTTTACAACTCGTAATGCAAACAAATACCGCAAGAAATATCTCAACGACGACTAATCACCTGCTTATATATCCACGTATACTCCAAAGATGCGCCGCAGTCGGATTCGAACTGTCGCCGCTCGCAATTTCGGACTCTCTACTCTCTCACTGACTCTCTCTCTCTCTTCCGAGGACTGACGACGACTGCACTTCTCTCGGCAACGTCTCTCGGCGACTGTCTGACTGTCTTCTTCGGATGTCTGCCGGCAACTGTCTACGATAATTCCAAAGATGCGCCACAGTCGGATTCGAACTGTCGCCGCTCGCAATTTCGGACTCTCTACTATCTCACCGACTCTCTCTCTCCCTTCCGAGGACTGACGACGACTGCACTTCTCTCGGCAACGTCTCTCGGCGACTGTCTGACTGTCTTCTTCGGATGTCTGCCGGCAACTGTCTACGATAATTCCAAAGATGCGCCACAGTCGGATTCGAACTGTCGCCGCTCGCAATTTCGGACTCTCTACTATCTCACCGACTCTCTCTCTCCCTTCCGAGGACTGACGACGACTGCACTTCTCTCGGCAACGTCTCTCGGCGACTGTCTCTTGACTGTGCGATTCGGTCGCCTTTTATACTTTTCAGAGGGGCCCCAGCGCGCGAAAACCCCTCCCTCACTAGTTCATCGTAGGCCACCAGGTCGCATCGACCAAGTCCCCGGCGGGGCATCAGTGCCCCAGGGACAAGCAAAAGGCTAGAGGTCCCTGCTAGAATTGCGCGCCTCAGACGCTACCCCCCCTCCTTGAGTCCGTCAAGTACTAGGCCGCATCGGCCATGTCTTCGGTGGAGGCATCAGTGCTTCAGGGACAAGCAAAAGGCTATAAGCCCCTGCTGGGATGCGCGCCTCAGACGCTACCCCCCTCCTTGAGTCCGTCAAAGCACTAGGCCGCATCGGCCAAGTCTTCGGTGGAGGCATCAGTGTCTCAGGGACAAGCAAAAGGCTAGAGGCCCCTGCTGGGATGCGCGTCTCAGACGCTACCCCCCCTCCTTGAGTCCGTCAAAGCACTAGGCCGCATCGGCCAAGTCTTCGGCTGGGCATCAGTGCCCCAGGGAGAAGCAAAAGGCGTCGTGATCCCCTTTCCCTTGAATTCTTTGAATTGAATTTTCACTGTATCAGGGTCAGCGACGGAGGCCGGTCTTTCCCCCCCCCCCAATTTCGCTACATCCTCGGCGGACCAGGGCGAGAGGATGTCCCCATCCTCGATTGCAACACCCATAAGAAACATCATGTTACATCGAAACTTAACTACAAAAAGCTAATCGTAACTGCGAACATTTAACACACAGGGCACTAGGCCACACGAAGGCGCAGGGCACTGGGCCGCATCGGGCGCAGGGCACTGGGCCGCATCGGAACCTGCTCTTCGCTATCAAAAGCAATTATCAACTAATATCTAAATGGACCACATGGTCCCACAATATCACTACGTCACATCATAAACTGCTTATCTGCAGTCTAAGAAAGATCAGGGCTACGCAACAACAATTTAACCCTAACCAACTGAATTACACAAAACATCAATATGTCTTCATCCTTCACATCCACTTGCGATTCCTTGAATCATCGGCGGCATTGTCACCGAGCTACCGGATCGCAAGAATCTATACATTTCACTGCAAATAGCGTGCGGGCCGGCGAACTTGACGCCGGGGCCGACTATCGACAATCCCGTCGCTTGGCAGTTGCTCAAGCAGCGTGTCATCGTTCTCCAACACTTCTTCGTCAAAGCACGGTTTCAACTTGTCAACGTGGACAGTAAACGGTCGAGAATTGGCCGTCTTCCGAAGTATATAGTTCACAGCCCCTCTCTGTTCCACCACATTGCTTTGAAGCAACAACATTAATTGGCCACTCCTCATACGTTCAGCGAAGTCTCGAACATAGCTCACGTAGGTAGCATCAGCCGTGCGATGGGCATCCGGAGGTCGACCGTGAACAAGAACCAGTGGGGCTCTTGTCTCGCGACCGAACATGAGGAAGTTCGGACTGAAGCCCGTCGTTTCATGCAGCGACGCCCGGTAGGCGGCGAGGACATGGGGCAAGACTTCCTCCCAATCCCCTTTGATGGCTGCAGATAACCTTACTAATAATCTGCGAAGCTTCGGATACAATCTTACATCAAAAGTTGTCCCCTGATCGGTAAGTATGTGTAACGGGGCCCCGTACCTCACAATTATTGTCTCGACTAAGACACTAGCCACCGATATCGCTTCCTGATTAACCCACGCTACCGTTTGTACCGCTGCGACCAACACCAGCAGAACTGGGAAAATGTTTCTCTTAGCTATTTTCATCCCGTTCTGTCTTACGGCCAACGTCCTATCTAAATGCCCGTCTAGTGCAGTCCTATACAGCAATGGCTGTCGTATTAAAGGCCGTCGTACCGGTCGTGTATCACCGGTGTCTGTCTTATGTGTAGTCACAGTCGTCCTACCAAGATCTCTTTCCGTTGCAGAAAATATACCTCTATGTTCTGCCAACAAGTCTCTCAGCTGTACGCGATCATCCGGCCTCACCTCTTCCGGAAGATCTTCTAGCAAAAAGTCAAGGGAAAAATCACCCTTTACTTGACCTCTACCTTCCTCACGAACGCTGCTATGTTCAACCTCTACTGGGTGTAAGCCTCCTAGCACTTGGTCCCTACTAAGCTTAACCGGGTCTTCACTAAGGTTTGCCACCCTTACCTGGGTCGTATCCACACGATCTCCAACCACTACTCGGGCTAGGTGAACACTAGGCTGGACCTCCGCGGCCTCAGTCATCCATGCAGGCGCTTTACTAGCTAAATCCCCATACTGTGACTTAACTATCACATCCTGCTGGCACTTAGGCGATACCTCAACCTCCTCGGCGACGATCACGCGCCGGCACCACATGGACCCATTGCCCCTTACAAGGGAGACCCGCCGACGACCAACAAACAAGGCCCCCATACCAAAACCCAAGCGACATCGGTGCTCCCTTAGCCAATCCATACCTAACACAAGTTCAGCAATTTGATCGGACACCAGAAAAGCCGTAGGAATTGCAAACCCCATCCGAATTTTAATCGGGATGTTTACTTCTCCAAGGACCCGTATATTAGACCCATTAGCAGCCATCAAAAAGCGATTACAAGGACGTAAGTCTAACCCCTCAGCAGTAGAAGACGGTACCAGGCTTACTTCTGATCCAGTGTCGATCAGGCAGGTCTGCGGTCGTCCGTTGACTATACCTCGTATGTAGATGGCGTTGTTGCTTGCGCGGTTCGGAAGCCTTGACCGCGCCGTGTGGTTAGTGACGACTTCCTCCGTTGCATCGGTCGGTTCCGTACCGACCGTTGCCGTTGCTGGCTGACGATTGAAGGGCCGGCGGCCTTGCCGGCAGTTGCGAGCGAAGTGACCGGGTCGGCCACAGTTGAAGCAGGCCGCCGTCCGCCGTGAAACTCCTTGGTTGCCTTCCGAAGGCCGAGCATCTCGCCCGGTTGCGTCGGTCGTCGCAGCTGGGCCCCGCAGTTCTCGAAGTTGTCGTTCAATGTTACTCTCCATCTCTCGCTGCCATCTCCGTTGCTCCTCGCGCTGCTCAGCGAGAAAGCGGTCGAGCTGTGACCGGATCTGAGCGTTGACGTCGGTCTCCTGCGTTCCCCTTACTCTGTTCGGCTGTCTTCTCCGATCGTCCGCATCCGTCCTTTGCTGATAGGCCTCAAGGCGAAGCGCCGCCCGGTAGGCCTCATCCAAACTTTTTGGCTCTCGTTCGCGAACCTTGAGTGAAAGTTCGCGGTCCCGCATGGCTTCCAAGAAAGAGTCCCTGGCGATGATCTGCGTAGTCTCATTGGATGGCACCGGATACGCGAGGACCACAAGTCGCCGAATGTCATGAAGCATATCGCTAAGGCTTTCATCGGCGCGCTGGCGTCGATAGTAGAGCTGCGCACGGAACATCTCGGCCTGGCCTTCCATGCCATACCGCTGTCGCAGACGTCCGACTAGTTCTTCATATGTTACATCCTGGCGAGCGCCGAAGTCCCATAACAACTGAGTCGCAGTTTTCTCCAAGGCACATCGGAGGAAGTCGATCTTATCCGAGGCCGTCCATCGGTTATGCGTTGCACATACCTCGAATTGCGCCAGGAAAGACTCCAACGATCCTGTTCCGTCGAACTTCCCCGGTTTCATCTGCATCGGTCTCGTCTTCAGAAGGCCCCCGATGCCTTCCAGCAATTTCTGTGGCGACATTTCTTTTTCTGGTCTCTCTCGTCCGCCCAGTTCATCGGACCTCAGGTCACCATCGCCAATGTCCTCCAAAAGAATCCGTTCTGGCGACGCCTCCATTGTTCGCCGTCTTCTTACGGGAGTCGATGTGCCCGAGACCGGATCCTCGATACCCCGCGGTCTTCGTCGAATAATCACCTCCTCGTCTTCCATCGCTTTTCCGGTGTCACGAGGTCGCTGTCGATCAAACTCGTCGTTTCAACACCCCAACTTCTGGGACCAGTGTGGCGAAAACGAGCCCTTCACTATCTCACTTCTTGAGTTAGTGTGGCGGACTTGCTACTCCTCTCTCGCCGGGGTATATCTCTATACCGTATACTTCCAAGGCCAGCCGAGTGGTTAAGAAGGCCCTGGACGTATGTGCGTAGATAAGGCCTCCGATGTCGTCGAAGGACTTCACGAGTTACCCGTAACTGATCGATAGCAAATCATAAGACCGAATAACGATTGAAGACTTGTATTATATCCACGATAATCGACGCAATAATCGATACTTCCAATTGAAACAGAAACACTAGTCGTGACCAGAAATTATATCCATATATTCCACAGAACGATCACTTTACAACTCGTAATGCAAACAAATACCGCAAGAAATATCTCAACGACGACTAATCACCTGCTTATATATCCACGTATACTCCAAAGATGCGCCGCAGTCGGATTCGAACTGTCGCCGCTCGCAATTTCGGACTCTCTACTCTCTCACTGACTCTCTCTCTCTCTTCCGAGGACTGACGACGACTGCACTTCTCTCGGCAACGTCTCTCGGCGACTGTCTGACTGTCTTCTTCGGATGTCTGCCGGCAACTGTCTACGATAATTCCAAAGATGCGCCACAGTCGGATTCGAACTGTCGCCGCTCGCAATTTCGGACTCTCTACTATCTCACCGACTCTCTCTCTCCCTTCCGAGGACTGACGACGACTGCACTTCTCTCGGCAACGTCTCTCGGCGACTGTCTGACTGTCTTCTTCGGATGTCTGCCGGCAACTGTCTACGATAATTCCAAAGATGCGCCACAGTCGGATTCGAACTGTCGCCGCTCGCAATTTCGGACTCTCTACTATCTCACCGACTCTCTCTCTCCCTTCCGAGGACTGACGACGACTGCACTTCTCTCGGCAACGTCTCTCGGCGACTGTCTCTTGACTGTGCGATTCGGTCGCCTTTTATACTTTTCAGAGGGGCCCCAGCGCGCGAAAACCCCTCCCTCACTAGTTCATCGTAGGCCACCAGGTCGCATCGACCAAGTCCCCGGCAGGGCATCAGTGCCCCAGGGACAAGCAAAAGGCTAGAGGTCCCTGCTAGAATTGCGCGCCTCAGACGCTACCCCCCCTCCTTGAGTCCGTCAAGTACTAGGCCGCATCGGCCATGTCTTCGGTGGAGGCATCAGTGCTTCAGGGACAAGCAAAAGGCTATAAGCCCCTGCTGGGATGCGCGCCTCAGACGCTACCCCCCTCCTTGAGTCCGTCAAAGCACTAGGCCGCATCGGCCAAGTCTTCGGTGGAGGCATCAGTGTCTCAGGGACAAGCAAAAGGCTAGAGGCCCCTGCTGGGATGCGCGCCTCAGACGCTACCCCCCCCCTCCTTGAGTCCGTCAAAGCACTAGGCCGCATCGGCCAAGTCTTCGGCTGGGCATCAGTGCCCCAGGGAGAAGCAAAAGGCGTCGTGATCCCCTTTCCCTTGAATTCTTTGAATTGAATTTTCACTGTATCAGGGTCAGCGACGGAGGCCGGTCTTTCCCCCCCCCCAATTTCGCTACAGTAATACATCTGCAGCTTATTCACGAGCGCTTTGTCGTGTTCAAAGAGACCAATTGAAGATCCATGGCTATTTGCCAGAAGACCAGGGAGAATTAAGGAAGACATAGGCTAGGCCCTATTGCATGGGAATTGATGGTGTTATTTAGAACGAGATAGATTGGAAGGCGGCGGAATGGTTAAATCAGAGTAGGCCTAGTAAGAATTCTCAGTCTGTCTGCTTATCTGTCTTACTTGATTATAATGTTTGAGCCTAAACCTCAACTCACTCAACCTGCATGCCTCATCGATTTTGTTTTCAACGAGTGTCTTAATTTACATAAGCCGGTTCCTCTATAGATGTTTGAGAGTGTAAAAGTGGGAAGTTTAACGTTTGTGATTATGCTTATAGAACAAAAGTAATTACTTATACTGTACGTCGACGTGGCTATATATAGGCCCTTCACTGACACTCATTCTAACAGACAGTCAGAGGCCGCAGAGGCGTCTATCCCCCCAAGTCATTGTAGCAACTTCCCCTCCCTCCTCTTCTCCCTCCCCCACTAGTGACGGCACATACACTGACAAATCTTCCCCCCTATTTTTTGATGGAGCATTAATTTGCTCCAAGGTTTCTCTGGAGTAGATCGACGTTCCTGCAGACAGCGGTGATAAAGGATTCAATGAAAAATTAACAAAGTAGAGCCAAACGAACTTTCTAGAAAGCATTACGTTTAAATTATTTTACAGGTGCGTTCACAAAGCGTGGGACACGGTAACCGAATGGATGGATGGAGCGCCCGGCTGGTAACGCGGGGACGAGTTCGTAATCGTAACCGTGTAATAAGCCTCTACTCAATTGGTCACTGCCCAAGGACTTTTAACAAGTTGTCGTAAGGTCGCGCCTACACTTCTGAACTCTACAGGAGGGCAATATCAAATATAGTAGTAATGTATTGTATTGTTTTGGAAGGTATAGCGCTACATAAGATCTCGCCATCAGACCCAGGATTTCTTGACGACAAGCATTCACACTTCCTGGTTTTTGCGGATAGGTGGGGATTTGAAGGGGCTTTCACTTCATTGTAAAAAAAGGTTTATTCCGTCTGACAAGTGATTTAAAACACTCTTTTATTTCAGTCAAGACAAGAGGTATATTAGTTTTGGTGTTAAACTGTCTCATGATTGCTTGGAAAGCTGCTTTGAAACGCCAAACTGCATGGGATGTGGTAACAGTACGTTAATATTTAATTCTTCAGGTGGGAGGAACTTACTTTTTAGTTGTAAAGGGGCTTTGGTTAAAAAGTTAATAGAGGCGATCGTTTTTATGTATTTTGTCTGTACTGTTTATTAGACGTAGTTTTTTTTAATATTTAATTCGAGTTTGAGGACCGCTTAAGTATTAAGCTTCCACAATTGTCGCTAGGCTAAAAGTTGCGTGAAATACTTCGACTATATTTTCTAACCTGCCATGTCCACTGAATGGCCGTGTTTTTTATACTTGCATCTCACCTGCTTGTCCAGTATCCTTCGGCTCTTACAGTCCCTCAGCTTATCTTGTTCAAAGACTTGCTTCTGTTCCAGTCAAACTTCATTTGGTTTTTATTGCTTTTGATTCATCTTATGACCCTCTGACCATGGCAATCCCAGTCTTGTTGTCCTCGAGACCAAGGTCTTGGTCTCGAGTGCACTCGAGTTCGTTTTTAAAAGTCTTGGTCTTGGTCTTGATCTTGAAACCAAAAGGTTTGGTCTTGGTCTTGGTATTGAGGGTCAAAGTCTTGGTCTTGGTCTTGGTCTTGAAGTTCAAAGTCTTGGTTTGGTCTTGCAAGACAAAGACCAAGACTTTTGTCAATATGATCAGTCATTTAACCAAATGCAAGAATTAAAAAAAAGTTATCTAATTATTACTAATAGAATTGCTTTAGCATTTACACGGTGTGAATGAAGCCTTACTGTTGTTTTGGACAATTATTTTGACTTCCGGTTATTTACCATGGAATGATTTCAAAACAGACTCACGATTTGTACATATACATCCAGTGATTGAAAAACTGCTGTGTGTGCCAGCAATTTCAGCACCTGTAGAACGTATTTTTCACATGGCAGAATTTTGATGAAAAAATTGTGAGCGAAATGGTTTTATAAAATGCAACAGGCATTTGGAGTAACATTTCGCATGAAGAACTTTTGCAAATATGAATTCGGAAATCTCTGCAGTCTGCATACAAGTTTTTTGCTTGAATAAAATAAAAGACTCATTTTTTCAATGTTAAAAAACCTAGTATTCAGACTTGACAATTTTTTAGTAAGGAATATCAGTCTGGATATGATTGTAATTTTTTGGGTCTTGGTCTCAGTTTAGGTCTGAGTTTCAAGGTCTTGGTCTTGAGGTTTAAAGTCTTGGTTTTGGTCTTGAGGTTCAAAGTCTTGGTCTTGGTCGTGAGGTTCAAAGTCTTGATCTTGGTCTTGGTCTTGAGGTTCAAAGTCTTAGTCTTGGTCTTGAGGTTTAAGGTCTTGACAACAAGACTGGGCAATCCATCGGGACCACACGGCCATCCAGAGACCTTCTATAATACCACTAACTATGCATGGCTATTAATGTGTGTATAAACTGTTCTGCTTAATGTGAAGTAGTGTTATGTCAACCAAATATATCAACTTAATATCGGTTACTGCGCTGCACAAGAACTACAGTCAGTGGCGGCGATCTTGTCTGAGAGGTGGGTGGGGGGACAAAGTCGGCATTGGTCTGGTCAATGACCTTTTTTAAGGAAAATTCTTGTCCAAAAAAATATTTCTTTCCTTTTCGGAAAAAATTCCTGACTTTTCTACGAATTCATCTCCAAAAAAGTTGATGACCTTTTTTTTAGTCATTCGCCTTTTTTTACGACTTTTTGAAGGGTCTCGCACCGATCTTGGTACCTTTTTTAGAGCATCATCCCCACACATTTCTTCTTACTTTCTCAATTTTCGGGGGGACATTTCTCCTTAAACATTTTGTTTTTACCTCGTCTGGTCAAAAAAGGCTGTGAAAACCTCACATGCAATTACATTTGTTGCCCTTTTTCAGTCTTTCTTCTAAATTTGGGGGGACAAATGTATGGCCCCCTCGACCCCCCCCCCCCAGATCGCCGCACATGACTGCAGTGTAGTGCTAAATATTGGCGTTTACAGCCTGATGCAATGTTAATCAAGTCACTGGTACATGCTCTGGAAGGTGCAGCACAATGTGCAGCACACTTAGGGATGACCATGCTGTTGTCGGACCCTGGAGGAGGAAGCAACCCAGTCTTCTGTTGGTACTGTGTTAAAGCCCTTGCCTTTTGCAATTGGTCACCAAGTTCTAGCTCCTATTTCACCATAGTTTGGGGCCTGTTTGCCTTGAATTTGTAGACTACTGTGTTGGCGGCCCAATCGATGTTGCTGTCACCCTCTGCTGGCTTACGTGGGGGGAACTCGTTAACAGTTTAATGGGCATGGGAAACAGTGAATCAGTGCTCACCCTGCCTTGTTTTAGGCTATTTCATCATTTTCCCTTTTAGCGCATGACCTGGTTAATATGCTCATCAGGCATGTCCTTGATGACTTCGTATTAACGAGTCTGCACTTTATATGCATTTGTGTTGAACTTCCTTGATGTCTACATAGGCTTCAGAGCATTGCAATTTACACAATTGAATATAGATTAAAGTAAATAGATACATGCATGCATGCTTATCTGAGGATATATACGTCATGTCTGTAATTATATTGTTGGATATCGGCATGTAGAATGCAAGACTGACTGCTTTTGGCCTCAATTCGATGATAATGTGTCATAATTTTGATTGTTTGCTGTGTCAACGTTGTTAAAGACTTGTTGTATAAGACACAAATTTTTAGCCATAACTATGCCTAATTTTGAGAGCTGTATTTTAAAAAATCTTCAGATTTTAAAACCAGTCTTCTGAGAAATGCAGGTTTTTAGATGGTCATCTTTGCATTTGGTCTGATAGGTGTTCGACTTATTGAGGTAAAATTTTGTATGTATGTCCCAATGGCATTACAAACCTCAGGGCATTTTTAGTCGAGAAAGACCAGATTTCAGCAGGACACTGTAGTCACATGTATATAACTGCCCTAGATTACTGTCAATTTGTTTAATTTGAGACAGTTAGCATGTATGTGAAGGAGAAAGTGGATTGAGAGGGTTATAAAAGTTTAAAAAAATTAATTTGATGTCCGATAGTTGATCTAACGCCTATTTATTGTGAATTATTTTTGCTCTGCAAGCATTAGTTGTCTCATGAGGATTTGTTTACTCCATAAAATTGAGGGATGGGTTAAAAGTACTGTTGATACGAGGGACTAATTACATTAATTTGAGGTCTGCAGCCAAACTATTAGGCCTGTTTGCTTGCTAGGCCGGAAATAGAAACAAACTGCTAGTTACCCATAACTGATTTCAGACTGGTTTCACTTGTTTTGTGTTTGATGCAAGCGATATAGAGATTTGAATTGTTTATCTTTTCTGTGTTTCATATACCTAAGAGCTTTATTTTCAATATCCTGGTGTCTGTAAATCACGTCTACTTGTGTGTAAGTTTGTGTACACATTCAAAGGAGTTTAACTTGGAGAGACCAGTCAGGATAAAAGCGCTGGTAATTTTTCACTTATGTGATGATATTGCTAATGGGCTGTCATAATACTCTTGCACTTTTAGAGGCATTGCAGTCTAAATATTATTGCATTGTTATATTGATGTGCATGTGCAAAACAGGAAACCATTTAAACACCTTTGCGTTGGACTTGCTTTGAATTTGTGGTGTATGCAGTTATGTCTGTTTCTTTATTTTATCTAAAAGTTCTTTGTGTCTGTTGTTTAGGAAATCCCTAGAGTTGAATGTTGAACCTGGAAGACTGACATTTCAGAATGCAGGTAAGATGTTGAATTGGCGAACTATTTCTTTAGTCATTGTAGTTGTTGACAGAAGTGTTCAAAAGTTATTTAAAAGACTTGTATTTTTTATGATCATGCTCATGCTTTACATGAATCAGCTCATTTTAACTTACTGGATACAGGTTACCTTTGGCATTGAACCAGTTGCTGTAGTGAGCTAAAAAGGCAGAAATTTTAGGTCAAAGTTTAACTCTTTAACGATGAGAGGGATTTGTTTTTCCATATGTTTTAGTACACGCTCGTCATTAAAGTGTTAACAGCCATGACCAGACATAATGAAAGTTTCCTGTCAATCTGAACAGACAGCAAGCGAAAAACTTCTCTAGCCATTACCACTCTAGTACTGTGCTGATACTAAATGCAGGCCCTGAGATAGCCACCCGTCCTTTGGACGGTGAAAATTATTTTGGACGGGCATAAATTGTGCATGATTCATTGTCTAGTTTCTTCTCTAGCACCACTGTGAGCGGTCAGATGACAGTTCTGTAAGGAGCAGGGGTTGATATTAGGCTCTGTAAACAGCATAGGGCAGGGCATATTTTAACTGTATAACTAGTGGGACATTTTGTCCCAGTAGTCTTAGGATTTGTCCCAGTATTTAGGCTGATTTGTCCCAGGCAATGTATGTTTAAAGTATAACTAGTGGGACAAAATGTTGCATGAGTTTTAAGATTTGCCCCAGTAGTAAAATAAGAATCAGTGAAACACGCATTGTCAGGAAATTCCCAAAAAGAAGGTCATTAACTTTTTCGTGAGATGAATTCCAAAAAAAGGTCATCAACTTTTTCGGGAGATGAATTTCCAAAAAAAGGTCATAAAAGTTTTTCAGAGATGAGTTCCAAAATTTTGTCCCAGTAGTCTAAATTCCTTAAAATATGCACTGGCATAGGGGCACTGCAGTCGGACTTGTATGGTGGCGGGACTTCGGGGGTCACGACTTTGTACGCTCACGGCGTCGGCATGCCTTTGAGTGCTTTTGGATGGGCTACTCTATTTCTGGTCTGGCTAAGGTCCTGACTAACTGTTACTGAACAGTTCCTTTGGGGTCATCAGTGATTTACACATCAGTGTAAGTATATGCTTAATTTTGCTGTTTTTAGAATTCTTTCTGGAATGCGGGAACTGAGGTTATAGCCCTGTACAATTTCCATGGCAACTCGCCAGAAGACTTGCCATTCCGACGTGGTGATGTGCTAACTGTCCTCAGTAAAACATCTGTGAGAGTTTGAATGAAAACTTTTTTAAATACCAAGACATTTATTCAACGGCTGTTCAGTGAAACTGCTCAGTCATGCTCTGTGCTCATTATGCTGTGATCGAGCATTACACCAGTTTACAGAATGTAATTTTATGGTTTAGTAAGCTTTAGTAAACTCTTTTACCATTCAGGAGGTTTTCATGTAGCAAACAACATATTCTTATAATACAAAGAAGGAATTGGAGTGAAATTGCATATTTTTTACAAGCATTTGTTTTATCTTTGTGTATTCACATGGTTATTTGTTGTATGCATACATTGAAAGCACAAACAAACAAGTTGTGTTGTGTATGTCAGTATGTATAAAAGCAAAATGGTGTTAAAGACAGAATCCAGGTCAAACTGTGAATCAGTTTATGAGGTACTGGATTCTAACCATTCAACCCATTGTCTGCTGTTGCCTACACATTAGACTTCAAGGACTCCACTGCATGATTTGATGCTTTGACTCTTATGTATTGTGCTCTGAACAACTGAACTAGAGAAGTTCTATGCTTCTTCAATAGTAAAAAAGCTATTTGGTACAGCTCTAATAAAAATAGCTGTTGTTGATCTGTGTTTTCTGACTGTGTGTATAATTCAACTTCTCACTACATCTGTTGATTTTGTTGAAATCCGTTGCAGATTACAGAATATTAGGTTATGATAGCTCTTGACACTGTCTGCATATCCTCATGAGAAGTGCTGAGGTGACAATGACCATTTCTCTAGCCTCCCTCACAGAACACTAGTTGAAGCAAATGCAACACTATTTTTTAAAGTATTCTGTTTTGTGAAAACTGATATTTTATAAATAGGTTTCTCAAAGAACAATTCTCTGCTTTGTCTTTGTGGAATGTTGGTGTCTCAATCAACAGTTGTTGTTCCTAGTGTTACCTCGAAACCCACATTTGTCTTCGGATGAAGTTCCATTACTTTACACTGTATTATTACCTAGGATCCCAACTGGTATAAAGCACAGAGAGCTGATGGCAAGACGGGAATGATGCCAGCCAATTATGTTCAGAAAAGAACCGAAGTCAAACTGCACACAATGCCGTTAAGTATTCTTACTACTATTTCTAGAGTTTTTTTTATTGTCATCATTGTGATGGGGATCAGGGGTCACAAGGTGAGTTCTGACATGAGGACTGAGATTAAACAATGTCCTGTTGGTGGATTGCTCTGGTCATGTTTGCATTTCAGGCAAGAGTTCTTCTACACTCTAGGATGATGCTTCTGAGGAATTTTTACTTGTACCTTTTTCGCATCATCATGTTGTCATCATAAATTCATGTATATCAAGGCGTTGGCCTGAGTGTGTCATGGTATAGTGCAGACCTGTTTAAGTGTGGATATAGGGAGATAAAACCAATGCAACCGTGTGTTAATGAACCACAGGTAAGCGATACAGTAGTGTATGATTTATGTAAGTCTTAGTATGACTAGATAGTTTAAAGACATAGGCTGTCTGATGTGAAGGCATTTGCACTTTAACCTGCTATCAGATGATTTTGTAAAATTATTTGACAGGCCACCTTGCTGCCTGCCTGGTGTATGGTTCACAGCTGTTGTCATTATGGCTGAGACAGCGTGCAAGCCTGTGGCTGTATTAACTAGATTGGTTATTGCAGACAAGATCACAAGCATGTAATTATCTGGGCTACAGCTGGTACTAGATGGTGTTCCAGGAGTGGATATATGTGAAAATGTATCTAGGAATTATATCTATGGGTAATATTGCCTTTGTTCCAACCAAAGGGTGGATCATTGAATATCAGACATTCAAGTCGGTGCAGTGTGTGTGTTGATTTAAAAAAATTCTACCAGTTAGCACTAGATCAGCCATTGCACAGCCACACGTCAAAGAGGTTTGCAGGTAAATGGGACTACAATGTACTTATTTTTATCCCAGGCCACACGACAGGCGCCAAATTGGCTATCCATACCATCTAGGTATGAGAACGCATGAGACTACAATGTACTTATTTTCATGAGAAAAATTGACTGAAATGAATTTACAACAATGGTGGATGCTGTTTTCAGGTGGTACCATGGCAAAATTTCTCGTGCTCAAGCCGAGGAGTTGCTTTCAAATTCAGAGGAAGGACATTACCTGGTGCGTGAAAGCAACAACTTTCCTGGCGATTATACTTTGTGTGTGTACTCAAGCCATAAGGTCGAACACTATCATATTATCTACAAAAACAACAGGCTGACGATTGACGAAGAAGTTTACTTTGAGAATTTGCTCAAACTTGTTGAGGTACGAAATTTCAGTAACTTCATCATCACAAATTATATGTTTGGTTGTGTATGTTTATATATGTTTATATAGTTAACTGAAATAGAAACTGAAACAATAATTCTGAATTTCCGTATTACAGGAAATAAAACTTAAACCAAAATTATTTGCAAAATGGAAGCGAAATAGAAAAAAAATTCAACTGTGAAAACTAAATAGAAATGGAAATGATAATTACTATCCATATTTAAATTGTTGAAAATACGTAACAAATTTTATGCATTCCTACTGGGCTTTGGAAATCTAGGTATTTAGGTGGACTATTTATTATTATTATTCGATGATGGGACGCGGTGATGTAGCGCTATGTTCTGTGTCTTCTAACCGGAGGGTTGCAGGTTCAAATCTATCTCAAGCCACTGCGTAGCAACCTTGGACAAGTTGCTTACCCGCAATTGTCTGTGAGGAAGGCAATGGGAAATTACCTCACTCATTTCATCTCCGGATGGCTTATAGCAAATGGACCTGTCTTCGGGCAGAAAAATCATCATCATCGTCATTATTCGATATCTGGTCAACCAAAGTCATGTCATCTGCTAGTTCGCTAAATTCTTTTAAGAACAACCGTATCGCGATTGACATAACGAGCCGTTTCTACACATAATTTTGTTCTTTTCATCTTATGTATTTTTTATAAATCTGTCTGGGAGTTTATATAGTACACTTGCTGCAGATAAGTTATTGCTAGTTATGAATTATGAGTGGTTTTACAGTTCTAGTTGAAACTCTTCTCCACAAAGAATTTTACATATAGGTCCACAATTAAGAGTAAAATTCCTTTGATAGTTATGATCTTTGTGCTCAAGTTTTTCACATTTTCATCATTTTATGAAAATTGTACAAGTTCCTATCCTGTAGGTGCACATCTTATTTCTTGTACTGTACCTAATGGTATGAAATATCCGTATCATTCATGTAATAGAATCATTTTCTGACCTCTTATTTTTGGCTCACGCTATTTTTTCTTAATTCAAATCATTGTTCATTAGAATAATTTTAGCATAAAAGTATATCTCTTACTTCACTGGGCTTATGGTGCCTTAATAAGATTAATCAGAAACTCCATATTGGTATTGTCCAATATGGACAACTGACTGCAATTCCACTCCAACATATTTCAAATTCCTTTTGTTTCATTTGAGTCGGTCTACTGTCTTTTGTTTCTACTGTCGTGTTCGATTCTGTTTCTACTTTTGGGTAAAACAGGATTTGTATAGCATCTTTGTAAGATGTCCATTTTTAAATATGCTGAATGCCTATGCCAAACAAAGATGACCGAAATTTTATTTCTTGTTTTCTCTTTAAGAACATACATTAATGTACCAGTGTAAACATGTTGCATCTGTGACAGCCTGTATTTGTTAAATAAACGAATATTGAATTGATTGTTTAGATGCCATTATGAGGTTCTTTTAAGGTACTATGCAACTGTTCATTTACACTTGCATATATTTACATACATACATACATACATGCATAAATACATACAATTTCATACATACATATATGTATACAATGTCACACGTACATATATACATACATACACTTGCATGCATACATCCATATATACATACATACATACATACATACACACGCTTACATGCATACATACATACCTGCATGCATGCATGCATATCCATTATCCATTGCTAATTGCACTAGGTTGCCTCATTTAGTTCATGAAACAAATTGTGAACTTTACTACATCCTGTAGAAAGTGTGTGTATGCTCTTTAACAGAGACTATTTTTATGGTATCAGTGTTCATATGGTCATCATGCATCCTGTTTAGTTAATTTCTGTTTAAAAATTGTATGCAATATGTCATGATGGGGGGGGAGGTCCATAGAGTAGTGGTAACATCACTGGCGTGATGGGTCCATAGAGTAGTGGTAACATCACTGGCGTGAAGAGCAAGCGGTAGAGGGATCGCTTCCCGCAGCCCTCCCAAATTTAGGTCCACTCAGCCTTTCATTCGTGAGATGGCGCGTTTGTTAAAATGAGATGTAGGACGTGATGGGCGCCTTGCATGGCTGCCGAGTACAGTTAAATTCGACTCCTGTAATAACTTGTGATCATCCGTTCATACTGAAAAGTAATCATACTGCGTTATTGTCAGTTTGAAGATATCAAACGAATATTATTATTATTATTATTATTATTATTATGATCTTTGTATAAAGTGTTTTGCTAGGTTGTGTCTCTGTTTGTACATTAGTTTCTTATAATTTGAGCATGTCCAAAGAGCGTTGTCCTATTTAAAGGTATCATGAGAAATTGTATTATATTTATTTCTCAGTTTGTTTTGAAAGGCATATTGTTTCTCTTTAAGCATTACGAGGCAGACTCAGATGGTCTCGTCTGCCGCCTGAAGCAGCCGCTGACAAAGAGTGGCAACCATGAAGTTGTTGTTGATGCCAATTCCTTTGTGACTTCTGGGTGGCAAATCAAGTTATCGGATATCAAAATAGTGGAGTCAGTTGGCAAGGGAGAATCTGGAGGTTTGTTGGTTTAGGAGATTGTCTTGGAGTTTCTTTTAGCAATATAGTGTAATTATGTAATGTAGTTTTACATATGTGGTGGGATTTCTAGGAAATATACTTCTACACTTGAAATTATTATCTAGGTCACAGTGATTATTTTCATGGAATACGATAAGTTTTAGTATGAAGTTATGTGGTTACTTTCCACTGGAGGGAATTGTTGCTATTGTTATCGTTTTTATTACCAAGTTTATTTCTTAACTGTTGGTTTGTCAATCAGTACATTGTAGCTGAAGTTCTGTAGAAGTACCCCAGTATTGAAATGTATGCAGAATATCAGCTGGAGTTTCGCTGGGTTGAGATCTGTACTTTTGCTTGGGTATTTTAATGTTACTTGGTAGTCTTGTGTTTGGCAGTGGGTTTGATACAGTAGAATTAGAACTAGAATGATGGATATTCTTGTGTGTCAGTGTCTATTTTCTTGTCTTTGTGCAGAGGTTTTCAAAGGTATCTATCGAGGAAATGAAGTAGCCGCGAAGGTCCTCAGAGATAAAAGTGCTTTGCAAAGTCTGTTAACTGAAGCTTCTGTTATGACGTAAGTTGACAAGTTAACCAATGATAATGTTTCGTTAGAACTTTTTTATACATTTATTTTGAACTTGGCGAAATTATCTTTGTGGATGTCAGACAAATTGGCTTATCAGCTTTTATTATGTGTGGTGTTGAAAGAGCCAATTTGAGGATTGCTTGCATGTTTTGGATCGACTGTGGAAGATGGGTGAAGCTTCCTGAATCAACTCCTCTTTCTCTCAACGGACTAGGCTGAACAGTTTTGGGAGGACAATTTTGGAATGAAAATTTGAAAGTTATTTTGATGTGATATGCTACTTACTTGTTTACTTCTCACAGCTACTTGTTTACTCAGCACTGGTTCGTGGACCACTATGTGATTTTTGCTTGTGGTAAATGTGGGATTGTTGAAGTTTGCAAAAAGCAATTTTGCAAGCTTCACATTCGCACAATGTCTTCTTCGGACAGCACTTGGGAGGCTTGATTTTACTTTTAAGATAAGATGCAAGTATACATGTCAGTGGCCTACAAGCTTAATCAAGTTATGACCCCTTTCATTGCCAGCTAGTATGGGTGAGGAATAATATGCCTGCAATGTGAGTTGTCTGAAACTTCCATGTAATTCTTTGGCAGGTTCTTTTCTTTGGCAGGATCCTGTCCAAAGTCCAGATGCATTGTTGTAGACCCCTTTCTGGAAGTACCAAATCTACCTGGTCTTTCAGCTGAGTTTCTTTCCAGATGATATGGGCACTGACAGTGGCTAAATTTCTTCCCCCACTAGAAAATTTAATGCCAACATTTATTGTTAGACCAGTCAACCAGGTAATAAGAAGCATTCTAATTACCCAAGCCCACCCTACCCCATGTTACAGTAAAAGGAAAGGTAGACTTCTATTTTATTTTATGGAGTTTACCTGTCTGCTTTGCAGCTGACCTACTTGGCACATCATACAGATTAACCTGTTCAGCTAGCACATAAAAAATTGTCATCATAAGCAGATAGAAATATTCCACCACAGATTCTTGTAAATGGAAGTTAGAGGTGAAACAGAACAATCTGTTACCTCTTGAGTCCAGTCTGTCTCGCCAGTTACGTGATACATCCGACCCATTTTCCTGTCCAGACAGCATAATATGCATAATTGCATATATTATATGGAACTGTGAGCCTGGTGTCAGTGCTGAAATTTTCTTCAATTAAAGCCAATTAATTTTCATCACTGATCCATCAGATAGTTTTCCATTATGAGATTCATCAAAACTGTTATTAAATCTATTTCCTTAATCATTGACTGAATTTCTTCGTCCACAAGACCACGTCTCACTGTCTTGGGTGTTTAAATATCCAATTTAACTGTCTGATTTGATTGTTTGATTTACACGTTTAGGTTCCCATGCTAGATATCTCTTATTTCTGTGCTTAATTATATTATCTTGGCCTAGAGTTTCAAAAATTTAATGCCTTTAACAAGTCAACAGACATCATTATAATAGTACTTGGCAACTACCCTTTAGTAAATGCTCGTTATGACCGGAGTTGTATACTGTAGTGCGTTCTCGTATGTACTGGGTTGAATGCCTTCTGTTACAACCTTAAGATGCGCTTAAGTATCATGCATGTGGAAGAGAAAATTGTCGTAAAGAAATTGGAGTTGCTTGCACTGCACTATCTAATCTGAACTGTAAGAGGGAATGTTGTGTACAGTTGGTCACAAAGCAGGAAACCTCTGGCAAGCTTAAATGCCTTTACTTTTCAGTCTGGTTTTGAGATTGAGTCTGTATCATGAATTAATTGAAGAAGCATTGTAACATTATTGTTAAAAGCAGTCCAATGTATGATTGATGAAAATGAAGACTATGGAAGTTAAACTCTTCTCTGCTTCTTCAACTTCATGGCCTCACCACATCTATTTCAACTTCCCATTTGCTCAGTCACCCAGTGACTGTCCTAGTTCTATCTTTCAAGTCTGCTTGGTAATTGCTCACCATGAATAATGGCCCATCGTTATTCTAGCCAACAGAGTAAGGTTCACCAAATGAGACTTTCAACTAGAAGTTTGTTAGCATTTTCTGTCAAATGCCAACTAAGGAAAAACAAGGTTGATGGTCTAATTCAACACAGCGCTGTTTGATAGACTGTATTATTTGCAATATTTATTACAGGACTTTGAGGCATAAGAATCTGGTGCAGTTGCTTGGTGTAGTTCTCGACAAAACGACTTATATTGTAACAGAATTCATGGCCAAAGGCAGTTTAGTTGAGTACCTTCGAACACGTGGTCGTGCAGTCATCTCAAATTCTGATCAGATCAACTTTTCCAGGTTCTGTTGAGATGTTTATTCTTCTTTCAATACCTCTAGTAGCTTGCACAGATGATAAACAGTGCAGGTCTTGACAGATGCCAAATCAGCATTTTGTGCTTTGGGTTGAAATGTTGAAAAGGCAGAAATAACAACCGGACCTTTTTCTGTTTTTACTTGCATGTGTTTGTCGTTGTGAGTAAATTGACGAGGTTGTTCCAGACCAAAATGAGAATATATTGTGGGCTGCAATATCATGATGGTTAGATGCATTTGAAAATCCTGCATTCATGTTTGGATGCATGTTTGTATGCAAGTATAGTATCTCTCAAAATCATGGATAATCAATGGGTTTTCTCTTGGGGAAGCATTTTACTGCTAACCTAAATCTGGTTACTTTCTTTTAGATAATTGATGTTTACTCTTAAAATTATTAATTATTATTATAATTAATTAGTAACGTCTATAGCACTGGTGTCTAAGGTACAAGGCTTCAACCAATGGTGCACCAAAACCAAGCCGTAATCAGGTCAATGTCCAGAAGAAATTAGGTCAATATCCAGAACACTAAAAATGAACATCATGTGGATGTAGAAGTGCTTAGTTTAGTTTTACCGGTAATGCACTGATATAAGGGTTGTATTTTGCTTGTACACTTGTTGCTGATTTAAAAAAAATTCTTTGTATTTTGCATGTACACATGTTGCTGATTAAAAAAAAATTATGTTGTGAATAATTATATCCATGTCAGTAATGCATCATGTTTTGAGAAAATCTTAAATGGCACTTCACTAGTGTTTAGTTATTAGATTACATTGGCTGTGTTGCTTAGTGATGCCTGTGAGGGAATGGCTTACCTTGAACAAAAGGGAATTGTCCATAGAGACCTTGCAGCAAGAAACGTTCTTATACATGAAGATGGAACAGCAAAGGTTAGTATCATTTATGTGGCACTTAATCTTTGATTTCATTTCATTTTATGAACCATTTATTTTTGTATCAGTTGTGTATTAAATATTAATGAAGTAATCCCCAGACACCAGATAACTTACAGACTGATTTTTGAATAAGAAAATATAGAATTAGCAGATGTTCTTGAAACTGTGAAGCCTAATTACTTTTGCTAAAACAACACAGAGATAAAAATTCTATTGATATTTCAAGAAGCCTTTTTTCCAGCAACACCAACTGAGCATTACTTGAAGCCTTCCCTACTGGTGTTTGTTGTTTGTATCATTTTGTTGTTGATTTAAGAGTCATATGATTGTCACTTTCACTTCAATTTTCCACCAAATGAGTATCTTATGTCAGTGACAGATGAACCACTACACTACTGAGCGCCCTCAGCTGCTGGGCCATGTGACAGTTTGCCAAACAAGTACTGCTGCGAGGGTTTTCTGCTTCTGAGAACAGTGGTTGTTGCCCGTATCTCAGAATTCTGTTGGTTTCGTTTGGTTTGAAGTACACAGTAACAAAACTCAAAAGTTAATGTATGGAGAAACTGTTTTCAATTGATGGGAAGTGATGTAAGATTAAAACATTGGCTTTAGATGCCTGTGAAAGGTTATTTGTGCTCTGTGTTTTCTATAGGTGGCTGATTTTGGTCTTGCACGACCAGTCGATGCAAATCAGGCGGGAGGAAAGTTTCCCATCAAGTGGACAGCGCCCGAAGCCCTGAAAGAAAATGTAAGCACAGTTGTACTCTGCTGGCGTGTTAGTACTCGCTACTCACCTATGGGCTTCAAATTTCTTCATCTTACCATCTGTGACGATGCATTTTTAAGTGTGAACCGTTCTCGATTTATCTGCTTTTTCAACTTATGCTGTATGGATATTCTTAGGTACGTTTATTTATACTAGACCACATGTGTTTTTGGAAAACTCAATAAAAATGACAGGCCATCACTGGAACTGTATAAATCTAAAACTCGTTTTTGTTTTGCAGAAATTTACAAGTAAATCTGACATGTGGAGTTTTGGGATCCTGCTCTGGGAAATTTACTCGTTTGGCCGAGTTCCTTATCCACGAATAGTAAGCACATGCAGATTGTCTACTGTTTGTTTTCCTCTTATTTGTCACTAGCTGGTCTTAAACATTCATTCTACACCTCTTCTGTTGCTGTGGTATAAATATTTTGATGGTTTGCACCACTTGATTTTTATGGATATGTATATCTTAATTTATTTGTTCGCTACTTACTGAGCACGTGCCACAGTCTTAACAATTTTATCCTTTGTACTAAAGAACAATGTTATTGTTAGGTGTTTTCTTGACCTTTCGTACACATTATTTACAGGATATTATGCTTTGGCTTTCAGTGTTTGATTTACAGTGCAGAATGAGATTAATGTACGTTTGTTCGCATTTGTTAGCCATTGGCTGATGTTAGTATCCACATAGAGCGAGGCTACCGTATGGAAGCGCCTGAGGGATGTCCTCGTGAAGTGTACGAAATAATGCAGAAGGCATGGCTTGAAGATCCCAACCAAAGGCCGTCTTTTGCAGACATCCGAGGCAAACTCAATTCCTTGCGCTCGACTTATGTTACACAGTTATAATACTCTGGGCTAGGACATCCTAACAAGTACAGTGATGTGTATGAGTCGTGTGGATTTCTACAGCCGTTTTTGATTCCATTTCTTTCATATTTCTTCTTGTTACGCCTGAGATCTTCCACTGTACAGTTCACGTGTTAGGATGTAAATCGTGGCTAGCAATGCATTTTTTGTTGACTTTGAATGCGAGTTTGTTAAAACGTGTACTGAATCTATTTTGGTATGGTGTTGCATTTAAATAACTTGTAACAGAACAGATAAGTGGAAAGCCTTAGGTGATCTCAGAAAACCTGTAAAATAACTACTTTGCTGTTACAGTTGCAGGTTTTGACATGTGGAAAATTACCTAATATTTACTTGTACAATAATTACTAATTAAGATTAAAAATTAATACATCTGATGCAAGAATATATATACATGCATATATAATAATATTATGATTATGCTGTATAAATAACATAAAACCCTATCGTCCTGACGTCAACTTTGCATATAATGCATGAATATTCATGAACAATGATGTCACTGTTTAAAAATGGTGTGTACAACTAATCAATATTATGGCCAAAGGCTAGCTGCTGCCAAAGATTTTAAAATCCTTGACCACCGCTTCCAAATACAATGAATATTCATGAACAACGATGTCACTGTTTACAAAATGGCATGTACATTCCAACGAACAGAGGTTTGTTTAAAACTTCATTCAAATTAACTTGAAATATACTGGAAGGGGCTGCTTTTCTGAACTAACGGCTTTAAACGGGCTTAACCTAATTACGAACGGCTTTAAATAGGCCAATTTCACTAGGCCGTGCACCCATTAATATATACACGGGAACTGTGTTCTATAGGATGGTCCCACATAATAGAAGGCAGTATGGGATCGAAGTCACAAAATTAACCTTAAAATAAATTTAAGTCTTTGCACCGTGTATCCTTCAATCGTAATCATAAACTCCAAATTTCTAAAGCGCTACTCTAAAGCTTAGCATGGGGCACCAGCTTATTCACGAGCATAGGGCCTACAACTTGCGCCTAAACGCATCTGAAAGGTCAACTAAAGTAGCATATCGTTAAGAAATAAAAATGGATGTAGAATTGGCTCTGTTGTCTGAGCATATTACTTCTATAGAACAGACTACTAACTGTTCACGGCAATTAAAAAATAAATCCGTGTTAGGATAGGCAATCATCTAGTAGTTGTATTATTTGGAATTGTTTAGCGTTGAAAGTAAGGAGTTTGATTTCATTTGTTGAAGGTTCCTTGAGTTGTGATTAGATTTACACAGAATCGCAGTCATATGTAAAAGGTGCTGGTCGCCATGAAGATGAGTTGGTGGAGTATTGATGTATTGGCAGTGCCTGGATCCCAGCAAAATAACAGCTTAGTTTAGACCTTGTGCATCTTGACCAATATTATGACCACAAAATGGGGATCCCACTGAAAGTCACTGTTTCATTCTGGAGCATATACTATTTTGGAATGTTTGGAATGCTGTTGAAAAAGAAAATGCTATGATAAAGTTCCTTATACTGTAATGATGTAATATTATTATCTACTGGTTTTATATGGTTTCCATATAGAAGAAACTTGCAGCAGGCGTTTTGTAATAGTTAAATGCAAATTCAAACATAATTGCTGCCTGATTATTATGTAGCATAAGTTGTACTGCATAAATGTTTTTATTTTGGTACAAGCCAACTGTCAAGTGTCTGTTGTAACCGTTAAGAGACACAAGTGATGCACACAGCTTCTGTTGAAGGAAGCCACTACCAGGAAATGTGTAAAATCAAGTGATGTAGTGAATTTTATAAACAATGATGGTCACAAAGGTATTATTTTTATGTAGTTGAACATTATAAATCCTGTCAGAGGTGAAACTGTTTAAAAAATTGTTACATTTTCTGTAGTGATCTATATTTTTTGATCGATGACTGTGTGTATTTTTGTGTCCGCTGTGTTAATTTTATCTGAATTAATCTGGTTTGCGCCAGTTACGAGACTGAAACTTCATGGCCAGAGAAGTATTTATCACCAGAATCCAGTTTTACAATACTAAACTTGATGAAGTTTAAGTACTTAAATGCACAACTCCACCTTGAACAGATCAGCATTTTGTACAGTAGGAATTTTTTTATTAAAGCATAATAATGAAGAGGCAAAGTCATGGGACTTTCATGTCCAAATGGCATGCTATTATCTTTATCCACTTGTAACCATAGACACCTCGCTTCGGTTTAAGGATAAGTATCTCATGCTTGTTCATAAACGGATATATTGTACGAATTCCACAATTATGAATACATTTATGCACTTGGTAATAAACCTCATGTTTTTACAGAACCTTGCAAGAATTTTTACATAGGGCTACAAAGGATTACTTGCTTAAGATACCATTTACTCCAGAACAGCACTTCCCAAACTTTTCTGGGTCGCTATCCACTTTTGAATATCTTGGCAGTCTCATTACCCACTGTGTAAAATTAAGCATTGTTTACTTAAATTTGCTTCATAAATTGGTATAAAAATATGCGGATTTATGTACAGCGCTTAGAAATTTAAAGCATTAAACGGAAACTTAGGTAAAAACAGTTCACAATCTTTTGCAATCCATCTAGTTATAGCACAATCATAGCCAAATGTTGTTGCTGCAAAAGCTAAATGTTTCTCGAAACAATTTGGCAAACCACTTGCCAGAGCTTTGGGTCACGACCCACAGTTTGGGAAACTCTACTCTAGAACATAGGTCATGTGATATGACATGTCTTCAGGGGCATCTATCCCCCCAAGTCATTGGAGCAACTTCCCCTTCCCCTCTTCTTCCCCCCCCCCCAAAATGGTGGCACACACACTGACAGATCCCCCCATTTCTTGGATGGAGCATTTGCTCCAAGGTTTCTATGGTGTAGACGCCCCTGCATATCTTATATCAACCGAAAGGTAACAATATTACAAGTGTTTCCAACTGTTGTAGTACTTAGTAGCGTAATGGCAAATAATTTGCTCAACCTTATTGTAGTGTGTTTGCTCGTGTTATTCTAAATGTGGTCACAGTGTAATGAATGATTTTACTCTTTATCTTCGTTCTTGTAGTTTTCAGTAAGAAAATGAAAATACATATTCAGCAAAACTTCGTTATATCGAAGTTCAAGGGACCATCTTTAACGGTTCGATATGTCCGAGGTTCAAAATAAGCGAGATAGATATTCAAGTCAAGCTGCAAAAATGCGGCCTTTGCCCTGCTCGACCACCACTGCCCATTTAAATGGAATCCACACCTTTTAAAGTCCCTTTGTGCAAACTGTGCTGGCGTGATATTCAAATCTGTGAAGCTGCTATCGGTATATGGGAGCTGGCACCCTGATGCACAGAAGTGCACTACGCGTACACTCTAGCCAGTATATCCAACCGAACCATAAGCTCATTTTCAGTTTTGTGGCATTCTATACACTGTCTGAAAACTGTTGGGCCCCGATGACGCTTCTAGTGCAATTTGTGCCGGTATCGGTGGTGTCACTGTCACCAAAACCCCTCGTCTTCATCACTCTTCTTTTCAGAAGCTGTAGGATTTAGGACAAGTAGACCAATAGTAGTGTCGCACAATAGCCCTGTAACTTCGAGTCAACAGTTCGCTAAGGACCGTAGAGTGGCTTCGAAATAAGCAACACTTTGATATAAGGAGGTTCGATAAAACAGTCATATTTGTATGTGTTTGCATTGATTGTGGCTGGGTCTTTGAATGCTATCTGATATAACCAATTGTTCGAAACCCCGAAGTTCGAAATACCGAAGTTTTACTGTATGTAAGTGCATAAGTGAAACATGAGAGCCAGCCATGGATATTAACAACCTCATTTTCTTAGGCTTGGCTAGGAGGGTGGTTGGCCAATCCTTCGCTTTCCATGTGATCTTCCCATTGACACAGTACAGTTGATGCACTTGCTTTATAGCGGAATTCATTAGAGGACAGCAGTGAGACAGAAATCTTGGAATTTTTGCCAACGACCCCTAACGTGTACGTTGACAGTCAAGTACGAGTACAGTTGATGGAATGTACGTTGACAATAAATCACTGCTACAATTCATTAAATATTCCAATTAATAATTTTCATGTGGAAACTAAAAATATCAAGAAACTAGTCTTTTTTATGTTAACCACTAGATGGCTGTGACCACAGACCTTGTTTACCTTCTAAGCGGTTCAGAACATGACTACTTTTGTGCTGGACAATAGTTCTAAATACTGGATAAAGCAGAGGCCATTATCCTGCAGCTGCAGTAAATACAATATGTGCATTATACACTGTAACTTAAGTGAACACGACTAAACATGTCTGTGTGGTGCTATTGTTTCTCCAGCACAATAGTAATGATAAATTAAAATTAGGGTACATCTCAAGTTAACACTTCAAGTCAATTCTAAGCAATAAATCTTATGTGCAAGTACACACATTGCATTATTATTTTTGCTGACACTAAAAAAAATACTAAAAGAAACAACAATTTTCAGAAAGACTAGACAACTTCATGACAAGAATGTAGTCAACTTCAACAATTAACAACATACTGAATGTAGGCAACTATCACTTATTGTGTCCATATTTGTCTAATAAACAGTTGCACAAACTGTTGGTTTATAAAATAACTAATATCTTCAAGCACCATTACACTGAAATTGCAAGTGTCATTTAAAAACATCTGCAGCTTGACATTTCAAGATTACCGGTCACTGTGAAATATAAGCAGTCAACTGTCCAAGAGTACTTGTTCGTACAAATCAGAGCCACATCTTCCAGTCATAGTTCTTGTTAGCTGAATGTGTGAAACAAGGCAGTCCTGGTGACACCAGTTTCCACTTGCCATCTGGGCTCTGCAGACAGCACGACACAGCACAGTATGGCACCTTGGAAACCCGCTCCCGGAAAGCTGTCAGCGTCAGTTTGGAATTGCCAGTAAGCTGCCGAATGCAAACATCAACGCTTCCTTTGTGACTGACGAGTAAAATATTACTACCTGAAATAGAGTAACAATGGTGGACAAGTTAAAATTAGAATTTACCAAGCTTTACAATTTTTAAAGAATATACAAGTACAGATAATATATGATAAAAGTATAGGCGGTACTTGTGGTGTGCAACATCTTTTGCTTCGCTCAGGCCCGTCGACAGAAATTCCGGGCTCCTAGGCAGAGCAGTCATGGGCCTCTAAACTAGAGAGTGACATGGGGACAAAATTTGACTCCATCCCCACCCCATTCCCGTGGGTCTATCCCCATCCCCACCCCATCCCCATCAGGTCTGTCCCCATCCCCACCCCATCCCCATCAGGTCTGTCCCCATCCCCACCCCATCCCCATCAGGTCTATTCCCGTCCCCACCCCCATTAGGTGTATTCCCCTGCCAATTCACATTAAATAGTTAAGTTAAAATCTTAGGCTTTTAAATACAGAATACTCAACTGAAGTTGAAAAGATGTCGAATATTCAAGGATTTCAATTATGTAGTGCGATAAACTAACATTGAATGCAGACCCGGTTATCTAAACAGATAGTTAATTACTACAGTGGATAAAGTTACAACCGTTACCGCGGTAATTACCGCGTTTGTATTTCCATCCCCACGGTAATACCGCGTGCTTTGCTACCATCCCCACGGTATTACCGCCGCTTCTGACTCCATTACCGCGGATTTTACCGCGGTAACCGCGGTATGGGGCCGTCCATATATTACGTACACAAAAATCCGGGAAAATTGGACCCCCTCCCCCCCCCTGTTCGCAAGCGTACTTTCTTCCACCACCCCCCCCTGAGTACGTACGTTTGACGCGCACCCCCCCCCCGATGACTAGCTGCAGAAAGTGTCTCCAGGCAGCCTGTCTGCACTTTAGGCCAGATTATTGAAGGGCCAATATAGACAAATTATAGGTGGCGTTCACAGCACAGAATAACTGCACATGGCTTTTATATAATGTAATAAAATGCCATGGGACGACTATAGGATAATACAGAGTTATAAATAGGCTAATGTGGACGTCATAATTAGAAATTTATTTTGGGTACGTACACATTTTGTTACCCCCCCCCCGTTCGCACCCGTACGCAAAATCGCCAAAATCCGACCCCCCTCCCCACCAAGTGCGTACGTAATATGTGGATGGCCCCTATTACCGCTTTCCCCATTACCGTGTCACTCTCTACTCTAAACCAACTTTAGGCTTTATGAGAAAAGTATAGCAAAAATGATAAGGAAATATTCAGATGCTTGAAGTTTAAACTGATTGTAATTAAGTGTCATTAATATTATATTTACAAAGGCATAAATCATAATTTGTATAACTGATTATAATATTTTTAATAAGTTGATTGTGGGGCTGGCTCTTAAAAATCGCTGGGCCCCTGGGCATTTGCCCCTCCCCTCTCAGCAGGCCTGGCTTGGTTTTTGTTAATTTAATTAACTTAGATTACAGAATGTTAAGCTAGTATAAATCACTGCTACAATTCATTAAATATTCACATCAATTTTCAAGTGGAACTAAAAATATCAAGAAACCGATCTTTTTCAGCATATCCACCCATACCTATTGCAGCTGTCTGTACCTACATCCTTCTAGCATTTGTTGCCAGCACAAGTTTGTCACTTTACAAACTAACGAGAATAACTAAGCTTGGTTTGTACTGCAGAAATTGTTGTAGAAACAAGCCATTTCTTATTTTCCCTTAAAATGCATTTGTTATCTGGGAGAACTCTTGTGAAGGTTAAGCACATGAAAAGCACTGTAAATACCATCATTATGGTGTCTTTCTGCAATGGTGCTGGTGACTTTGTGACATCGGTCATAATAATCAGCAATTGTTTCCTTGATGTCAAATGTGTTCCAGATGGGCTGATGACTAATGTCGATGTTATATCCTGCTGAACCCAACTCCTCTGGCGTCATAAACACTGGCAGCCCAGTCTGATGCCAAGCCATCCACTCAAAAATGCCTGGCTCGATGTGAATGGCTCTGCTGATGCCTAGGCCTACCAGCACAATCAACAAGGACTATAATTATTATAATTATTGTAAAGCATTACTGTTTAAGAATGAGTGTTGCAGGAATTACAATACAAAAGTGCATGTTACACAGCAAAATTTAGGCAAGCAAAATTGGTTTACATCTGGCTGCAGGCATCACTAATTAACATCTGTGTTTTGCCAGATGAAGTTTCTTGAATTTATATAATCTTAAACATGGCAAAATGTTTCTGAAATTTATACCACAATTGATAAACCATAGAGTAACAGTCAAAGCAGTTCTGTTTACAAGGTAACCATATCTTATTTATAAAGGATTAGCTTACATTTCCAAGACAGCAACCGCCTTCAGAGAGGTTACAGTAAAACTGCAAATGTACCATAAGTACCGTATACGTTACATGGCAAACGTAAAACCCAAACCTATCGTTAAACTTGTCAATTTCACTGATAATTTCCCATCTAACATAATGCATGGAAGTTCTTATTATTTAAATTTAAATTTGCTTCAGTCTGCAAGACCTGTATGAAGTCTTTAAAACAACCTAATTACAAGATTTTCTGGAATTCTCCAGAATCAAGGTCAAACAGCACATAAAACATTTTTAGCAGATAACTTAACCAGTAAAAGCGACTGAACCACTGACTGCTGACTGACTGCCTGTAGAAGATACACATTTAGTTTAAGAGTAAACAATGCAAAAGCACAGATTACCAGATATGATGCTGTCAGCCGTCTGAACACACCGTAATGCTGGTGAGCAATAGACATGACTGAATGTGATCTTGTTTTCAGACATAGTTTCACCTAAGTAAGAAATAAATGACTACATAAACTTACAGAAATATGCATACTTTGTAACATATTGTAATATGATATTTATAAAGTGCCACTTCAAGAAAAAACTCATCAATGGCACCCCAACCCAAGCCAGTAGTATTACAGTCGGATAATACAGACTTCGTGTGCAAGTGAAACAGAAGAAAGGAACAAACTGAGTACGGTAGCTCAAGCTGCAGCTCTCAAGAAAGGCTATTCCAGCTGGTGGGCCTAACATAGACAAACCTTCTGCACTGAGCTGTAGCAGTACACACATGAGGGACAGTCAGTAGTCCATGGGCAGCCAACCGAAGGGTGCCATGACCCGGGACAAAGTAAACCAAAATGCAGAAGTCACTAAGGTATGACGGTGCACAGCCAACAAGACACTGCAGCTGGATGGAGAGCCAGTGCAAAGTATCCCGCATAAAGGAAGCTATATGGCCAAACCTGGGAACACCTCCAATAAGATCGGCAGCAGCATTAAGAACAGACTGAAATTTCGAAATATTAGCTAGTGAAAGTCCAGCAAAGATGGCGTTACCAAAGTCCATCTTGGTGCAGATAAGGATGTGCATTAAATACTGGCAGCATGAAAGAAGAGACAACAGCAGATAGTACGGAGCTGACAGAGGTGGTAAAAGCATGAGTGGCAGACACTGCTGACATGATCAGTCAAGGAGAGCTTCCGGTGTAGGACATCTAAGATCACAGACTGTAGAAGAGAAGAGAACATCCAGAAACCTCTGGCGTAAAGACAAGGTATTGATCTTAGCAAAAAGAGTGCGACAACCACCATGCCAGGTGAACTGGGTCTTATTACAGTTTAATCCAGTGGTGCACAACCTTTTTCAGCCAAGGGCCACTGAACGATTTCTTAAACCCTTCGGGGCCAAACAAGTACATTTGCGGCAGTAGGCTACATGGTACTTCTATATTACTACAATACTGATAGTTTTTTCCAATGACCACAAGTAACTGCAGACTTAATGTTAGTGCTGGCTCTTAAATAGTCGCTTTTCCTGTTGGTCATCGAGGGCCAATGAGGACTCGTCATGGGCCGGATTTGGCCTGCAGGCCAGACGTTGTGCACCAGTGGTTTAATCGGAGGTGGTTGGAGGACACCCAGAGATTAAGGGCAGATGTTGCTTGAAGAATCCTTTCCACCAAAGAGAACACATGTATATCAAGAACACATGTATATAAATGCTATACATAGCTGTTATACCAGTCTTTCTCTCCTAATCTTTCTTCATAAATACTGGCTATGCATACATACAGCAAAATAGCAAAATCAATTTGCTGTGCACAACTTGGCAATACTTCTAGTGAATGGAGCATAACTAGAAGGGGTCAACCGGAAAGACATTTTCCACCGAGTACCGAATCCGAGTATTTGGATGTACCATTTGCCGGATTCGGAAACGAACCGGGTACCATTTGTTCCATATGCGAAGCTTCACAGTTTCATGTAATGAAAAATTATCTAAATAAATTTTTGTACTTGTAATAAGTGTCTGATACATTTTGAATTTTAGTCATTTCTGTGCAGTTGTGAAGTTTTCTAAAATTGCATTAAATTCAATAAATTGACATAATTTCAAGAAAATGCAATTGAATTAAATGGATGTGTAATTGTTTTAAGGCTGAACATTTATAATTTCATATACGTAAGTTTATTGAATAAGTTTTTAAAGAAAAAAATGTTTTTTAAAGAAAAAATTTTTTGAAACTATTTGCGTCTACAGTATTTGCTGAGGGGAATAGAAACGGTATTTCCGGCCGAGGCAAATGTCTGAGGCAATTTCCGGTGGACCCCTAATAACTAGGTCCTTTTTAAATACCCTTCCCCCATGCAAGCAATCTTGGATCCTGCACTGTTCCACTACAAATGCCTTGGCTTCAGGGCTGTAGTTGTAAAATTAGAGGTGAGTATACGCTACCGGTTAGTTTTCCGAAACAAATTAGAGGTGAGTATACGCTACAGTATTTTGCGAGTATACGGTATAGTATTTTAATATAAATAAATATAAATATTTTGTGAGGTGAGTATACGGTCTCTAGAGGTTGGTACACGCTGTATACCCGCGTATACCCTCGACTACAGCCCTGCTTGGCTTCACAGTCAACAGCCAACTGCCAGTTATTAAACCATTAGACAGTAATTACCCAGTTTGCATCATTGTGTTTTCGGTATTGATTACCCAGGCCTCTGGGTACCAGTTGACATCCCTAAGCTTAGGAGTGAACAATTAATGGGAGAGCAAGATAACAGGCCACAAGAGGACAGAGAAGGATATTGAATGATAAGAGTTTGTTGTTCTTTGGGCTAAAAATAGGAAGAGTGTTGGGCAGATGTGGACAGAAAGAACAAATAAACAGAATGCAAATGGTCAAAAGAGCACTAAAAAGTGGGATACTCTAAGGAGAGAGATCATGGACACTCTTAGGATGGCTATCATGGAAGACAGAGGAAATCGGTTCAGAGGAAAATGCTGCAAAAGATGAGACAAGACAACAATAGATCTCTCAGTCTTAGCAGAGGCTAAATGCTGAGAGTGTACATGACTAGTCTGTAATTGATAGTTGCATCGTTAAGCTGTAGATGGTCGTATCGTTAAGCTATATATATGTCTGTGGTGAAATACACATAAAAGAAAGAAGCATCATTGTAAACTGTCTTGTCGGACAGAATATGCCATAATCGGAAGAGATAAAACAACAGCTCCAATATCTCTCCCTTTAACATGAATGTTTTAGACTGATCAGCAGCAAAATCATCTTTAAAACATTAGAATGCTATTAAAGATAAAGACTCTTGTTAAGCTTACCAAGAAGCTTAGCCTGGAAAAGTCCTTGCACTGTCAGTGGCGAATCATCCACAAAATTCTGTGGGCTTCCCTTTCTCTGTGGCAGTGACTTGGGCATGTTCATATCAAAACGAGAATAGTTACCTACAATCAAGCGAACTACACAATTTTGCCTGCACATTCAACCAGTATGTTTCCAAGCAGAGCAATCCTCTTTCAATTTCAGCGCAGAAAATGTTGAAATCATGTAGTAAGTTTTCATTTTCAGAATGGACTCTCACAAACCAGTAAATATTGAATGAAACAACTATATCAATCTCTTCACTTTTGGTCAGTCTGTCAAGCTATTCACCAAGGGGCCATCCATATATTACGTACGCAAAAATCCGGGGAAATTGGACCCCCTCCCCCCCTGTTCGCAAGCGTACTTTCTTCCACACCCCCCCCCGCGTACGTACACTTGACGCACCCCCCCCGAAGACCAGCTGCAGAAAGTGTCTCGAATGTCTGCACTTTAGGCCAGATTGAAGGATGAGTGAGGGCCAATATAGACAAATTATAGGTGCCTCGTTCACAGCACAGAATAACTGCACATGGCTTTTATATAATGTAATAAAATGCCATCGGACGACTATAGGACAATACAGAGTTATAAATAGGCTAATGTGGACGTCATAATTAGAAATTTATTTTGCGTACGTACACTTTTTAGTCCTTAACGAAATGATATTTCTGTAAAAAATGAAACATCAATCCAACAAGCTGGTTCCCATAACTTATCCTTATTCAGCGGTAAGGAAATCTGGAGAATACAATTATGATTACAACCTGACCACCATTCATCTTTGTTTGCCACAACCAGCAAGTAAAAAGACAATGCCTACGAATCTGAAGCCCTAGTGGGGCAGTGAAGTGACTATCAAACAGCAGTTGTCTTACATTACTGTACTTGTTAATGCCGCATCAATTGAAGCTGTTGACGGTGAGGATAGCAGTCTACAATTTACACCAGAATTCTAACTGAACAAACAGAAATCTAACCCTGAACATCAAAACAGCGTTGAATCCAAGTTGCTCCAAATGTGAAGTCCACCCGCTCTCCATGTCGGACCACAAAAAGGCGTTTTCCATTGCCTTCCACAACCTCAGGTGGAACAGGCTTTTCCACTGATAAGTTCCTAGATAAATTCTCCTTTCGCTGAGATCTGCTCTGTCTAGGCTTTGAGTGGGTCTTGCTCAAAAGCAGCGACCCTGTCCTGTGAGTTGAGTCCGATTTAATGCCCTGTGTCATTGACCTCTGCTTCTGCAAAGAAACTGATATAGAAAGTTTGTTCTCATTACCGGGATTCATAACGACACGTTTCTCATGAATTTCAAACACCAGCAAGCCAGCAGGTAGAGCACCAAGTAAGAAATGTGGTCTGCACCTGCCAAAATAACAAAGACAATACATAAGTACCACATTTCTAGCATTTGAACTTAAAATAACTAGTACACTTGAAAATCACTTCCACTACACTTTCATTTCCACCCATTACTACAGCTACTGTATGTATATTTCCAGCAAAGCTTAAATCTACATTTAACGTCATACAGATGAAGCCAACTGTCTTCTGTCAAATGTATGCAATAGCAATAATTTTAGTCCAATTTCGTTTCCCTCACCTTCCTACTGCATCCCACACTCTTTTCTATTCATTGCCTTCTTTCCCTGCTTTCTTGGAAGCACTTCCCTCCTACTCTTCTTCCCTTTAAACATAGATGTTTCCTCAACAACCTATTTCTATCCCCCTTATAAACCTGGGCTCTGCAAATGTATAGCATTGTTTCGATTTTCCTCAGGTTACCTGGTGTAAATAACTGACCAAGACAGAAGAGTTGCCATGATTGGAGAGTGTTGTGAGAAAGTTATAGGTCAACTCTATTCGTTCAGGTATATTAAACCAGTGAACTAACTTGAGAACAGAAGCGATGTGAGGGCATTTGGGGTTTTAGCGACAGCACGAGGGAGAGCATCCTGGATACCTTGAAGGTTGTTTCTTTATCATAAAAGAAGGATAACAACAACACTCTCTTTCTCTCTCGTTCTCTATTTGATTTTCTGTTTTCACTTCGCCCAACTTTACTTTTCGTATGCTGCAAAACTAGACACCAAAGGCTATGCACAGTACGAACTGTCGATTAAGATCGATTAAGAGGCATTAATTTCAATCCCGCCCGTCAACTAGGTGCAACTAAATTCAAATTATATAAAACAGAATTCTAGAATATTTCACCGATTAAACGTTGGAAATCAACTTAAAAACCGTGGCTAGGCAAAAGATACGCGTCGTAATCTTACCACTAGTGCCACCAACGACCTGATTGCCACGGAAACTTCGTAAACGCTAAACTAAAAAAACATCGCCATTAGCGTGCATAGAAACTTTTACTGTAGACTCTGAAACAGGTTTTAGATTCTATTCCGGATATTTCTATAGCGCCTCTCGAAGTCAACTACTACTCAGAGGCGCTCCCGACTATAGCATTTGATACTGTGCCGGAATTTTCACGCCGAAGCGCCACGAGCAATTGCGAGTGAAGGACTTGCCCAAGGCCCGTACGCAGCGGCTAGAGTGGGATTCGAACCTCCAACCCTCCGGTCACAAGGCGCCGAACTTGCCACCGAGCAACCACGCCCCACAGATAATAATAAAATAATAATTTTCTTTATTAATTCAAACTGACAACTACGCAGTAAGAGTACATTGAAACATGACAGTACAATCGAGATCTTAATTAAACCACAGTATAAATAAACAGACGTTTTGGCAGCCATGCAAGGCGCTGGGTCTAGATGGGGTTACGGGTATCTAACCGCAATCCAAGGACCGCGATCTAACGCTCTCTTGGCCATGAGTGTTGGAGTGTTACCAGTCATCTATCCCCCTTCTATTTATAGTAAAATTACATTTATATCAAAACTCAGTATTTTTATTTCTTAATTATGCATAAGATATATTCATTTGATTTGCTTATCACATTAAGCTTATATCACAGATTTTTGCTTTTATCATGAACATTGTGTAAAAGGTATTGTTGCGTTACATCTTCAGCAACTTTACCTGAACGTAGAGCCGATATTTGATTGGAGGCAACGCTGTAATCAACCATTATCTTAGTATCTATCTATAGCCAGTTTCCTATCATTTTGTCATGGAAATCTGTGCGTTTGTGTTGTCCCGTTACCTAGCGTGTAGTCATAAAACAATTGTCATTCTGTCCTATTGAATACCATGCTGCCATGGAAACATTTTATATGCTTGTCCTACCCCGATTATTAACGTGTTGTCATGAAAACATTTTGTCATTCTGTCCTATTGAATTCCTTAGTATCATGGAAACCTTTATATCATTGTATTGTCCCGATTATTGACATGTTGTCATGAAAACGTTTGTCATTCTGTCCTATTGAACACCATGCTGCCATGGAAACATTTATATGCTTGTCCTGTCCCGATTATTAACGTGTTGTCATGAAAACGTTTTGTCATTCTGTCCTATTGAATTCCTTAGTATCATGGAAACCTTTATCATTGTATTGTCCCGATTATTGACATGTTGTCATGAAAACGTTTGTCATTCTGTCCTATTGAATGCCACAGTGTCATGAAATATGATTGAAAATTTTATATGTTTGTCATGTCCCGATTATTAATGTGTTGTCAAGGAAACATTTGTTAAGCCAAAGGGTAATATAAGTCGATGGTAACAGAAAATGAAAAATAGCAAAATTAAAGTGGGAAATGTAGGAGGGCAAAAGACAGAAGTCGCAAAAACAAATTATTATTGTTGTTCTGGTTGTTTTACCCGCGGTATATAATATTATATGAACTACCAGGACTGCAAAAGTTAGGGGAGCATTGTGCTGGAATGGCTTAATTGTCTTTGCTGGTGGTTTTATCGTTGTAAAAGATGGTGCAAAGCACAACTGCATTGAAAGCGATGGGTGGTTAAGAAAAGCGCTGATAGAGGAAAGTACTATAGTGTCCCGGGCCTATTATCTCCCAACCGGTATATTTGAGCAAGACAGTTGACAAGAGCAAGGCTATCTTGATTTACAAGGCCAAGGGCACAAAGAAGTATGGTGACAAAACAGAAGTGTATTTTGATGATTTCTTTCAGCTTTCTTGGCAGCAGCACCACAACCATGGTTGACTGGTGCGGGATATTCAGCCAGGGTGACCAATAAAACGACAGTCCATGCAAGGCAGTTACCACACTCCCACTAGACACCAGTCACAGCATCTGGGCATGACCCATCATACCTGGCCAGTGCATTTAGCTCTTTTGTAGCAGGGAAGCCGGCTTTGGTAAGACCACGCCAGATGGTGTCGTTTAATGATTTAACAAGGCTAAGGCTGCATGACAATGCACAAGAGCTGTCCTCTTTAGCCCCCAAACACAGGCCTTTTGCAGTACGGAGTGCCTCATCATCGAGCCTCAATCCACAAGCGCATATGGGTGGGTGATCTTAAGGCGACTACGGTCAGCCTGGCTTGGTGGTAATCAGTTGTTACTTAGGCCTGTAAAGCTGCCAGATCTTTTGGAATATATGGGTGGTCCCAGCTATGCACATATTTTATGGGAGAGGGTTTCTTCGTTGAATGGAGCACCCAATTCAGGTAACCAATGTAATTGTCCTTGGGACGTTACAAGAGAACAATCTTGGGCACATCACAGTTACAGTACTGAGGATTACGCAGATGGGGTGGAAGCCAGACACGCAGCAACTGTACATCTTCAGCACATTCCATGCTTCACTGGCCATTCTCATTTTCAGCTACGGCGCAGACAACTGTCGTGAAGGACATCAATCACTTGTCCATAGATCATCAAGATCTTCCTCCCTATTTTTACTTATCAGAAATCCACTCATCTCTTCCTCTACATAATGCTGCTTATCATCTTTTGCTATTCATTAAGGCCTAGATATGCCACAGCAGCAATCAGCATGTTTCATTCTTTTAGGCAACTAAATCTTCATGCAATTCTACACATCTTAGAGCTGTTTTTGTCCTATGCAATATCTTTCATAGAATGTCACACGTAGTACTAAACATTAATCATTCTATGCTAATAGTTTGTAGGACATGTATGCAATGTTCATACATAGATGTTCTATAATTTTAAACTATTTTAACTGAGCTGTTTTAAGCAATTAATTGTTCATTACATTTTGATATGTGTTTCGATATGTATGGCCCATATTCATAGCATCCCCCTGTTTTCATTGCACCGTATTTAACACTTCAGGATGAATTAAATATGAACAGTGTCTTTCTTCCAAAATGCTTGATCTATACAGTTAGCTTCATGTAGTTATCAGCTTCACAAGTAAAATTATTCTCAATTAAACTCGTCTGTTAAATTGTAACAATTCCAACAGACCTACATGACACTTATGCACATAAAAACACATATATGGGTCACATAATAATAGACCAGGGTGCATATGGGTCACATAATAATAGACAATGGTGCATATGGGTCACATAATAATAGACAAGGGTGCCGATTTATTTACACACGTATGTGCTGCTGCCATGTTACGGCGAAATAACGTTTATTTATTTATATATAAATAAATATATATATATATATATATATATATATATATATATGCCTTGTACATTCAGAAGTTAATCGATCTTTATATTAGATAACATACGAAAAGCCACTTTAGTCAAAATTATTCCATTAGTTGACAAAACAAAACTGAAACACCAGTCATACACATGTTAAATCTGAATAGAGCCAAAGGTTTCTGAAATATTTCTACGCTTAATGAGCCAGGAAATTTACTACCAGTACATTAACTACGAGAGCTGGGTTTATTTCAATATCCCAATGTGCAACATAAATACATCTTACTGCACTTGAAACATAACTGAACGTGGATTTGGCATATATCAGACAAATTTGGAGGACAATGCAAGCTCAAGAATTGTCATAAGACAAAAGCAACTTAAGACAAAAGCAACCGTTGCCATCATGAATTCCACTCAGATGAAAGCACACTCCACTAATTTCAATCAATTCAAAATTCAATCAATTACCCTGAGGTTGACATGGCAACAACAATAAAATCTAAATGAAATTAAACAACAGCATTTTCATTTGGAGCACAAAACCGCTGGCCCAAGAAAAGCCTGTCAGAGTCACTGGCTTGACAAGCCTTCTCCACAACATCTCCCAACACAATCTGTGGTCTGGGTCAACAGATGCTCATCTCTATGCTGGAGTTAATAAACAAAATCTAGAGTAAACAAATGCCCTTAAGTAACAAAAGCCTACACCAAAGATTAAATAGACCAATGTAAAGAAAACATCTGATTTCATGAAACAGCAATGCTGTTGACTAGCAAAGCACAGTCCTAAAGAAACCAACCAGACTGCATTGTCATAAACCAGGCCAAAGTCTGAATTAAACCATCACAAAATTAATTATGAGGAAGCATATAAAACAGGAAAGGTGGGAGAAAAAGTAGATGACCATGCAGCAGGTGGGCTAACAAGTATTGCCAAGAATTGGACACAAGAGAATTTTACCATAAGCAACCAACAAATTCAAAATAATGACAGACACCTGTTTCATAGATGAGCATTGAATGCAATATGCACATCCACAAGGCAGCAACTTGGCAGCTAAATATTATGTCTTAACACTTAAACGATGAGAATGTACTAAAAGTGACTGGGAACAATGCAGTTCATTGTTAAAGTGTTAATAATAACTGCAAATGTAAAAAAATTGCATAAGCCTTAATACAATCCACTTAAAATTACCATTAATCCCCTTCCACAAAATTAAACCTTGCTCAAATGTAGTTGATTCTGAGATTTGGGTGTAATGTACTGCCATTGCAAAGCACTTCATATTATCAATTTGTAACAGAACGTCTTCTGCACACCCACAGCATTGTTTTAAGTATGTCTTTCAAAGGTCTGTTACATTATAACAGAGGATTGTTACGTTACACAGAGGATTGTAACTGTGTGATATAGCATCTGCCTTATTACAATGATGTTAAATTTTACTAAGGACCAACGGATAATGCAGCAGCATTATGAAATATCCTTGCAATGCAACATCTTAATTTCCCAGTCACAGCTAGCTCCTGGGATTTAACAAACAAGCCAATGCTGAAAGGAGTAAAAAAGGACTTCTATTGAAATTCAAAACTGTATAAATACAATAATGAAATAAATCAACTTGGAAAGTCTTGGATATAATAAAACAACAAATTTTAAATGACCAAAATTTCTAAAGGAAAAAAAGACTTTATTGAAATTCAAAACTGTATAAATACAATAATGAAATAAAACAACTTGGATATAATAAAATGACATATTTCATATGACCAAAATTTCTAAAGGATTGTGTAAGCAGCTGTGAAAACAGACGTGAAAAGATGGCATACTGGTACGCATGTGTACTTGTGAAAGCAATGTTCCAAACGTGTTTTCTACAGAGCTGTCTTCAGCACAAGCATTGCAGGTTGTAGGGAGTAATTACACTTTTGTAACACCCTTTTGTACTTAAAAGTACAGCACAGTATAAATAAACCAGTACTCCATGTACAATACGAAAACACTGGTCAAACTTACATTGTTAACCTAAGTGCAGCAACATCTTATGAGGAAGCAGAGGAGCATATACATTGCTCTTTTTCTTACTTACTCTGATGCCAGTCAACTACATGAACTGAAGTGTTGTTGCAAATGCCAATTGCCTACACAATTAGCTCACATTTTGGACCATCAGGTTTATCACCAAATACAGATTAAAATGTCATTCTGAAAGAAAGTTTAATGGTACTACTTATCAACATAAATAACAATTATGCTTATTAACAACTACAGACACACACACACACACACGTGATAAAATACACAATCTACAATGTAGGTTTTTCTGTCATCTTCCTTTTATGTTATACAGCATACGCTTTCCAGTTGGCTGGGATAATAATAATAATAATAAAAACAATAATAATAATATATTTCAATATAGTGCATAATAATAATAATTTGCTTTTAGAGGCACCTTCACACCACACCCCGGAGACGAGGACGGCATGCTCCAAGCTTAAATACACTTCTGTTTAATAGTTTCTTAGAGCAGTGCTTCCCAACCTTTTTTCAACCACGGCACCCTTTCTAAGAACCATTCACCAGACGGCACATTGCATTTATGGTAGCCTACTTGTATAAACAATGTACACTGAATATATATATATATAATATTTTCATTAATTGAAGAAAACTGGATGGCACACCGCACCCAGGAACATTAACATGGGAATCATAGCGACATAATAATATGGATAGCTAAAGCAGAAAACTAAGTTATATATATATAAATTTGGTATGCACACTAATTCATTTTAATTTAGATAATCTGATAAAGTAACGTTTATTTATCCACTTAGATACAATGTTTTGTGTCTATAACTGTGTATTAATGATAAAACAATGTCATTATGATGATTATGTCAACGTCAGTATTGATATGAAAATCAGGAATTGTCAGCCGTTGTTTTAAAAACTAGATAACCGGAACAAATTAATTAAAAGCAGACTATAACCAGGAAGAAAAAGTCGCAGTATTCTGTCAGCTGCAATGTCAATCAACTGTTCTTTTCCGCAATCTGTAGGTCAAACAAATCCAGTTGGTGATGAAATGGGTTTCTGACTCAGTCTTTGTCAGAGACATTTAAACTTGGAAAATAATACCGTAACTTTTCTTCCAAATCTGATAAATGATCAATTACAATGTAACACAACAATACTGCATCTGGATCAACTTCAACTGCACGAGGAAACATAGAAATTGAATTTTAAAATACGATGATGCAAAGATGCGTAATAACGAAGCATACTAAGGATGATGTTGTAGACAGAGAGTAAATAAGTACGTTAGTTCATCGGATAGTTAGTAGTTGCAACACACGGTGTCTCTGCAGATCACATAGAGCTAAATCAGCCTGGTAAGAAATTATAATTGACTGTATCAATTTATCAGCATGGGTTAGTGCATATTATGATTTAGTGATATTATTGTCCTTTAAACTTCTGATTTCCGTCATTCGGCCACGGCACACTTCTACACAAGTGTGCCGCGGCACACAGGTTGGGAAGCACTGTCTTAGAGTCTGAGGGATTTTCGTACCTCGGGCGTTAAAAAATAATAATAATAATAATAAGACGATTTCTATAACACATATAAGCAGACAAGTTTATAGTTCAGCACAGCATTGTTGAATTAAACAATATGGTAAATTTGCAAGAATCTGCCATCTTTGTTAGGCACTTAAAATGCACTATATTGAAATATAATACATACATACATACAGACATAACATCATTTTACATACATACATAATATAATTTTTATTGGTCCATATTAAACATTTCAGGTTGGATAAAATGAAACAAATCAAACAAACGATGATAGTTACAACGTAACTGTAGCAAGAAATATTCACAAGCACTGGTTGAAAAAAATGCATTCAGAACAATGAAACGCAATGGGAGACCCAGAAGGGATCGTGACCCGCTGACTAGGGCCCCCTCTTGCCTTAAATTAATATGATGGTGGTCAGTAGAGACAAGGATTGACTCATGCCACACATATATACAAATACAGAGAAATCAGACTTGTCCTGTCTGTAAAAGTAAACCATTGGACTTGGGCCAGACAATTTTAACCAAGCTAGAGTAGATGTAGACAAAAGTGTTTTAACTGGAATATTATAACTTTGCAAAGCAACAGAGCAGCCCAGAAGCATGCAAAAACAGAAGCAGACCCAGCATAGGCATTAAGTTTGTTTTTACTGAGATCAGGACCACAAGTTTAATACCATTGTTCTATTTTAAATTACTAAACCAGTAACTTAAAAAAAAACTGTTAAAAATTTAATGTATTACACAAAGCTTAGTCACCCATCACAAGTGTTTATCACCAGTAGATACTTGATTTTTCCACTTAACGCTTTCATATTATTTTAAACTCTCAGTTATAACTATTTGCAACATTAGTACTTTAACGACGAGTGTGTACCAAAAGTGACTGGGAAACCAATGCAGCTTGTTAAAGTGTTGATAGATGAAATAAGCACACCGGTAAACTAAAGTCATACGCTCATCATTTAACAAGACAATTCAGCTTGTTAATGGTTTCGCAAACTATCCAAGTTTCATGGGTACAAGCTAACAGTTATTTATTGATTTTATTGACTAAAATATTTACTGTGTATCTATTGATACACAATATGCAAGTCCAGATACTGAGGGAAATTTTGGAAGAATGCAGAGGACGGGTTTGTTATTTGCCCAGTATCTGGCGCATTTGTCTGTTCTGGTCTCGGATCTTAATGTCTGCTCTTTCTGTTTTTGGCATAATTCGCTCCTCAATCTGTTCGTTCTGGGATGTGATTTCCTCGCC
Organism: Allolobophora icterica; assembly: GCA_963556255.1. Classification (NCBI taxonomy): domain Eukaryota; kingdom Metazoa; phylum Annelida; class Clitellata; order Crassiclitellata; family Lumbricidae; genus Allolobophora; species Allolobophora icterica. The sequence continues at coordinate 66,332,877 of OY744602.1, read as the reverse complement.
AAGACCGGTCGCAAGCATCTTCAGCCTTGCCACGCCACCAGACATCAGATCTGCAAACAAAGTCACATCAGATACATGAATCAATCAGATAAATAAACAAATTTACAGCAAAGCATATCTGTTCAACAGTTTCATCAGCAGTTGCTTTAAAAATTGCAGAAATGACCTAGCAGACACTTCCTAGAAGACGCCACAGACAGTTCTGCTTAAAATAAGCAAATTCAGGTCAGTCAAAATAGGTTATCCCAAGATTCTTCACTTCCAACTTACTTGGTCTTTCACAACAGATAAACACAACCTCTCTGCCAATCTGCACACCTCCCTCCATGACCCATACCACAGTTCTCAAACTCAAACTGCATTGATGGCTCAAGGGTCAAAAAGCATTTACATGCTTATTTATCAGTCTTCTACCAGCATATATAGGAAAATCATTAAAAAAAAGTTAACTTTGTCTACAATGACCTACGCACTTCGTGGTTTAGCTTAATTTGCTGTGATTCTGGTTGCATCATACTTTTCACACTGCATTCATTCATTCATGTCTACTCAGAAGTACAAGTAATCTAACAGCACTTCAGGCTTAACAGCTGATATAACCATTGAAAGAATAAGGTAAATATCCATTTGTTAGCTGTTACATCAATTTTGTTTTTAATATTTTTCATTCTTCAGAAAAGCTATTCACAAAAGGTGCAATTAACTGAAATGCATAATTTAACATATTTGGAAGGACCTTTAGGAAATATATTCTGTATAATATGGTAGCAGATCATGTGTTTGGAAAACATTCTTTCTGTCACTGTAAAGTGAATCTCAATAAGTTCCAGTTTTTGCACTGAACCTTGAATATCAGCTGGATCAGTTTCAAATAGGAATTTAGACAACTTCATATCATTGATATGTTCTAGAAATCTATAAATCTGAGTGAGGTTACCCTAAAGTTCTACAACTTCTTCACAGTAATATGATGCCAGATATTTAGCATTACAGCAGACAATAGCAGCTTAAATATTCAGTGAAGATGTGAAAAAGTAACACCACTGACCCTAACGTCAGCATCATCCCAAACTTGACGTTAAGGTAGGGGGTTTATTATTATATAATATAACATGTTTTTTTACTGTGCATTCACACTGATTTCTTAATAAACTATTTTAATAATGATAAAATTGTTATTCCAGCCCCAGTATCCTTATCAAATAGTGATGAGATCCTTCATCCAAAATGGTTGAACGCTCCTGATGTACATCATCAGGTTTAGATTACATCAAATCAGCCAAATTGAAAGTTAAAAATAACACACAAACCAAGGTTTTTGCCGAGGTTTTCCTCGTATTCCTGCCATTCTGCTGATCGGTTGTTCTGTTTCTCGCTCTGGAAGCCAGTGGCTGCAGCTTGTGGTTTAACTGCTGACGTAGAAGACGCTGCCTTCCTTTGACCCCCATACCCAGTTGTATCATTTGGATTGAATTCAACAATGTCTTCATCATAAAACCCTCTCATACGGAGTGCTGGATGGGTACCTGTTTCGTGGTCTGCTTCCAATGCTTTCTGAAGTGTATCCGACTGTTTTTTGTTAACTGGCCCTGGAGGTGTATCCTCCTTCTTTCCCTCACCCGTCCACCAGTTCTTAAGTCCACCAAAAATGCTCTTTATGCCATTTAAGTGGCGTTGGGAAGTTTTAGTGTCCACTAATATTTTATCTAGTTTCCTCTCAACATTATCGAGCTGTTCACCTTGAGCCAGAAGCTCCTACAAAATAAAAAATATACATTTAAAATTTGTTTAGCTGATTGTTTATTGGCTATATAGCAGTAGCTTGCCAGTTATTTAATTCCATACATCAATCATTACAAACCCTGATTAACCATGCAAGAAAAACATCCCAATGACCATCAACACAAGGTAGAAGTTGCAACATATTCCTACATCTTAGTCTTAAAAAACAGAAAAATTTCATATCGTATGAGCAAAAGGAAATATCATGCCCAACTTGAATGACAATGCACTACATGGAATACAAAGCTTAATCATAATGGAATACTAGTACTGAACGCCTATTCACATGTCAGCACAAAATGCAAAGGCACTGAATAATTCTATGAAATTTTTATGTCTCTTACAATTATAAATGGTTTTAACAAGTCAACAGAAGATAAAATTCTGAAGCTCATTAGTAACATTCATCAATGCTCAGTGATATTCTCATTCAGGCTGACCTAATGGAACTTCTAACTATTATAAGACACACGTACAACGCTGTAGAGTACTTTTACTGCCGCAAAAGAAGCAGGACTCTTCCTAAACCAAAAGCTCACTTCTCTTCTTAAGAAATCTGAATTGTTCTCATTTTGCAATTATGGTTAATCCGGAATATGGAGCAGAAATCTTAAAATTTTGTTTCTAGTTACCAGTCAAAAAAGAACATTTTGGGCTCATACTACCAGTGATGGGCAATAGTTAACTAAAAAGTTGCTAACTTTTAGTTTAACTAAAAAAATTTAGTTAAGGAAGAAGTTTAACTAAAAAAATAGTTTAGTTAAAACCATAGTTTAACTAAAAAAATTTAGTTGCTAACTAAAAAGTTTAACTAAAAAAATCAGCAATATGCAACTATTTTTCCACAGTGAACATTGAACACTGTCAGCAAAAAACATTTTAACACTGCATGGTTTTAGCAATTTTTCAAATTCATACACTACTTACAGTACACATGCAACTGTATGCCAGAACAGTACACATTGCATAGTTTGAAGGTGAAATTGTCATTGACGCTTTGCATTATTACAGTTCACTTAACGTCTTTTATTGTGAAAATGTTTGTCGTAAAAAGTTGGAAAAAGTTGGAAAAAGTTTAACTACTTTTTTTAGTTTAGTTAACTAATTTCCAAAATCAGTTCCATTAGGTCAGCCTGAACAAATTTTGCCAACTTTAGTTAAACTATTTTTTTTAGTTTGAAAATAGTTTTAGTTTAACTAAAAAAATAGTTTAGTGCCCATCACTGCATACTACATGAAACGTGCTAAGAACTACTTCATGTTAACTATACTGTGATAATCACCAATAGCAATGGCCACATAACAAGTTTCTGTCATATAATTCTTGATGCTGAGTGTCGCAGACAACATGCACCCGCAAAAATGCTACTTGGCCCACCTGCGGCTGATCACCTAAGTTTTGAATTTCCTCTCAATATCTGATCGATCTACTCAGTCGCTTATGTCACTTCATGTTCAGCTTAAAACTTATCGGTTTTGGATTGCTTATCCACCATAGGCTGTGTGTCTACATGAACTGATCTTCTGGCTGTTGACCCGATCATGATTTGGTTTTGGTACGCCATCGGTTGATGCCCCTTGTGCATCACAAACCGGGGCTATAGAAGTTGCTAATTAATAATACTAATTAACAATAATAATAATAATAAAAATAATAAACCTAATCAGTGTTTGGTCACAATTTGGTAGGAACAAAAATGAAACAAACAAATAAATTTATTAATGACATAGCTGACAATAAAAGCTGGTAAAACGGAAGATTATTCTGCAAAAAATGCTATATAAATTTACTAATACAATATAACGATACCGACGACAGTGATCGAATCTACGTAACAAACCTCTGCTGTTGCGACGCCTATTTGCTCCGAGTCGTAAATGCTAGCCAAGCATCGGTTTGTTCCTTCAAGCTGTCGATTCATAGACTGTTGTTTCTGTTGTTGAAGTTGTTCGTATCGCGACATAGACGGGTCTCCAAAAGGATCCTCGTTCCGACGCTCTCCTCTAGCTTCGTAACCTCTTTCTCCTGATTCATATCGATCAAAGCCCTTCGTTCCGCTTCCAGATCTACCACTACCGAACGAAAACTCATCGTCGGCATCGGAAAGAAAGGGATTCTTCCCACCCTGATAAGCCGTCATTTTAATCTCGTACAGCTGATCTTACAAGTTACACGATCGAAATTTGAGTGAACCCCTATGGTCAAAGAGTCTATATGCTGGTCCTTGGTTGAAATATAAACGGAGAAGATTACATATTTTTAATAGAGTCTCCACTTAGCGATATTTACAGATAGCTTTTGAAACGGATATAAAGCGCCACTTTTTCATTGATAAGTTCTGCAAGCTATGTCTTATGTCACAACATAAACCGTATTCTAAAGTAACGCATAGCTACTTCAGTAGTTTTTCAAACATATCTTAGCTATTGCGACCATTATACGAGACTAAACCAAAGCTGCAATATGTCTTTTGTGTAACCCTCTTGGGCAAGGTTGTGAGACTACTACGTAATAGTTTGATTCAATAGTTGAATCTGTATATATCTATCGTCTCTGAAAAACGCCATCTGACACAAAATGAACTTCCGGGTCTCTGTAATGCCATCGCGTCCATCGATATCTATATTTAGACCTAAATATAGATATCGATGATCGCGTCACATGATTACAAATGATGACTAGATATTATTGATACTCGAGTATTGGGCAAACCTAGTGTATCGACACATCCATGACGCATCAGTCATTCTTTTACGTCGTTGCTCATGTCCACTTCTGTTGCTGTCTTTTTTACGGACCCGTTATTCTGGTTTTGCTGTGTCATCGGTTGATGCATTGTGCATAAGACACCGGCGCAATAGAAGTTACTAATTACAATTACCACCTCGTCCTCAGACATATACTTATGGGTCCGCATTGTGCCACTTGTGGCAACTGACCAAGAGTCCGAAAAGGCCACAACGTGGACGATTCGATCTCGGTCTTGCATTGCATGCAGAGCCTGTGACAATTAAGTTTTAAAGGCGCCATATCAAGAAGATATCTCTTCCTCTCTGTGTGTCTACCTTCGAAGCCTTATGCCTCTCCTGTGCCACGACTCGTGGGCCTGCCACTGTCCTCGCCACCTAATGGCCGGGATCTAGATCGATCCCCCTCATATCGACTTTCTAGTCTCGAGTAGGACTGTAGGCCATATAGGCCTAATTTTCTTCACTCCTGGAAGTCTTCGCGTGCACCTGCAGCTGTCTGCTAATCACAACCGGGGACCTAAATAAATAATAAATACACATCGAATCTCGGTGTGCATGATCGAGAACCCTGATCTTCCGGAGTTTGCTCGTTTTGCCGATCTGCTTTACCAATTCGGCTTCACACAACATGTTGCCGAACCTAATAAGCATAGGCCAATATAGTCATGCGCTGGGAGGCTGGCTTTGTGACGGCTGTAACATCTCAGACCTCAAGTTGAACATCCACTCCTCCCGCTCTCTCAGATCATGGACTTCTTCTATTCAAGGTCTCCTTCCTATGCACCCAGCCTGCGCATAGAAGGCCTATGCGCTTCACCTTGTACCCGTGTGGTTGGAACAACCTTGACCGTGAGGCCTTCCGTGCTGGTCTGCATAATATCGTCAACAACCTCTGCGGGGACCTCTCCTCCCTGACTAATGGCTCGTCGTAAGAGTGTTTTGCTCTCTTTGATTCTACAGTTCGTCTCCTCATTGACGATCTCCTCCCGCTTCGTCCACAAGGAGGCCGCTTGCACGCGAACTTTGGTTTGATTGATCCTGCCACGCTGTACGATCGTGACCTGATGAGTGACGTCGACCTTCTCCTCTGCATCCGTCATCTTACCCTAATGCATCGGGAGTTTCGAGCTAAGGAAACGGCATACTGGGAGTCGTAAATAAACCTCTCCCAGGAGCAATCCGCGTAGGCTCTGGTCTTCGCTCTACGGTGTCATCGACCGTTCTACCGCCACTATAGCTCTCCGGCCTGACCTCCGTTCACGGACTAGGCCGACATGCGCACGAATATCTACATCAGTCAATCTACAGAAGGTGTTCCACCTCCTTCCTTTCCGGGTTTCCCCACGTCGTCCAGGCTTCCATGTTGGAGGCCTCTGCCTTTGGACGTTCTTCGTCGCCTCATGCTGGAGTCACCTGCTAAATCATTTACCACTTTTTTAAATTAAGGATTTAATTGATGATTTATTGCCGTTTTTGCATTTGCTCTGTCAGTTCTCAAGCGCAACGGTCCAATCTCCAAACTCTTTTTCCTCTCTTAAGCTTCTTGAAAGATGTGTGTCCTCTCGGCTTGTTAACTTCTCTTGATGCTAATTCTCTTTTATCCTCTCCCCAATCTGGATTTAGAAAGCTTCACTCTGCTGAGTCTTTTATCACGTCTTCTGGCCGAAACTTGTCTTTGGAGCTTTGACCGTATAGACAGCTAGGTTATGCTTGCACAATATCTAACCATGGCTGCAAGTGATCTGGAAGGAAAAGCTTAGCTTAATCAAAGAAATATCCTGCTGGCCCTAATGGTCAGAATTTCATAACAGAAATGCAACAGTTACCCCAGTATATAGGCAGGGGCGCCGCCAGGCTTTAAAAAATTGGACGCACCCCTCCCCGTCTCCTCCCATCCATACCCGTCCCCTGTGTGCCACTCGTAGTCATACACTGAAAAATGACACAGAGTGATCGACTTATAAAGTAGGCCTACTGTATAACACATGCATATGATATCATACTGTATGGTAAACCAAAATTACACAGTGAAATTGTCAAAAATATCGATGCAATGCCTAATCCTTGTGTGGATTTGATTTGGTGGGTGGACGCACGTGCGTCCAGTGCGTCACGCTGCCGGCGCCTCTGATATAAGGCACATTTTGGAAGGGCACAGTTAACGGCATTAGACCTGTTGAACTTATATTAACAGAATGCAAGTTTTCTGAGCTATTTCTAAATGCTTATGTCAGCTTGGGGGTGGTCCATAAAGGACGTCCGCAAAATATGACCTACTTTGGACCCCTCCCTCCCCCTTGTCCGCATTTGTCCGCATTTAACATTACCCACTCCCTCCCCCTTTGTGGACCTCCACATGCCAAAGCCAATTTTTAATGTCGTCATCATTATGTTTACAATTATTCCACAGTTCCTGTGCACGTCTAAGTGACAGTTCAGGTTTCATTTCGCAGAATGTGCAGTAATAAAAACCTCTTTAAAGTCGTAATAAAGGTTATACCATGCATGAGGTTTTAGGCAATCACTTCACTGACCTTTTTGTCTTTCGGGGAAGGTTGAAACAAGGTGGTGTTTAAAAAACTCAAATTTAAAAAATTAGATTCGGACGTCCGCACTGGTCATAACCCTCCCTCCCCCCTGTCTGCATTTCGATTACCCCTCCCTCCCCCATTGCGAACGTCCTTTATGGATAACCCCTTGTATGAATCCTGTTAATAATTCCTGCAACAGTAGCCACCATGGAGAGATCATTCAGCAAACTCAAGCTCATTAGGATTTTTTAAGGTCTACAGTGTCTCAAAAATACCTCACAGATTTGGCCAGGAGGATTATCGAGTCAAACAATGCCAGAACAATTGATTTTGATAGTTATAAACAATATGCAGAAAAAAGGCCAGGAAAGCACCACTGATAAGTAAATTAGCCTATTAAGGTTTCTTGAAGGCAAGAACATATCCTTATTTGTGGCTGGGTGATGGAGTGGCTCCCAGGTTTTCCTTTTACCGGAGGCTTCATACTTCAATTTGAACTTCTGATTGAAGTGAGGCGCACACTGACAGGCTGACAGCAGACCATATGCTGTTGTCGAACAAATGTTGCATTGTAGAAGAACAACTTACAACTGTTGTACAATAGACTTTGTATTATAATGGGTGTGGGATGAAAACAGGAGGGCTGTTAGAGGAGGCCTATAAGAGGGGCATGAAAACAGTATTGAACCACCTTACAAAATTCCTCTCAGAGGCCATGTGTAAACTTCTAGGAATCTAGGTAATAGAATGTCTTATTAGTAAGTTTAAAGAAATAAATTGCTGAAATAAAAATGTTGGTGTACTAGTCACTATGGAGTAGATACCAAAAGCTTATATGTTTGAAGTATAATAGAAATGTCCAGTTACACTATAAAGACGAGCTGCGTTGGTTTCCCACTCGCCTTTAGAACAACCTTGTCGTTAAAAGCTTTAAGTGAACAAAAGGGCAACAGACAGTACATGTCACCTTTAAAAGTGCTCATTAAGCTCACTGCTTTTAAATCTCATGTGTGAATATTCTTATGAGCATATTTATTCACACAAGAACTTATTAAGCACTTGGCCTGGTTTGCCAGTCTGAGCATTTGCATCTGTTTTATGTAATGCAAAAGCTTTGTTTTCTCAGTGCACACAAGTAGGGCTGGATCACGGATTTCTAGTGGGATAAGGTAAACAAATTGTGAGATCATATGGTAAAATCGCATAGGAAAAACATTAGTTCGCTAAGTTTGGAGGGGTCATATGTCTTATGTATCTCTGTAATCAACGTCTCGTGAAATAGCCACTGACTGTGTTCAGGAAACCAGTTAAACAGCAGTTATTCAAATCAAGGTCACAACAAGTTCGTACCAACATGTACCAATTTCATGCTAATGTTCAGATTAACCATGGTTTAATTTCACTAGAAAAACAGGCCTAGGATCCTCTTCTTCAGACCCAGGAAGTCATACCACCTGCCATACAGTAGTAGGGATACGGAAATTTCGCCCCCAGAAGAATCGCCCCCGGAAGATTCGCCCCCGGGAAGATTTGCCCCCCGGGAAGATTCGCCTCCGGGATCTATGATGAAAATATAACTAACACTAGAAGCTGGATTAGCGATGAAAATGTAACTAGAAGACTAGAAGCGGGATCTATGATGAAAATGTAACTAAGACTAGAAGCTGGATCGACGGGGGCAAAACTTCCGGGGGCGAAATGTCGGGGGCGAATCTTCCGGGGGGCTAAAAGTCCTAGAATCACAGTAGTAAGCTGTGATTTACTACTGCACGGTGTCACCAGTTGAAACGTAAGCACATGTCCAGCGATGTACTGACCTCTGTCAACAACTTTGGGATTTGCCTTTGTTTATGTCCATCGGAAGGGTGTACGTACATTTGCTTATACATGTACATTCAAAACACAAACAGGAGATGAAACTGGATAAAACCCCACAATAAGTTGACAATGTTTGAATGATTTTCTAGCACTCATTATATGTATGCATGTGTGATATGTAGGCCTATGTATGTATCTCCGCGCTTTTATAGTTGCCTTTTGAGTACATCTGAAAACACTATATGCTACCTTAACACTTTAAATGTGTGTACTAAAAGTGACTTGGAAACCATGGATGCAACTCGTGGTCAATATGGTAAAACTACTATCTGAATTCCAAAATAAACAAAGTTCATCTGTATACTACTGATAATCATGTTGCTGAAAGGTGTTCACTGACAGTCTCACAAAGACATTTAGGCACTGACAATGAGCTCAATGAATTGCAGCATGTGATTAGGTCAGATAAGATTAACTGATCAGATTACCAGCTTGAACACAATGCATTCAGATGTCCCTCATAGAAGAACCAAATCCCTCATTGCCCAGTTGCAAATGGCATGCAACTTCACGCTTAGCATTGTCCTAAATGAGTTTGGCTGCAGAAGATATAACATAGAATGCGGTGGTCTTGGCGTTAGTTGACCAATGGGTCATCCACTATATATTATAAAAAAATCTGGCATAGCTGGCCACTGAACACAGTTGTACGTAATCATGGTTTAAAGAATGGGTACTGTCTTGCTTATACACTAAAAAATTAAAGCCACTTCACTTAAGAAATTTCTTATTTTAAAATTTATTAGATGCCACAACTCCGTTTTGATTTTTACTTTTTTTTGTGAAATAGAAAAATCTAATTCCATTCACACTGCATCAAAAACTACTGCATGAACGTACTCACAGAATGCTTTCATTACAAAAGAACAAATTTAAGTCAGTTGGAAACTCCTACACAGTTTCCTACACAGTCATCATTATCAGAGATCTTCACAACAATATTACACACTGCTATTGCATATTTACACAAGAGGTACTAAGATTACTTTTATTGACAGCCTTTTCAAATTGTATCCAAATCATGTAGGCTCTACCTGCTTCAATATAGCATTTCCAAATACTCGCATTCTCAACCTATGTTATTACATGACAACTGCACAGTGGCGGCACCAGACATTTTTTGTAACCAGGGCATAGCCAGGGCAGTCATACAAGTAACTAGTGCAGGGGGTGATTTATGCCCGAACAAATTCTGGGTAGGGCAAAAATTCTGGCAGGGCAATGACCAGGGCAAAGGCTTTTTACCAGGGCATTTGCCCTGGCTCGTACTGGTGTAGTTCTGCCACTGCAACTGCAGCACCATTCCCAACATGCAGACATTTTAAGGGAGGAACATGACTTGACGGATTTAACTAAGCATTGATCACAATCTTAGAAAAATGAAATTTCTATTTAATTCTTCATAATTGCAACATTTCAAATCAACTACTTGCAAAAATTGACAACTGCAGCAATCCTTGTGCCTAAAAAGAGACTAAAGCAGACCTAGTCTTGATTAGTTTGTTTTCTGGAAGCCATTTACACACAGCTGCAATCATTGAAGTAAAATATGCCTCAGTACTCAGTAGTTGTCAAATATCTCTGAAAAAATCTATTTTCAGAGTTCAATCATACAAGTTCACTGTTTCACTTTCAGTTGCAACTTGCCTCATCTTGAAACATGACAGTAAATGGCTGACATGCATTATCATGAAACATGACAAAGTGGTTGACAAGCAATGTCTTCACGCACGACATGTTCGACTATAGCTCCGCGAAATAATATCATGTCTGCATATCTGAGCAGTACGAAGTTACTTCCTCAGGTGAAGGGAGTCTATAGGTCCGTTTCTCCTGAACCTGATGACTTGTTCACTGCAGCAAATGCTGGCTGCGGTGGAGTGGCTGATCCCTGATGGATGTGCACTGTGGAGCCTGGCGGTGTTCGGACATGAACTCTCAGTCTTTGTGCCTCTCCATACGAAGGTGGATGCTGCTGCGACGCTTTGGCTTTGGCTGGTTTCGAAGGTATAGCAGGTTTAGCCTTTGTTGGTGGAAGAGCAGGTTTGCTGGCTACAGCAGCTGCCCCTGCGTCGGATGACACGCGATACTGCTTAGAAATTGATCCACGACTACCTGACTCTTCAATGACTGGATTCGATTCCGTTCGATATTCACGTGAGCTGCTGAGATGTTCACTATTTTGTGACACATTCAGGTTCTCCCTGCTGGACTTAGTAGTGCTCTTCTTCTTCTTCTTTCTTATGGCTCCTGGAATGTTGGGATCACCTTCCACGGAAATATTAAACACCTCTTCATCACTCTGTGAATAATCCTGGTATTTCATATTTGCTGTCTGTGACCTGTTAAGCAGCTCTTCTCTTTCCACGGCATTAATATTTTCAGAGCTGGAATCAAACGTCTTTTTCTTCTTTCTTGCCCTTACTGGATCCGGAATGTCTGACTCGTCCTGAAAATTAGCTCCTTGCAGCTGCTTCTGGGTTGTAGCACCATAGGGATCACCAGGGCTTTGCATCAGTCCAGTCTTTTTCCCATACTCTGGGTAGTCTTCAGTGTAGTTGAAGCTCCCAAAGCGCTGACTGTCTGAAGAATCTGGTGGAAACTTTTCAGCTTGTGGTGGGTAGCTGCCCTCCTGCTGAGAACCCTTCATCGTTACAACAGATGTGTAACTTTTTTGTCCAGATTTGGAAGCACCTTTTGTGCCTGGAAGAGAGGATGCCGACTGATTCAGTGTTCTGAAAACAAAAGAAAATATCTATTAAGTTATCACACCTGTGAAAAATCTCCATGTTAACTAGGAAACTTTTCCTTCTGTTAACAGACAACTGTTTATTTATCTAATAAACCAGTAACTGAAACACAGTCAGCAGTCCAACCAATCATGAAAGAAAAGTGTCTACTTCTCCAGAATTACTTTGAAAAGAAAATTCTAGCAAGCCTTAGAGGATGAGTCAATTAAAAAAATTAACAATCCTGTACTATAGAAACGATGACATAGGACAATCATTAGGTATCCAAACAACTCTGCTACACAAAGTCATTCAATGAAGACTCCCGATTGTTTGGACATTATAGAGGGAATGCCAGTTGACCGTATCCCACATGGTGCATTACATGCAAGATTCGAAGGAAAAAGACACAAAGGCAGACCAAGACTATGCTGGATAGATAATATAACTTAGGACATAACATCACTTGGACTAACACTAAGGGGAGCAATGGACTCGACAAATTACAGAGAGCAATGGAGATTATTTATTCGTACCCATCGCCATGGCTCGTGTCAGAAACTGATGATGATGATACTACCTGATGATATTCATATACTACCTGATACTAACTATGCTTTTAGGACTTGAAATTACATTTGAATTATGTCTGCTAAGAATAGGACAATTCTTGTGCAAATTTGTAAATTCTGTTTGAAAACTGTAAATAATTTTTTTTTAAATTTAGGCACTCTCTTAGCAAACTTGCATATATTCTGTAATTTTAGCAATTGTCATTAAGATTTAATTTGAGATTCAGCCTATTAAGATGCAAGTCAATGGTTTGAAATTCGATGTAAGATTCAAACGTAAAAGCTTTCAGATGTGAGACAAAGATTTGGTTTGGGATTTGCCTATCACTAGTAGCTAAGATTTGGGTCTACTTAACCTCTGGATTTCGATTGGAAGACTACTGGAGATTATGATTACGGACTGCAGTTTCACTTCAAAGCAATCGTTGATTAACACTTTAACAACGAGACTGTACTAAAAGCAACCGGGAAACTAGTGCAGTTTGTCGTCAAGTATTAATATCTTCTGCACTATGATTATGGTGTTTTAGAAGGTCTTGGACTTGAACCGAGTATGAAGGCAAAGGAGGAAGTGCTGGCTCGGTATTCAAAGTGATAAGAAACTATATGATGACCCTCAGGTCTGTAAGTTAGTATAAAAGAAAGGAAAACTTGCAGAGTATTTCAATAACACATTAACATACATGCTTTGGGATTTCATACGAGGAGAGGTATCATATATAGTGGTTAACAGTCCACCCTTAGCAATAATGTGCAAGAAATTGCTGCAAAACTAGTTGTACTGCAGACAAGCTTGTAAGCAACTGAAACTAGAATACCCAGTTCAGCGAATAATGATTGTTAAAATACTCACATCCTTGACTGAGCCAGATTGTTCACTGACTTTGCCCATCTCTTTCTCTCCTTTCGATTCAGAAAGCAGACCAGGAACATTCCGCATATGAACAAAGCTCCACCAACAGACAGCAGGATCGGTCCAGCGATCTTCAGTGGGTTTTCTCCAATTGACGTACTTCCCGGCCAGTGTGCAATGACGGTCATCGTCAGGCCGATGAAGACCATGCCAAGCGACATGACGAGGACTAGGATTGAAATCGGATTGCAACGGGGAGGCGATGCCCTTCGCTGAAGAATTGCCATGTACCTCATCTGGGCCAGCTGGTCCGCATCGGTAGGTGCCTGGGTGTACATTATTGCGGCTTAGAAGTGGACGACAACAGGAAGTCGTCTTTTGCGCCTGTAGGAAATAAACAATAATGCGATCATTAATGCTATCGCCTGTTGTTACTTAATATTATCGATGCAGGTGGTCCAGAGACTCTGAACATGATGATGCGATCAACTTTGAATGGGAACCCATTGGTTGGGATCCTTCCACACTCGTGAGTCTGCCAATTGGTGACTCTTGGTTCATTGTGCATTGTTCTGATTACTGATGAAATTTCGGTTCTTAATAACATGAACACCATTTACACTAGGGTAGAGACTGCCTCTGATTAATGTTTCCTGAAGTGGCACTATAATAGGCCTACCACTTAACATTTTTAATTCTCAGCATCAAAAAACCGGAATAAAATAAGCCTATGCATAGCAAACCAAATTAAACACATGTAAGGAGATAAGGCAACTTTGCCTCTTAACTGCTTGTGAAGCAATTAAACTCCAGTGCTTAGACCTTTTGAGTTGGACAGCTATAATGAAAATAGGTCACAGAGTTTAATCTTGAAAGTCTTTCTTCTGCAAAAAGATGTAAACTCAAGAGCCCAGGGCAAAGAGACAAAAGCTCAACCATTGGTTGTGTGCAGGAGCACATGATGGTTGTGTGCTCCTGCAATTGTGTGTTACACATTATATTATAATCTGGCATTGAGCATCTAAACTTCTAGCTTGTAGCCTAAATACTGTAAGGTTTTATTACCAATAGTTTTAAAGACTTCATAGGAGGTCTACAATAAAACAGATTCCAAGTATATATTGGCATAAGAAATTAGCTTGGCATTTGGTTATAATGTCCGTTATTAAGACTTAGTCTTTAAATAGTGAGATTCCTAAAGATGGAAGTGGCCCTTACAAACAGGTTGTTTGAATTTAATGACAGAAAGTTTTCTAGTGTGAAGCGAGGGAATGTGTCAACTAACAAGCTGCCCAATGAACCCTTGATACTGCAAAATAACTGATCAAATGAGGATCAAGATGAGGACCCAACAGTTGAACATCTTAGGACTTCAAAGCCACTGACGTCGATAGGAAAGTTTTTAGTCCTCACCGTAGCAGTGCAATCTACAAAAGACGGTATTCAGCTGAAAATGTGTTTAAGTTCTTCCCGTTTGGCTGTACTTGACAAGTTTTACAGAAACATTACTGGGGCATATCATGGTCGTCAAGTTGAAATACATCACCACCATCTTGGATTCCGAGGTCAGCGGAATATGTCGAGCGAGATTTATAAACAAAATCCACACACAATTCCGAACAGTTATAAAACTAGCCTATAGTGTCATCGTGTCAACGTAATTGGGAAATCGATTTTAACTGGTCATAGGTCAAGCCATACAAGAAACTTAACGTCTGCCAAATCCTAACCCCTTAAAATTTCCTTCAGTACTTTAATAATTCATTTTTAATGTAAAATTGCAAGTAACATTTGCTACCTTTAGGCCCTAACAGAACTGTCGGTGACGTAATCGTCCTTCAAATCCGGGTTTTTCTTTCTTCAAATCGGCCGCATCCGTATCAAACCCGCAGATGCGAGCCAGTGAAGCGAGAAAATGGCGGAGTTACCATAGGCCCCTACAGGTAGCACCCCGACCGGTTTCGCGACCTAACTAATCTATATCCTTTCGAAGGTTATCTGTTACTTTTCGAGACAGTAGTTTTATGAAATTCACCGAAATTCGCCTCAACACACCTTCGAATCAAAACAGGACAAATCTTACACCTGGTCTACTCATACCTGGTTGTTCGCGAGCAGGTAACTACATTTGGTACAACACAAAAGCCTACGCTACGTCGAGTACCCTCAAAGGCGCTGCTCATACAGGTGTACGGATATTCGCCGTGCACTGTCTTCGTGTGTAGCCAATCACTTTCTTTCTCTCATAGATGAAAATGACAAAGTCCAAGCGTAGTTAAATGTTGACTAAGGCTGATCGCCGGAAAGCAACTTGGTGTCTTGAGTGTGTCACTGACATGCATAATAATTACCCGTATTTTAATGTATGTATATATATGTATATATATAATTATATATACACACACGTGTGTGTGTGTGTGTGTGTTTGTGTGTGTGTGTGTGTGTGTGTGTGTGTGTGTGTGTGTGTGTGTGTGTGTGTGTGTGTGTGTGTGTGTGTGTGTGTGTGTGTGTGTGTGTGTGTGTGTGTGTGTGTGTGTGTGTGTGTGTGTGTGTGTAAGCCTATGCAATGGCATCTAAAAGATCCGATCACTTTTATCATTTTATGAGCCTTCTAGACTCCTAGTCACGGTTCAGCATTGAAATTCTAGCACAATGTAGGCCTACTTAATAATAACGTATACTATAGGCCCTATATGGTCTGTATTGCTTTAGGCCTATAGAATATTTGTAATGTGATGATGACTGATCTGGATAGCCTTTCAGGTACATATATTTAATAAGAAGTTTTAGGTTTAGGCTTATGTGATCGGCAGACCTACTGGTTGAGCGTCATAGGCCCATGGGTGCTTCATTTCGTCTGCACTAGTGCCGGCAATTCTCTTTGAAGAAAAACAGCTTCTGTATAGCCTAGCGAACGACGATTCTGCTAGCTAGTGGTAGGCCTACTGGCAGCGTCAGCTGGGTTGTGTTGGGGAGGGGTCACGCCGCAGTGATTAATAGACCTATATGAATGAATGGGTCTAACTCTATCTTTTATGAAGCTGAACCGAAATTAGGATCGTTATAAGCAGTGTACAATATTATTGTCCCACAGACTGCACCGCCGATGGCTAACGGATGGCAATGCTTGAAGCTTTTGTGTTTCAGATCCTCTCTATACTTAATTTTGTACCAATTATTATCTTTCAGAGTTTACTATACCAGCATAACCACATGGAGCTCATATTCCAGCTTTTTCTCTCGGGTCTCGTGCACTGGGAGCGCCTCTGAATGGTCTATACCGCGAGAGGCGCTTTATAAATGCCCATATACAATACAATACAATTCCCAAATGGGCACTAAGTGCACGGGTCCCATTATAATGTTAATGGATAGCTTGGTGCTTGAATCTTTAGTTCTATTGCAAACAAAATGACATAATACCGGTACTCAAAAAGGTGGCAAAAACATGACCAAGATTGTTACACGTTCTTCTGATTGGACTACGCAGCAGGGCTAATAACTGGCCGGTGCACCATGCCTCCTGCATGGCTACCGAGCTTCAACAGTCGGATGCGTTTTGGAGGAAGCCTGGTTCTCTCGGTTGCAATCAGCATACTGTACTAGTAATGGCTATCAGCAGTGCTCGAATTACTTCCAAAGGAGTATGGGGCCCGAATTGATTGTAGTTTTGCACATTTCTGGAATATTTATTTTGATGGTTATCACCAATTAAACACAGGAAATCAGGCTTAGAAATCGTACTTTGGGTTGTGATATGTGACCAACATCAAAATAACGACTGAGAACCGGCTTTATATTACCCAACCAATGTTCTTTAAAAATGAAATGAAACAATTTTTCCAAATGAAATGTACTTTCCCATGGTACATAGGTCGACACTAGATGCTTGGTTCTTCTGGATTTAGCCCTGGCTTCCAAGATGTCGACGGGTGATGTCCTTCTGTCAGCCACTTTCACACAAAAGGTTCCCCCTTGAACTCTTCCATTGAGCTTTATGAAAGCAAGTCACTTGTCGTGTCTGGTGCCAGGCAGTTGTGTGTCAGGTGGCCATATTGTTCGTGAGAGAGAGATGTAATAGCTTTGGCAATCAAGAAATAAAAAAATGAGGAATCCATACAGCAGGACACAGGCGGTCTGATCTTTTGGATGTTGACCCGGTTACAGATTGGTTCTGGTGTGCCAACGACTGATGCCAAATGCAGTAGGACAATGGCCTCTAGAAATTGCTAATTAACAACAATAACAGAATCACTGTTCTCTGAAACTCTCAATATTAGACCGGTCATAGTCAATTTCAATTATGACAGAGAAGCCCATGTTGAAAATAAAATAATAAACCTTATTAAAATGTTACTTGGTGCAAAATCTGGTCTATTAAAAGTCATTAAAAATTGGATAACCAATTTGCAGAGCCTTAAAGCCATATATGATTTCAACAATGACCAAAAAAACAATTTCTTGGTAAGAAAATATGAAAACAGTCAGACAAGTACGAAACTCCACAGGAAGACAATAGGAGTTTGTGAAGTTGAAGTTGGTTGCTCTCAATCTGCCTCCAGCGATGTGTTTCCTAAGTCACACGAGTCAGGTAATACCTAAATATTATGAACTCAAACTGTTGGTGCAGCCAACGTCCCATTTTCTTTGTGAAATTTTTCAATCTAGACATTAACACAATACAAACATGATTAAAATTAGAAACACTGATGAGCATCTAACTGAACTTCATCATCCATCACACAAATCAATGAGCTGCGGACTCGGACAGATGAAAAATGATGACCTCCACAAATGTGTACATTAGGTGAAGACAAGTGTGAATTTTGAAGTAGCAAAATCCAAAACAGTTAGGCCTCGGCATATGAGGGCAGATGGCCAGTCCTCTCCCTTGCCGTCTCATTTTCCCACCGAGAGTGTGTGGTCAGTGTACTCATTACAGCTGAGTGGACCAGAGGGCACAGGTGGAGCAGAAATCTAGAACCAAATTTCTGCCCTGGTGGGGATTTGAACCTGACCTCTTGATCGACAGTCCAGCATGCTAACCACTAAACGATCGAGTCAAATAACATCAATATTTTATTCCAAACACAACAGCTGATGGTGTTTATACCCAATGATTTTAGTTTGCCATTTTCTACAGCTGCCAGAGAGCATTTAATGCCCAGCTTTGCAATAGAATCACATTAGGGCAATACACAACCTTCACGAGTTATGGACTAGTACTTACAGTCTGCTGAACAATTTCCAAAACTTTGCTATTGACTGGTCCTCGGCAGTTTTCCCGTTGATATGGAGGTGAAACGGTTATTTCACCCATAACTATAATGTCCTTTTCATTCCATTCACTTTCTGGATATCTAAAAAATAAAATCTTTTCATGTTTATGTAGTCTCCATGCATCAAAATCATTATGGCATCTGTCTGCTCGCTCTATCCGATTGAACAACGACATTTCCTTCTTGGCCATGTTATGAGAAAATAGCAAAAGCCAGTTATGTTAACTTAGTCTTAGTCTATATATAAGCCATTAAGCCAAGCAATATTACTCACACTACCATAACTTAAAATCCTACTTAAATCCTTAAACCAACTTAATCATAAATCTCAATATCTTTCAAGTAGGGCAACTTGCACATTTATTTGAAATGCAAATAAGCCTTAAATGTACACCTTGTCACCTTGTGCTGTCAGCTCGTGGAGCTCTAGCGATCGTCCTGGTGAACACACTCCATTGTTTCCTATTCGATGACAAGTCTCTTAATTCTGCCAAATTCATGCCAGTTACATCTTGTATCTCATCCATCCATCTCCTCCCTGGGCGACCCCGTCTTCTCCTCCCCTCACCGCACGCCAGCATAATTTCCTTCTCCAGACCATCAGATCGCATAACATGTCCAAAGAACCTTAGCTTCATTCTTGTCGCAGTTTGTTTTAACGACTCTTCATTCTCAACTCCAATCTCCTCTCGTATTGATTCGTTCGTTCTTTTCTCAGTCCAAGATATTCTCAGCATCTTCCTCCATATCCACATTTCACAAGCGTTAACCTTATTTTCCATGTTCTTTGTCATTGTCCACGTCTCGCAACCGTACAGTACCGTAGGAAAGATTAGTGCTCTCACGAGCCTTTTTTTGTTTCTATGCTCACATGTTTGTCTTTCCATATCTTTTCCAGTCCGGTCATTGCAGCTTTCCCTATAGCAATCCTTCGTTTTATTTCTGGATCACACTTTCCCTCCTTTCCAATCAGTGATCCTAGGAATGTGAAGCTTTCTACCACCTCTATTTCCTCTCCGTCTATCTCAAAACTATCCCAATCTGCTGTTGTCATGACCTTTGTCTTCTTTATGTTGAAGTATAAACCAGCTTTTTCACTTTCTCTCCTGACCCTTCTTATCAGTTCTGCCAGATCCTCTTTTCTGTTTGCCATTAATGTTGTGTCATCTGCGTATCTAAGGTTATTCAGTGTCTTTCCAGCGATTTTTACTCCCTCAATTGCCCCCTCCAGTTCTGCCTTTCTCATTATTCTTTCAGCATATAGATTAAACAGGAATGGAGACAAGATGCATCCCTGCCTCACCCCTTTCTTGATTCTGAAATTGTCAGTTTCTCCGTATTCTGTTCTTATCACCGCTATCTGGTCTTCATATAAACCCTTTAGTAACATTATCAGGTGTTTCGGAATTCCCATTTCAAGCAGGGTTTTCCACATTAAATCTTAAATGTACATTAAACATTAATAATTAGCTTTACATCAAACATTACCAAATGGTATAACAATAACATTTCACAGAGCTTTAAAGTGATCTTGACTGACGTTAAACATAACTCTTACAGGTATTCACATCAAAACAGGCAGCTCAAATTTGAATTAATCCCTAGTTACCATTAGGTATCAAGCTGCAATTCCAATCTAGCATATTAAGCACTGAGCTAGCTAGTTTACAGACAGTTATATGTCACTATGTCAGTTTCAAGTTTAGCATTTTTCCAATGGAAACAGCAGTTTTCTTTAAAAAGCAGCTTTCTCACACCTTCACTAACATTGCTGCATACACAGGAATTTCTGTCATATACTTTGCTATTTGCTCATTTTTTATTGCAATTATAATTATGTATCGTACAATAGTCTACACTTCAAATTCAGTTTAGTAATGACATTTTAAGATTCTCTTACATTTGAAATCACCATGGGACAAATCGTCAAATTGTTACTATGTACAGTCACAGCATATCAATGCAATGCATTTTCCCAGCTTCCTGATCTAAATTTCACTAAGACCTGATAAAGCTGTATGTAATAACTTCATATACAAAAGCAAATAGATTTCTTTTTACACTTTAAACCTGTAAAACACCAAACTTCACATATGTCCTGATGTTAAATAATTTCTATTTACAAAAGTTGTCCATCATGAAAACACATTTGCAGGCAGAACAAAGACCAAACATGTTGTGCCTCAGGGCTCAATGCATTGGCACCAAAGACAACCTGAACTTAAAGTTGACAATTTACATATAATGTGAAGAATTTCAAAAAAGAATAAAATTTACAAGCGACTTATTTGAGACATCAGGCTCTGTGCTGTATCCGTTACTCCATCTCCCATGTATCTTGCTTCAGTCATTTTTTTATCAATGTTTTTCTTTTTGCGGACTTCCAACTGTTAAAGCAACAGCACCAGAACCACATGTTATTCTTATCCACCAAATCTAAGTTGTCTAGTCAGGAAACCATGTTTATACTTTGCTTATTCATTCAGTAACCCATATTTAAGCCTTACATCTCTGACAGGGTATTAGGACATCACAGATAAAAAATGGCCAATTGCATAGCCTCAGATTATGTCAACTAGGTAATATGCAACTTTTCAAAAGATTCAAACTAGAGTGGAGATCTGTTTATGTGCGGTTATGTCATGGCTCCCACCGATACCTATTTAACATGCAAAATGCCTTAACTCCTTTGTCAAGACTCTAATGAAGGGGCAAGAGTACAGTGCAAAAGCTGCATATTGCTCATCAACTAAGTCACACTTAATATACCACTGGAAGTCTGCAGCAGAAATTCTAGGCCTACTGGTGTTTCCTCTGCATTTCACTACCAACTTTGGCAATGTCACTGAATGTCACTACACAAGAAAATGGTAAATGCATATAATGAAAAATATTCTCGTTATGTGGCATCAAGACTGACAGTCATAATTAAACATATTCTGCTACAATTAAGATTTTGCTCAATCTTGCAAAAGTTGTCCCTAAGATTCTAATGTACTCTAACTAAAACTAGACTTACATGTAGGTCCAACTATGTCAGTTCTACGAAAAACATTTCAAATTTAAAACAATTAAAAGGCAAGCTCCTTAAAATATTGTGTAAAAGAAAATATCTGTACGTACGGCTTCAAAATTAATGTTTGCCAGATGCTTTGGAGGTCCCGTTGCTTCCTGAACAACATTAAATGAAGCATGTTCCATGTTCAGAATCTTCACATCACACGCTTTCACTTGCTCAACCAGACGACTCTCTTGCAGGCTTGTTAAAGAATATATGACTTAATTCTATATGAATTCAATGACTGCAATGGCATTAGCTCTAATATTTTGCTAAAATTAGATGCAGCCAGTTGTGTGGATACTGGAGCTGCATAAGTCATCTATTTTTGGATATTTACATAATTATATCCTTCCCCTCACCTTCACTCTGGACAAGATTAGTTTTCCTGACAATGGAATACTGTATACATGCAAGACTTAGGAAAAAACTAATAATTGCACACTTATTACTATAGGTAATATGAGAAAAGGAGCCATGGGACACCGCTGGTTGCCGCAGACCTGCGGCCGCTGGGCTTTGGACTTAACACAGCCTGGAGTCGTTCACAGGATCATAGTGGTTGGCAGAGAATTGTGGAAACAGTCACACTCCAGAGTGGGGCTTGCCACTGATGATGATATAACTACTACCACTAATAATAAACACAAATATTACCAGCAATACTACAGTCCAATTATAACAGTATGCGGATGATACTCAGCTCCATATCTCTGTCACACACTCACCAGTCTGGTAAAGTAAAACTTGAGGAGTGCTTCTCATCTATTTATGCATGATTCTGTTTCAATGGTTTCACCATAGACCCAGAAAAATCAGAGGCAATTCTGTTTGGTTCATGCCAACGCCTGCATTCTCTTCCTTTACTTTCTAGCATCGACCTCACAGGCACTGCTACATGTATGCCAGTATCAGATACTGTCAAACACTTGGGTAACTCTGGACAGCAAGCTCACATTCTGACCACACATAACAAACCTATGTAAATCTTCTTTCTATCACATCAGCGCAATATGACACATCAGGTCGGCTCCGACTAAGAATATGTTGCAAACCATAGCCTGTTCCCTTATCTCCTCTCACCTCACCTTGATTATGCTAATTCGGTTTTTGTGGGTCTCGCAGACCTTGAACTCAAAAGGCTGCAACGCATTCAAAGCTCCTTAGCTCACGTAGTGCTGTGAGTCCACTATGAACAGGCTCCTCAGTCCTACTCCATCAGCTGCATTGGCTTCCTGATTTGCAAACATTCTTGTCTGTATTTCAGAGACATACACCACGTAATGAATACTTCACAAAATAAAACCAGTTTTCACCTTCTTAAATCTTGTTTGTGACTCATTACTTACTTACCGTTGTGGCAGTTCGCAGCACTTAATTCTATCTGAGTCTGGGGCAGTCACATTGTTTGTCCGGTGATCGGTCGCTGGCGGTCGAGTTTACAGGTTATAATCGTTGTTTTGAAGATGGCTGCTAATTAGCCATTATTTAAAACGCGTCACCCTCGTAACCATACTCTTGCCCATTCATTAAAGTCTTGACAAAGGAGTTCCCTTAATGATAGGTTCTACCCGTGCTAAATAAGAAACTGGCGCTATATAAACTGTTGAACATTTTTAAAGAGTCTAGGCCATCGACTTATATTAAGGTCGATGGTCTAGGCGGTAGAAAAGATACTGATAACGACGAGCCGGTACTGGATGTCGAAGGCCAAAACTTCGCCTTCAAACGACTCTCCGAACTTATCGGTGCCAGAAACCATGGCTCCGACGCTCACTTTCTCCCAATCAGCCATATTCCTCATCTTGACCACCGAAAATTTTTGCCCTTATTCTACGACTTCCCTTCACCACTGATTATTTATCACAACTTAGATATCGCACTATGTATCGCATTGATCGCTCTAATTTCGTTTGACTGAATTTCTTCTAGCGCCATAATTTCGCAACTTCAAACCACGCCTTTCTAAGAGGCTAAGCAGCGTAAACTCTGTGATGGTTCGAATTTATCTCCAATTTTTTTTCAAGATAAATCTTGTCGATGATTGACTTCGATCGAGGGCTCGGCCTTGTGAAGTTTGGCCTAGGCAGTGTGATTTTCGGGCTCGATCGGGCCTAATTCGGCCTGCCATCACAGTATAAATAATTACACAGTACGTCGACTCCCGGCCTCTGCAGCAGTCAGAATGTGTGACCAAACGCCATCTTGAAAGAGAACGTTTACATGCCGACACACCGGAAACAATCACATCAAATATTTTTTAAACGTTACAACAACATCGAGGACTATGTAATTAGCCGATTCACCGGAATCCATCAAATAGAATATTTTTTAAACGTTAAAACAACATCGAGAACTTCATTAAAATTAACAATATTATTTTTAACGTTAATTTCAGCTTAAATCTATAATTCAAAAGCTCTGTTTCAAGATGGCGTCACCCCAAAAACTAGTCAACAGTTAGCAATGCGAGACGTTGCCTACTGTGTAATTATTTATACTGTGCTGCATGCATGGACATTAGATTTTACCCATATCAGAATTATGCCATGGGTCGACGTGGGCATGCTGGCAAAGGCTCGAGGCTCAGCCAGCGTATCACGTTAGAACTTGTCCCAGGTAGGCCCCTATACCATGATGCCATGATGTACACGTTTGATGTGAACCATCGTGTGGTTATCGTGTGCTGAGAGTGTTTAGAGTGCAAATTAAGGCTCTATCGGCAATAGAAAAAATATAAGTAGGCCTATATATGACAATAGCCAGAGGCGCGTTTACAGAAACTGGGGCCCTAGGCGAAAATATTTTGGGGGCCCTTCTGAACGTGTTGACCGAGAGTTTGAGACTCTAGGCCTAGTGGTGTTTAGCTTATCATGCGCAAACCCACGAAGTTGAACTTGAAGCCGTTTTTGTGAGTGTTATCACAGTACACTGTAATCATGACTAGGCCTACTTACAGAAGCTATTTCAAGGAATGTGGTCATTTGGTTTAATGTAATATTTTATAATTGAAAAAATATTTTCATTCGTTTGGGGCCCTCCGAGATTTGGGGGCCCTATGCGCGCGCCTAGTGCGCCTACATGTAAACGCGCCTCC
Source organism: Allolobophora icterica (assembly GCA_963556255.1). NCBI lineage: Eukaryota > Metazoa > Annelida > Clitellata > Crassiclitellata > Lumbricidae > Allolobophora > Allolobophora icterica. Next base: position 66,308,347 of record OY744602.1, on the reverse strand, counting down.
ACAGTATATATAATTATTTATACTGTAATTATTTATAGTGTGGCGCCTCTGACAATAGCACATTTCCACTGGGTCCTATAGTCCTATGCTAGCCCCATGTGGGTATATGCTGACATTTGAATCAGCCAGCTGCGTTGTCCCACATTAGTACACAACGTGTGTATGCTGGTTTTGATTTGTGGCATATTTTGAGAGTTCAGAGTTTAAGATTAAATAAATTTCCTTAACGATTTAAACTATTGCGCTACAAAATGATAGGAGAGAGAGACCGAAGTTTGCGCTGTGCGTCCTTATTTGACTGCGCATGTGTCTTTTGTTTCGGAGGCGATTGACTGAGAATAGTCGGCGTAGTGCTACGTTTGCTCCAAGTTGCATCATATATTCTGTTATTTGTCTCTGGTAAGGATCGAGACTGCTATACAAAATTAAAGCTTTCGAAACGCGATCTGTGAGGTTCTGCAGTCACGCTTAATGGCCAGCCGCTAGTATCGCGGCCTTGTAATGGAAGTGTTCTAGATTTTCTATCCTTGGGCCACGTGCCTGCGTCTTTGCCCTTCAGCCTTTGACTGGCCCAAATAGGTCGTCACGAATAGTGTAATTTATGTTTCACTTAAATCTATAAAACCGGTAAAAATAACTTCTTCGCTTTCAGTCACCATAAGCTTTCACGTTTAGTAAGACCTGCGTGTTGTGTAATGACAATGACGGGACTGGATTGGGTATAAATTAGCATTTCATCGAAAGGTGTAGGGCGGTGCTATATGGGAAAATACATTTGCGTAACTTACAAATAGACATTGATGTATAGTGTATCAGTAGTATAGCTAAGTGTTGCTGTGCTCTTGGTGAATATAGTGCCACGCGTGAGTGTGAATCAACCATCCACGTGGAGTTTTATGAGAAGATACTGTTGCTTGCATCACCTGTATAATCAGGGGGCTCCATGGTATACGCGTTTGGTATGGCTTGGTAATTACTGGGTTGGTCTGATGTGACTAAATTTTACCTGTAGATACCTATGACAGAAAGTAGTCAAACAAGCCTAGTCCCGTCTTCCGGAACCAATCCTATGATTCGATAAAATTTTTTAAACATTCTATTCCATGAATCCATGCAGTGAAAAATGATCTCTCACCGTTAAGTTGAAAATGAGTAAACTCTGCGGCATGAAACATTTTCACTTTCTTCGTGGGTAAACTGAAATAAAACAACATTTGGCTGAGCTATGGCCATTTGCTTTTGATTTTGAGTTTGAATAACCTTGGATTGTGTTAGTTTTTCAGTACTATATCTTATTGAATGTAGCCCTTATCGGCCTGAGCAAACAGATAAAACAATAAAAATATTACAACATTTAGCTGAGTTATTGCTATTTTCCACATGTGATGTTCCTCTGAAATTGACCTTTTTACAGTAAAATAACCTTGGATTGTCTTTTAGTAGCCTTGTTTCTTACCACAGGCAGCCTTTGTCAAGACGAGAAACACAAAAAAGAATTAGCCATTTTCAACAATTATTGGCTGAGATCTTTTTTTTATCTGATTTTTGCAATATTTCATTTTTGTGACCTTGAAATGACCTTGATTGACCCTGAATTATTTTCCACAGATTTAGCTCTTGTCAAGACTAACAGAACAAAAAAGTTCATCCAAATAGGACTCTGTTCATTTTATTTATAAAGAAGTAAATCAACAATGGAACCAAGTCCCGAGGCTGAGTGCTTACTGTCCTGTAAATTTAAGGGGTCTATGGTGTTTCTATACATATTTTTGATCTATTGATTTGCCCTGATGCACAGCAGCAGAATGCAAAAAATTTAACCTTCTAAAGTTCTTGAGGGTGGAATAAGCATCCATTGGATTTGATAGGAGTTCCTGGAACACTTTATGGTGCTGAGTGTGTCATCATAAGCTGGTTTCTTACGATTACATTGGTCTTTCTGGTTGCTTGCAGCGATTCTAATTTTTCTTGCAGCCTATGTTGGCCATAGTGTTTACAAGTATGGCATTTTAACATTATTTTTTGCATTTTTGCATTATTTAACTTTTAGACATTTAGGAGTTATTTTGATGTTTGTCTTTAGTCTAACAACAAACACAATGTATCGTCTGTCAAGCCGATTGGTTCCTGCTGTCTCTCGCCATCTGCTTCGATCCCAAGCAGCAGTTGCTCCAGCAGCAAACAGAAACTATGCAAAGGAAGTGAAATTCGGTGCTGAGGCAAGGGTAGGGCTGCTGCGCGGCGTTGACATCCTGGCTGATGCTGTTGCTATTACCATGGGACCAAAGGTAAAGACAATACACCGCATGCTAGGGTTAATAATTTAGTCAATTTTTTTCAAATATAAATGGCTATTAAATTGAATTGGAAATTTGTTGATTGCTTTGTAATATTCTTGGTATTGCTACAGGTCATGAAGACGTTAAGTTTTAACAGATGCTAGTTGATGTCCTTGCTCAAGAGTAACTCTGACATGTTATCCCTTGTACCAACTGGTGTGCTTTCTGTATGACGCATTATAACAATAACTTGAGCCAGAATTCATATATTGGTGGAATAGTAGTCAAATGTCGAATGATTTGAGGGAATTTGTACTTTTCAACTTTTAGGCTGATGTATTATTATGTAATATTGAAAAACATTGTTTAGTTTATTGGAAGATATTCCTTGAGATCAGAGGATTTAAGTGGATGTAGGCTGTGGCTGCAAACTGTCAAATGGATTTCACATTCATCATTAAATTTTAAACCTTCTTGGAAAAGGATGTCCAGTGGTTTAACAAGTTTAACTCTTTCCACAGCGATCATAGGGTCACAATGGAAAAGAGTATAGGGGTTAGTGTGTAGAATACAATTTCTGTAGTCTGAGAAAGAATAAGTAGATCATTCTATTCCAAGAGGTCAGATCCTTGATATTAGCGAATTCAGTTTCCATGCTAACAGGAAAATTTTGTGGGAAAAGAAGATCTGTACCATCTGCAAATTGAAAAAAGAGTGTTAGTTGGAAAGACAGGTTTACAGTTGTTTTCGGTAAGAATACTGAGTGACTGGATCCAATGCCAGACCTTTGAATAACACTGTGGTTAATGGAGGCAGAATCGGAAACTACTTTTAAAAATCTTACATTTGAGGGCTTGAGATGTTTCAGTTAAAAAGTCAAACGACCTTGTCAGATATTGCAAGTATCGTGTTTAGAAGTTCTGTAACTTTATAAATTAAAATAGAGTGGTTGATCACATCAAATACTTGAAAAGTCAACCAACAAGCATCTGACATGAGAGTTGCTTTCCAACTTCAGGAGATGCTCTCACAATATCTGACATGATGTAGTCCTGAAGAAAGTAAGCAAACTGGTACAACTTCAGTTTCTTTGAAACCAAACTTCCTTCAGAGCTTTTTGAGGAATTTTATGCCTAAACCATCTAGAAATAAAAAAATTTCTACAATTTTTAAAGGAATAGAGTCAGATTTAGGCCTGCAATCAGATAGAGTAGTGGAATGAGACAGGGTAGTATTTCATACAGTAAAATATTTAAAGTAATTCTTTACTAGTGATGTTGAGTAAATTATATTAACATAGTTATAAATAATGATTGTCTGACTTATTCGGTAAATATTTTGTGTGCACTCATATAGAATCATCTGATTGAAGTGCAAGTACAATTAAGAAAGCTGTATTAAATGTTATATGTCATATTTACTTTTTCTGTAGGGTCGTAATGTAGTTATTGAACAGAGCTGGGGCAGTCCCAAGATCACAAAAGATGGCGTCACAGTTGCCAAGGCAATTGAGCTGAAGGACAAATACCAGAATATTGGTGCCAAGCTTGTGCAGGAAGTGGCCAACAAGACAAATGAAGAGGCTGGAGATGGAACAACTGCAGCCACCATTTTGGCAAGGTCTATTGCTAAGGAAGGCTTCGAAAAAATCAGCAAAGGTGCTAATCCCATCGAAATCAGGCGAGGTTGGTATAACTTGAAGAACGGCAATACTGTTTGTATTACATTACACTTTATATAGACTGATCTTGTTATGTGTTATATACATGCTGATCTTGTTGTGCTACATGTGAATTTACTGCACAAAATATTGACTGTGTGTTGCTTGTTAGTTGGATTATGACTCAGTCATGAGTGGTTTTGTGGATGGACGGATAAACAGCTACTTTGCTGCTGTCTGTCAGAATTTGTTGTCTGTCTCTTATTATAATCTTTTGTCTGTCTGCATATATCTGTTTTATGTCTCAGTTTGCCTCTTTGTGGCACTACTTCAGTCTCTGTCCCTATCTCTCCCCCACCTAATATTTCTGTTGGCTTCATTTGCTTGGTTATTTCAATTGAATGTTTAGTTAAAACTTATAGATTTGGGGTTTGAAAAGTTTGCATATATATCTGCAAAATAAGCTTACATATTTTTATGTGGGTTTATCTGTAACTTCTGCATAGGTGTTATGATGGCTGTTGATGCCATTGTTGACCATCTGAAGGCCATGTCGAAAAAAGTTACAACTCCAGAAGAAATTGCTCAGGTTAGTGCTACTAAACTGGCAGCCTTTCAAACTAACAAAAGATCCTCCTGATTAGGAAAATTTGACATAAAAGTATGTCTAGTTGATGCAGTTGGCTATTAACGATGTGGAGTTTTAGTATGTTGAATGTGTTACTTAATGGGCATACATATTAGCATTTTAAATGCAGGATTATTCTTTATATTGTCATGCTGCAGGTGGCTACTATTTCTGCCAATGGTGACAAGTCAATTGGTGAAATCATTTCTAATGCAATGAAGAAGGTTGGAAAAGATGGGACAATTACTGTCAAGGTAACCATCATTAAATATTTTTATCATAATTAGGTTTACTGTGTTCAGCATCAGAATTGCTTCATTTGTATTCTGCAAGTTTTCCTAAGCTTGTGATGTGACAAAGACATGCAGTTAGTGTTGAATTTCTGTAATGTACTCAAACATATAATTAGCCCTTTGCCTACCACAGGTGCAATTTTGCAACAGTAACTTATTACATGTGGGGTATTCACATGAAGCTCAGTCCGACTCTGTGTGAACTGAAATCATCATAAACTTGCAATACATGTACTGAAATGCATTTCGTGGTGATAATATGGACTGTTGTAAAATAAAATTTAAAAGTTGAAAACATCAGACATATACTTGCGTCATAACTGAAACATTCCCCATGATTACAGTCCTAAACTGGAAATTGTTAGAAAAGTTGCTAACAAGTAGATTGGTACGTTGCTTGTAGCGTAGTGCTCTCATAGGGATGGGACTGTTGATGTCAACCAGATTTATTCAAGACTCGTTAAAAAATTCCAATCACTCGTCATCAATATCGATGACTGCTGCAGTTTTGCATAGCACCCAGATTATGAAGTGACTTTGGAAGAAAGCAATGGTGCATTCAAGAATGATTGTTTGAGTGCCAAACCAGCTATAACAAAGACAGAGACAGTTGCCTTAACTCTAGTTTTAACTGTGACCTAAGAATAACTGAAGTAACACTATTTATTAGTAATTTATTTATTTAAAAAATAAATAGAATGTACAAAGACATGATGAAACGCAATGTCACACTATCACTTTTGACTTGTCATATATGAAAAGTACAAGTGCTCACATACAAAATTAATTAATTAGATTTTTTTAAAGCAAACTTCATGTTTACTCTTTAACTGTCTCAGGTGGTTGCTGGGATATTGTATGTTTACTCTTGAGAGGTGAAATGGGATCAAATCCTCAAAATGTTTGGCAGAGCAAGGTTATTGGCTAAAATATCTGGTGGACAAGGGTGTATGTATAAGATGATTTGGTCAGATCTTCGTAGAACGGCATTTGTTTTGTAGGATGGAAAGACCTTACACGATGAACTGGAAGTTATTGAAGGAATGAAATTTGACCGAGGATACATCTCACCTTACTTCATGAACACTGCTAAAGGTACAAAGGCTGATATGGTTTGTGCTTCATGTGAGAGATCCTTCAACTCAGGACCAGTTCTCAAAGACTGTTTAACTCAACATATGTTGCATTACTTCTTCACAAATGCTACTTGTTTAATGTTATACCTCTATACCTTTAAAGGTGTAGTAGCACTGAAGTAATGTACAGTTCATTAGTGAATGGTTGAAGCAAGCCAGAATTAGGGGTGATTCCGGGTGTGCAATAATATAGTGGTTAGCATGCTGGACTGTCAATCAAGAGGTTAGAGATTCCAATCCCTGCCATGGCAAAAATTTGTGTCGAGCTTTCGGCTTTACTTGTGTCCCCTAGCCAACTCCGCTATAATAAGTACACTGACCGTACACTGTCAGTGGGAATATGAGATGGTAAGGGAGAGGACTAGCCACCCACCCTGATATGCTGAGGCTAAGAAAATGAAGTCGTTGGCAAGTCTAAGGGTTTGCTCTTCTTTAGAGCTAATGTACACTCAAAGTGAACTCCAGATTTTAAGGGCAACATAGACTTGCAAGAGCCATTCAGAAAGGTCATGGTATGACTAAAGAACATTGAAAAAGTGGCAACAGCAGCTGATGTCAAGCTGAGTAGTATTGCTGCAGTAGTGCTCCAGTATTATGCTGTATGTCTGCAGTGCCACCATTCTACAGTGGGAATTGGTCATTAAAATGTATAATCATTACTATGGAAAATGGACTGTTAGGCAGCGTCACTGATATGCAGGCAGCAGTGGTCATTAGCCAATATGGCAAGTAATGCTTATATTTCTGTATGCATCTTGACTTAAATTAGTCTTAATGTTTCCAAAGTTCTTACCTTGGTATCGATTTGACTGTTTGTTGATGTGGTTGGCAGGTGCAAAGTGCGAGTTCCAGGATGCATTTGTTCTGTTCAGTGAGAAGAAAATCTCCAGCATCCAGTCCATTATTCCAGTCCTGGAGTTGGCAAATAGCCAGCGTAAGCCACTGGTGATAATTGCTGAGGATGTTGATTCGGAAGCATTGTCCACGCTGGTTCTCAACAGGTCAGTTCACTAAAAGGATGATGTCTTTACTGCTTATTGCTCAAGTGCCATTTGTATAAAGACTGCATAGAGCCTACTTAGTTTTAATATCAGTTTTGTTGTATGCAGTCAGTCAATTAACATACACACAAGATGCAGGTATTTTATTTGAAGTGTTTTAGTATCAAGCTAGATATATGGGTTACGACCTGGGAGGCCTTGAAAGTCAAAGTGGCCCTTTTTCCTCCCCTGCCGAACGCAACTCCTCTCGTCAGCGGTTGAGGGGAATCGTTCGCGTTGTTTTCATATATTCAAGCTAGATAAGCCTTGTATATATATACAAATGCATCAAGGCATTTCTGTGGCTCCTTTTGAACCTCCAAAAGACAGTCTTTGCAAGCCTACGTGATGGAAATGTTCTGAAAGAATACACAAAGCTCATCTGTTGTTGAATATGGTTGTAAAGAATCTCAGTTGTTAGTCTCTTGCAGGCTTGTAGAGATCATTACAAAATTTCATCCATTGTTGAGAGGTGATGGATGCTAAGAACATCTACCTGTACTACGTTTAAGATGGAGAACGAAGTGTGTGTATCCTGCTTGCTGAACAGTTGTTCTCAAGATAACAGCAAACTACATTCACAGAAGGATGTGATGAGTGAACAGCTGTGGGAAGTTGCCAAGATCTGATTTTGAAAAAAAACTATTTGCCAATAGTATATTCTGATGCTTGAAATCATTTTACACACTTGACCTGTTTTCTTCCTTCAGCTTATTAATATGCTTTCTAAATTATTATTTTAAAATTTGATTTCAGAATCAAGGTTGGACTGCAAGTGTGTGCCGTCAAGGCACCAGGATTTGGTGACAACAGAAGGAACACCTTGAAGGACATGGCAATCGCAACAGGTGGTGTGGTACGTAGTGTTCTGGGATAATGTTATGAATTTTATTTTTTTATTTGATTTTAATTTTGTGCTAATGTTCTAATGTTCAGATGTAGTTAAACTGTAACTATACAAGCAACAAAGTCATTTTATATCTCAGTGTGTTTGTCCTGCTATGTACATTTTGGACCAACACATCATCATCGTCAATTGTGTGCCCCTCTACGGAGCATTGCTGTTTCCCTGACTCTGCCAATTGTCTTGGTTGTGTGTAGCCTGAAGTTCAGTGGGTGAAGGTCCACTGCTGCTGTTTGAGTCCATGTGTATTTGGTCGTCATACTGGTCTCTTCCAGTTCCTTAGGGGACCAGAAATCAAGGCTAGGAGCACCCTTGTGTGATGCTGCCTGCCATCATGTGTAAAGTGCCCGAAGTTCTGGAGTCTTCTAGTCTCAATCATCTCAACAATTGCACTGCATTAAGTGAAGAGTTCCTTATTTATCCATGTAAGAAACAGCTTAAGCCAATGTCACATGATTTCATATATACTGCCAAGTCATTTTGAGCTACACAGATTTGTAGAATACCACAAACAATGATAACGTATTTAAATTACTTTTTTTATAAGCAAGCAGCCAATTTTCTAAGTTGTAGAAGACTGCAAAACATTCAAGTGTTTAATTGTGTTTATATCTGTTAACAGGTATTTGGTGATGAGGCGGACCTGTACAAACTCGAAGATGTTCAGATTCAGGATCTGGGTAAAGTCGGAGAAGTGACCATCACGAAAGATGACACACTAATGATGAAAGTAAGTAATTCAGAATAAATGTTTGTTTACAGCTTAGATTCTGTGCTTTGTGTTGCATAGAAATTAAACTTAAAGTGACAGGTTAGCTGTAACTAAGTCAGTTCCTTGTGACAGCTTCTTAGATGGCACATTATTCTGCCAGGACAATCACTTCAACCTTGCATTTGTTCCTGCTCTTTATAAATGCTAATTTGCATTGTAAACAGGAAGGTTTTTGTAGATGTTGAGTCTTTCTTTTGGAAGACTGGCATAGTATGAGCAATCTTATGCCATCGAGTGCATAATAGTCATTCATATTCATAAGTGCTAATTAAGTGACAGTGATATTGCTTGCAGATAGCAGGTACGTTTTTTCTTTACCTAGCTGGTTGTAAGGAACCAGCCAGCTAAAGTTATTGTGGATAACAGTGACAACTCTTTTCAGAGTGATTTTACTATAAAAGGAACCTTTAATGACATTTATGAGTGTAACGTAAGCCATACTCGTTTACTGGAACTAATTATAAAAGTGTGGCCAGTGATGTGTGTAACTTTAACAAAAACGCTGCTTTGTCAATTTAGAACTGCACATTGATCTGTAATTTAAGGGTAAAGGTGAGAAAGCTGATGTTGATAAGAGAATCAACGAAATTAGAGAAGAAGTTAAATTGTCGACCTCCGAATATGAGAAGGAAAAACTTACAGAAAGACTGTCAAAACTGTCAACTGGTGTTGCTGTAATCAAGGTAAGCTATGTTACATCTACAGTTTACTACAAATTACAGTTTACTTTGCTTTACATTAGTGTTGAGTTTTGTGCTATGTCAATTATTTTGTATAACAACTCTTAAGGCCATTGTGAGTCACAATTCAGATCTGTGGAGAGGTTCTGTTGAAGTCTTTATGTTAATGTTCGGATACAATAATACTTTCAAGCATTTTTAGGTTTGTTTGATGTCAGCATATTATGTCATCTTATGCCATACAGTGGAATACAACTAAGAATTGATTGTAGTTAGCACATTATCGTTGGTGTTGACTGTGATACAGAATTGATGTATTGATACTGCCCACCGACCTCAGTTGTCAAGGTCCAGCAATGTGATTTTGTGCTGTGAACGGATGCTCCCAGCATCCTCAGTGATTGACTGTCTGAGTGGACAAGAGTCTAGTTGTTGGCAGGCTGGACTGTCAGCTGGTGAGGGAGCCAACTGCCTCATATAATAATAATAATTATAATTATAATTATAATAATAATAATAATATAATTACATTCTTTATTATTTCAAACCGACAGACGCAGTAAGATTACATTAAAACATGAAAGTACAATCAAGATCTTAATTAACACACGGTTTGGCAGCCATGCAAGGCACCGCCGTAGAGGGGGGGTTACGGGAGTCGAACCGCGTACCTTATGCTCTCCTGGCCATGAGTGTTACCACTACTCTATCCCCCCTCCCAATGTGCCAATATGCCAAAGCTAAGAAAATAAAATCAGTAACATTCCATACTCATGGCTGCCCCTTGGGTCTAATTGTAAGAGGACTGCTTAAAAAGTAAATTTTTGCATTGCTGGCCAATTTTTCCTATTTATGAAATTACATTTAATTCTTCAAAATAACTTTTAGTCTTTCTAGCTTAAAACTGCACAGCTTTGATTACAGGTTGGAGGTCACAGTGAGGTTGAGGTTAATGAGAAGAAGGATCGCTATACAGATGCCTTGAATGCCACACGTGCTGCAGTTGAAGAAGGAATTGTTCCTGGAGGCGGTGTGGCCCTCATTCGGTGCCTGCCTGCCCTTGATGCAGTTAAGGACCAAAATGAGGATCAGAAAATGGGTAAATGGCACACATTCAGATTCTAAATACAGTGCAGAACACTTAAGACGAAAACGTTTAGAACGAAATATCGCTTAGTACGTAACGAAAGCTTGGCCCGTTCCCGTGTCAATGCGTTTTAACGTTAAATTATTCTCTTACTACGAAACTGATAAGACGAAAAAATCGGTTATTACGAAAATAATTTTCGGTCCCGTAAATATAGTTCAGCGGAAAATCCTTCGCATAAGACGAAAGGTTGACTGATACACAACAGCCGCACAGGTTGCGGTAAGGTTTCGTCTCCACTTTGTATGTGCCTACCGTTAATTGACATCGTCGGTCTTTGATAAATGTCTCCATTCGGTGAATGAGATAGCTGAGGCCCACATGTTTATTATTGGATGAAATGATCTAAACACATGAGCATCAAATTCATCATAGACAGGCACTATAGCCTGTATATTCTTCAGCGAACTGGTCCAGCTGTGAAGAGGGACAGGCATATCGAGTTTCCACCCGGAGATGAACTGACCCACTCTCTGCCTATCCCCACTCTCTCTGCAAGCCCACGCACCGAATATTATAATTATCTTTACGTTGTGCATGCGTGCCTGTGTGTGTCGCTGTGTGGTCCTTGCTGTCTGTAGCAGTCTTGTTCTCTACGCCCGACCACTGTCTCCCATTCCACTGCCCCTCGTCTGCCTTTTGGATTAACACATGTGACATTAACACAGCAGAAGAAATCGGTCTTTCAACAACTAAATTTACATCTGCTGTAACTTACAGGTCCAAAGGGTCAGGCTTCAACCGGCTAGCCTAATCTAGTATGCATGAGGCTCTAGGTAGTCGACATATTGACCTTTCTCTAGGGCCAGCCTTAGGGCAGGTGCTGTCGATATCTTTGACAGGTTGACCGACGCTGAGTCATACAGCCCTGTAATATCTGTAGGTTAAAAACCGAAACTCCTGCCTGTCACACGTAATATTGTACAAATTCTTCATTTAAAAGACATTGCTGATATTTTTAAGTAGAATAAACTTATCCCTGTAATATAAATTTTAGATAGCCGCATTTACCGTAAGCATAATGCATGCACTCGTAGGCCTACATGTATGTCATGAACTACACATATAACTCGTTTCTTGATGTTTTGCTGTGTCTATTGTTGTCAAACGGTTTATACGAAATTCGGTTAAGACAAAATTGTTACTCTGGTACCCTGTCTTTCGTCTTAACCGATTTGCACTGTAGGAATAAAATAGATTTTAAATAGCAGCATTCTGAGTAGACTAATGTTCCTCTTGAATCACTGTTTTCACATGTGTTTAAGTCCAGATACCTTTAGTTGACCCAGAACAAAAATCAGTAAGAAGATGAGAGAAGAATAATTCATTCATTCATTCATTCTCAGAATTTTATATAGGGCCTCTTCAAGATACCTACTCACAGGCGCTCCCAGCCCAGCCACAGTAATCTTAGGCAAGAGTTATTATCTAAGAGTTGGCAAACTTATTACATAAGAATTTCCTTAGCATTGTAGCGCCTCTTCAAGATACCTACTCCGAGGCGCTCCCAGCCCAGCCACAGTTCCTATTGTTCCTATCTCATTGTTCCTATTGTTCACAGCCATTGTTCCTATCTAATGTTAATACTGGTCTTCTGCTTCAAATGTTTTAGTGCTGTTCCTAATTCTTGTTTAGTTAAGCCCAAAAAGCTGAAGGTTTTTCTTCTTTCACTTTATCTGCTTAGCTTTCTCTCATTTAAGCTGCACACTCACATTACACTACATTAAACTGATTTTGTGATGGTTTTATTTTGTGTCTGTAGGAATCGACATTGTCCGCAAGGCACTCCGCATTCCATGCTACACAATCGCTGCAAACGCTGGTGTTGATGCACAGGAAATTGTGACCAGAGTCATGCAGGAGAAACATGATGTTGGTTATGATGCAATGAATGGAAAGTTTGTTGATATGATGAAGTCAGGAATTATGGATCCCACTAAGGTCAGTCTGTTTGTGCTGTCCTGTTCTATGCATTTTGTCACCTTGAATTAAGTAAGGCTCTGGAACAGATATTCATGTAGCACGGCATCTAAGGCTCCTTGGGGGGGTCATCCACTAAGTACATCTGCAAAAATGACCTACTTTTGGCACTGCCCTTTCCCTTGTCCACATTTGATCACATATGCAGTTACCCTTCCCACTGCACCCTTTCCAGATGCTGGTCTAAGATTAGGCTAACCTGTTGACTGTGCAGGACTAACTGTACTATGATGGGGTACTTTGAAGATGCTGCCACATCCAGCAGAGGGGCTCTAGTTAGAACGAATGCTGCATTTACTGTCTGTCATGTGACTAAAGTTGGTGAGTCACGTGACGTGGGCTGTATTGAAGCGATGTAACTGTAGGTCCCCAATTTAGATGCAAGCTTCTGCATCCACAAAGAGTGGGAGGGAGGAAGCGGTCACTAATGCAGAGAAGGGGAGGAGGTGCTATGTTTTATTCATTTGTTTGATTAAATTGGTCTTTTGACCTGTTGGTTTGTTTGAATAAATTGGTCTGTTGGTATGTGCATCTTTTGCTTGCCACTGACTGTACTAACATCATCCACCTGTGATAATTGTATGTTCACTTTGCCTTGTAATGTAGTCCCAAGCCTACTGAATCTCAGATGCTGTGCCTTGTAACGTTCACTTATTCAGTTGGTTCCAATGGCTGGGATTTTTAAAGAAAGAGGCAAATATAAAGAAAAGTTTGCTTGGTTCTTTTGTATAGTCTCTGAGAGTTAGATATTGGTAGTTTCTCTGGATGTCAGAAAATGTAGTTGGAAGATTCCTAAATCTACATCTATAGATACATGTATCTGTCGTAATGCATTTATGAATGCATCCTGTTTGTCCTAGTTGTGGTGTATCTGAAAACGGGATAGACGACACACCTGCATCTTTTTGCCAATGCTGACTTGCTATACAGGTTTCGTTGTTTTCATCTAGGTTGTTCGAACAGCTCTGATGGATGCTGCAAGTGTTGCTTCTCTTCTGACAACTGCGGAGGCTGTGGTGGTTGAACTTCCAAAAGAAGAAAAGCCAATGGGTGGTATGGGCGGCATGGGTGGAATGGGAGGTATGGGTGGTATGGGCGGTATGGGTGGCATGGGAGACTTCTGAACAGATAATTAACGACTGGTTGCTTTTCAAATCATTATCTGCTGTCGCATCTATTGCAATGTGAAGGACTGTGACTTACTCAAAACTGAGGAACAAGTTTATACAAATTGCTATCACACTGGTTTGCGTTCATGATTGAGCCAAGGTTTATAAGCAGCATATAAAGTCTTGGAAATCGCTTGGCTCAGTAGGCTTTGTCAGGTGGCTGTGCTTGGCCAGAAATCATGATAAAGTGAATGGGTGGTTGTAAGCAGGTAATCATGATAATTCCAAAAGTTTTATAACAGATCAAATAAATATGTGCAGTCTGTAGTCTGATGTCTCGTTTTTATTTGTGGATTTATATATGGGTGAATGAGTTCACAGTGTATTGACTCCCTACACTTAAGTGTGGGTTTGAAAAAACTACATCGCCTTTAAATGAAATTAAGGCTATCTTATGTATGTTACTCCCTCATGCTGCATGAGGGGCCATCCATATATTACGTTCAGGGGAGAGGGGTAACCCAAATGCATGTGCTTGCGTATGGGGGTGGGGAGTCTACTGATAATGTACGTATGCATAGGAAACGGTGGGGGGGGGTGGTGGAAAAAGTACGTGTGCAAACAGGGAGGGGTCCAATTTTCCCGGATTTTTGTGTACGTAATATATGGATGGCCTCTGATTTGGCTTATTCCATGAGTGTAGGTTGGTATCAAGTAGGCCTTGACTATAGCCAATATCAACTGTTCTGAGGATTTCTTACGAGCCTTTTCATAAGCCAAGGACGGAGTTGCCAAGTGACTATGATAGCCTTCCTTGATTTTCATACATGTTGACATAGTTTTGAGTAGTGATATGAAATGAATTTTTACCTGTATAAAATTCGCCTCGTCTTTTACGGTGGTAAAAAATGGTAAAAATGCTGAATGCTTCAGGTTGTCTTTCATTACAAATTTTAGATAACAGAACGAATATTGTTACAATATTCCGTTACGATATTCACTTTTTTGTTGTCAATGCCAGCTTTATTAACAAGTTGGTAGCAACTCAGGAGCTTGGTGCTGCACAGATATGCACTTATGCTTTTGTAAACTTAATACATGTAGCTAATAATTATGCTTTTACATGTCACCGGCTAACATTTGCATTTCAACGTGTGACAAGTAATGTAGGATGGTTAATGGGGTGGATTGAATAATAAATACTTGATTACAGCAAAACTTTGTTATATCGAACTGCAAGGGGAACTGGCTGTTTGACAGGTGGAGGGGGGGGGGGCACTTTAGAACTGATCTGGTCAAGAAAGAGCTTTGAACTGATCTGGTCAAAAAAGAGGTCCTAAATTGTTTCGCACTTGTGTGAAAAAATTGGTTTACTTTTTTTGGTGTTTTTTCAAAATATGGGGGGCAGGTGTATGGTGTGCCCCCCACTCTTAAAGGTGGGGGTCTTGTCCCTCTGGACCCTCCGGGATCGCCGCCCATGGCAAGGGGCCATCGTCAACAGGGTTCGATATATCCTAGGTTCGAAATAAGCGAGATGTGACGTCAGGCTCTATCCGACTTGACGGACACACACACACGTATTATGACTGTAAAGGCTCCGAAATTTCCGAGCGCCTCACAAAAGCCGTGTTAGAGAGACCAGCTATGGAATTCACTGTAAAATGTATGACTACACGTTCTTTTATACTTTATAGCGACCGTATAGCCTCATATCTGCTCATTTTTCAATGAACTGATCCTTCACCACCGCTGCCTGTTTGAATAGGCGCCACGCCATTTTAATGTCGTCGTGTACGGAGTCTACGGACATTGGTAGCCCGAGATTTAAATCTCTGAAATAAGTCACATTCGGGAGGCGATCCACATGCTCTCTTACACATAGGAGTATGCATAGGACGCAGCCTAGTAGTCTCTTGCCAATGTAGCTAACGGGACCCTTCCGTTGTCCGCATCTGGCATTGCCGTCAACACCCCATTTGTGGCGTCCACACCAAAAGAGTACTATGGCAGGCCTCGATTAGGCTACTCTGCTGATCGTGCAGGGCTTCATGTATTGCGGGAGTGGGTATTTCATTCTGCTACGTCCAGCAATTAAAGAAGGACTTGAACTAGGTCCAGTGCGGCATAGATACATAAATTGCTTCCTGACTGAAGTTGGCGTATAAGGCACAGTCTTTACGAAAAGAGCTTTGAGTGTCAATTTTAGGTGCGGACGTCCGCATTGGAGATAAATCCGTTCCCCTTATCCACATTAATTTTGTCCTAATTTGACCATGCCTCCTGCCTCTCATTGCGGACGTCCTTAGTGGATGACCCATACATAGCCGGAAGTGGCCTCTGCAGCTCTTCAGCTTATAAATTATTTATGAAACAGTAACGACCTGGGCAGTACATCATCTCGTCCGCAGCTCTTCGTATATTCAGAGTCCCTATAAGTAACATTTGCTTTTTTGCGTACATACTTACCGAATTAAATAGCGTCATGCTCGAATGAGCGGAAAAGCAGTCAACGGGTGGATCCAACGCAGCCTAGAACATGATTGGATGTATGTTGCGCGTGATATAAATAAAATAAAATGATTAGCTAATGACTCGTGACGTCAACCTATAGACAAAAAACATGTGTTGACGTCAAATCCGTTGCCACAGTAACCTGCAAAGGTTTCCAGTTATGAGCTCTCGGTAATATAGCTGTGAAGGTTTCTGCTCAAATGGATTCTTTTTCACTGAAAAACAGACCTTCGACAAGGTAAAACAATAAAGCAAACATATTATAATTGTTTCTAATCGAAATATTTGGAAGAAACGAGCCCATCGTTTGAGTGAAGGATGAAAGAAAATGACTTAGTTGTCTAACTAAACAAAATAAAAAATTTTTTATGTGTACGTTGGCCCAGGTATTGTATTCTGCATTTGTTTAAGTTTATATATACTTCTTTTTCTCTAGTAATCTGGGAACTGTTACCCAGATCAATCTGTTATCTGTTAAATTAAATTATGTACTTTTTGAGTTGGATCAATAAAAATATTTTGTTAGGCCTATATCTTGTTACAAGACCTTATTGCCATGCACGTCCCTAAATAAAAATTCATCATTAATGTTTAAGTAAATTTAAGTAAATTTGCCCAGCTAATTAGAAGACAAATTGCTTGGCCTATTATGCGTGAATTTTTCTATATAATAAATTATGATTATTATCACACACGTGTTATATATATATATATATATATATATATATATATATATATATATATATATATATATATATATATATATATATATATATATATATATATATATATATATATATATATATATATATATATATATATATATATAGAGAGAGAGAGAGAGAGAGAGAGAGAGAGAGAGAGAGAGAGAGAGAGAGAGAGAGAGAGAGAGAGAGAGAGAGAGAGAGAGAGAGAGAGAGGTTAATCAACGCCACTCATGGATAGATAGGTTTATTTGTGTTGCGAACTCTCTCTCCCTCCCTCTCTCTCTCTCTCTCTCTCTCTCTCTCCTCTCTCTCTCTCTCTCTCTCTCTCTCTCTCTCTCTCTCTCTCTCTCTCTCTCTCTCTGTCTCTCTGTCTCTCTGTCTCTCTCTGTATATCTCTCTCCTCTCTCTCTCCTCTGTCCTCTCTACTCTCTCTATCCCTCTCTCCCTCTCTGTCCCTCTGTCCCTCTCTCTTTCTCCCTCTCTCCCTCTACCTTCCTCTCTCCCTCTACCTTCCTCTCTCTCCCTCTCTACCTTTCCTCTCTCTCTGCCATCTCTGCCCCTCCCTCCCTCCCTCCCTCCCTCCCTCCCTCCCTCCCTCCCTCCCTCCCTCCCTCCCTCCCTCTCCCTCCCCTCCCTCCCTCCCTCCTTCCCTCCCTGCCTGCCTGCCTGCCTGCCTGTCTCCCTCCCTCCCTGCCCTCTCTCCTCTCTCTCTCTCTCTCTCTCTCTCTCTCTCTCTCTCTCTCTCTCTCTCTCTCTCTCTCTCTCTCTCAGTGTAGACGTACATGGATATATATTTCTATATTAGGCCTAACAGCGCTTAAACAGCTTATGTAACCTTTAGTATATTTTATTAATGCTACTATTACAGACTCCCAAATCGAAAATTTTACGGTGTGATTATTGCTATTATTAATACTATTATTATCACGTCTAAGCATGAATTTTTCTCTTCGTTAATGAAGATACTGATCCGGGTCGGGAGCGACTCTGCCCTTGAGTAGCGCTATATAAGTTCTTGATTAGGCCTACAATTGTTTAAAATTGACGTTTAACATCGTAGAGACCAACGCCTACTAGTGTACTTTCTGTTACGCGCTTTCATGCAAGATCATTTTGTTAGGTGCGTTACAAATGTCTATTATTATTATTATTATTATTATTATTATTATTATTATTATTATTATTATTATTATTATTATTATTATTATTATTATTATTATTATTATTATTATTATTATTATTATTAATTATTATAATTACAACGTTTACCAGTTATGCTATTATACTGACGTTATTTTGTTTCCGCCCGCTTGACCGTTGATGACTTCATCGTCATTGTCTCTCTAGCTTTCCCTGCAGCTGAATCTTGTCATATGATCCTGACCCTGCTGAGGTCAATGAGGTCGAAATGCCGACCGCTGGATGATCCCTCTGTGTACAGGCGCTGGATGATTTCGCCTTTCTAAAGATGCTGGGTGATGTGCCCTGTGGAGTGGCGCTGGATGATGTGGCCTGTGAAGAGGCGCTGGATGATGTCGCCTGTGAAGAGGCGCTGGATGATGTCGCCTGTGAAGAGGCGCTGGATGGTGTCGCCCTTATAAGGATGCTGGAGGATGTCGCCTGGGTAAAGGTGCTGGAGAGTATAGCCTGTGAAGAGGCGCTGGATGATGTCGCCTGTGAAGTGGCGCTGGATGATGTCGCCTGTAAAGAGGCGCTGGATGATGTCGCCTGTGAAGAGGCGATGGATGATGTAGCCTGTGAAGAGGCGCTGGATGGCGTCGCCCTTATAAGGATGCTGGAGGATGTCGCCTGGGTAAAGGTGCTGGAGTGTATAGTCTGTGTAGAGGCGCTGGACGATACCGCCTGTGAAGAGGCGCTGGATGGGATCGCCCTTATAAGGGCGCTGAATGATGCTGCCTTTGTAAAGGTGTTGGAGGGTGTCGCCTGTGAAGAGGCGCTGAATTATGCCACCTGTGAAGAGGCGGTGGATGATGTCGCCTGTGAAGTGGCGCTGAATGATGTTGCTGTGAGGAGGCGCTGAATGTCGCCTGTGAAGAGGCGCTGGATGATGTCGCCTGTGAAGAGGCGCTGGATGATGTCGCCTGTGAAGAGACGCTGGATGATGTTGCTGTGAAGAGGCGCTGGATTTCGCCTGTGAAGAGGCGCTGGATGATGTCGCCTTGAAGAGGCGCTGGATACTGTCGCCCTTATAAGGGTGCTGAAGGATGTCGCCTTTGTAAACGTGCTGGAGGGTGTCGCCTGTGAAGAGGCGCTGGATGATACCACCTGTGAAGAGGTGCTGGATGATGTCGCCTGTGAAGAGGCGCTGGATGATGTCGCCTGTGAAGAGGCGCTGGATGATGCTGCCTGTGAAGAGGCGTTGAGTGATGTCGCTGAATAACGTCGCCTGTGAAGAGGCGCAAGATGATGTCGCCTGTGGAGAGGCGCTAAATGATGTCGCCCTTATAAGGGTGCTGGAGGATGTTGCCTTTGCAAAGGTGTTGGAGGGTGTCGCCTGTGGAGAGGCGTTGGATGATGTTGCCTGTGGGGAGGCGCTGGATGATGTCGCCTGTAAAGAGGCACTGGATGATGTCGCCTGTGAAGAGGAGCTGATGATATACAGGGTGCGGCAAAATAAAGTAATCCCCTGCAGTGTGTTGCAAATTCTGTAGCAACCGCTTAGAATTTTTATATAAAACTTGGTAATGATATTGTCTGGTCACATCTACATATAACTTCCAAATGTTATTTAATAATCTTGAAATATGACAAAGTTATGTTATTTCAAACACGACACCCCCACGATTTTACATGGTTAAAAATAGTTACTTTGTAAAGAAACAAGAAAAATAAATGGTACAACTTGAAATATTTTTACAACAAAGCTTTACGAATTGCACTTTCAATTTTACATTAAGTGTTCAAAGTGTCCACCATTGGCCTGCACGCATGCCTTCAGCCGTTTGGTAAAGTTCTTGATGGCCTTGTTGATCGGCGCCTGTGGCATATCGTCCCATATTGACTGCAAAGCGGCTTTCAACTCGGCGATTGTCTTTGGCTTCGGCTGGAGTTTGTGATACCTTTCCAGCATGGCTCCCCACACGTGATAGTCAAGGGGGTTGAGATCTGGGGAATTTGGTGGCCACTGGTCCTTCTCAATGATCTCAGGACAGTTTGCGTGCAGCCACTCCTGCGTGACACGTGCCGTGTGCGCTGGAGCGCCGTCCTGCTGGAAAATGAACCCGACTGGCATCAACTGGTTGCAGTCCTCAATGAGCTGCGGAAGCAGTCGACGAAGGTAGCCTAATACTGAGCGTTAACTTTCGCTTTCTCGTCGATGAAGTGGAGCCGACCTTTACCCCCAAAGCAGACCCCAGCAGACACCATAATGTGTTTTGCAAACTTTTCCCTCTGGACCAGCAAGCGACTTGGCCTGACATCGACCTTCTTTCCTCTTGACCACACGCGCGGTTGTTCTGGTTGCTGACAGGTGGGTTGAGGTAGAAATTTTTCTCATCCGTGAAGAACACGCGTTTGGTATCACGAACTTTGAACCGACGTAGCAGGGCAGTGGCGCGTTCCAGTCTTTTCTGTCGCATAGCGTCTGTGGTGATCTGCGCCGGTACACGACGAAAGGAAGTCAGATGCAGGTCTTTTCTTGCTATGCGTCTGACAGACCTTTCGCTGATGTTTAGCTCTGCAGCAATCTGGCGAGTGCTGTGATGCGTCTCTCTCTCGCCTTCTTGTGAGCAAATCAGTTCTTCAACACGGTCAATGTTCGGCGCCGTGCGGACGGATTTTGGTCGACCACAGCCAGCCTTGCGTTCGGTCGCAGATCCAGTAGTATCAATGCGGCGACAAATTTTCTGAACGGTACTTAATTTCCATTGTTTGTACGGGTACGAACGAATTAGACCTATTGCTTTTGCTCCGTATCCCTGTTCACGTAGCGTCTGCATTCGCATTTTGTCCTCATGCGACACCTTTCCCATTTTTACTGAGTTCAAAACACTCGTTTTTAACAACAATATTACCTAAATTCTTCTTCTTTATGTTCTCTGCCCATTGGCAGGTTCGTATGACCAATGACGCCATCGTTCTCTGTCTTGTGCTCTTCTCTTCAGTCCACTGTATCCTTCTTCTTTTGTCATCATCCAGTCTAGCAGCATTGCCCTCGGTCTTCCTCGCGTCTTTCTCCCCTCCATCCTTCCCTCCATGATGTCTCTTAGCAGTGTCTCACTCCTTAGGATGTGCCCGATCCATTTCCTTTGTCGTCCGCGTATAGTACTTATGAGTGATCTTTGTTCTTCTACCATTTGCAGGATTTCCTCGTTCGTCCTCCGTTCCACCCAGCTAACTCTCTCCATTCTGCGCCACACCCACATCTCGAAGGCCTCCAATCTTTTTATGTCGTCCTTCCTCATTGTCCATGTCTCGGAGCCGTACAGCACCACACTCCACACCAGTGTCTTCACCATTCTCTTCTTTAGATTCTTGCTTAAGGTTCCTCTCATCAGCTCTCCTCTTTTGTAAAATGCATCTTTTCCCATGGATATTCTTCTTTTTATTTCCTCGTGGCATCTTGCATCGTCTGTGATCACACTTCCTAGATAGCAAAACTTCTCCACCTGTTCTATTTCTTGTCCGTTTAGTGTGATCTTTATTGTTTGTGGTATTATACCGCTTCTCTTGTTTATCTTCATTACCTTTGTCTTCTTTACGTTTATTTTCATTTCATATTCCAGTGATACCGTATTTAGACGATCCATCATCCTTTGTAAGCCCTCCTGGCTAGTTGCCAGCATCGCCTGGTCATCTGCAAATCTCAATGCCTTCACCCTTCTTCCTCCTACCTTTATCCCCTCCTCCATATCGTCTAGCGTTTCTCTTATGATCTCTTCTATATAGATGTTGAATAGGATTGGTGACAGTGGGCATCCTTGTCTTACCCCTCTTCCTATTTTTCCTGGTTCTGAGTACTCTCCATCAACTCTTATTTTCACTCTTTGTCCCATGTATAGATTACCTATCAATCTTCTTTCTCTCCAATCCACCCCTTTTCTTCTCAGTATTCCCATTAGCTTTCTCCAGTCTACTCTGTCGAAAGCTTTTTCATAGTCGACGAAGCAGATATATATGTCTTGGTCATGTTGGATGCTTCTTTCTGCTATTATCCTCAATGCTGCTATCGCATCTCTTGTCCCCTTTCCCTTTCTAAACCCATATTGGTCCTCTCCCAAGCAATTTTCTGCTTCCGCCTTTGTCTGCAGTCTCTTTGTTATAATTCTTAGCAGGATTTTTGATGCATGTGTCAGAAGGCTTATCGTGCGATGGTCTTCGCAATTTGTTGCATTCTGCTTCTTCTGTATTGGTATAATTATTGTCTGCAGGAAGTCCTTTGGCCATTCTCCCGTGTTGTAGATGTCCCGGCATAGTTGCACCACCTCGCTCATTGCCTTCTCTCCAAGATTTCTGAGTATTTCTATTGGGATGTTGTCAATTCCTTCCGACTTCCCATTCTTCATGTCCTTAATTGCAGCCAAGACCTCCTCTCTCATCACCTCCGGACCCATGCCGTCCTCCACCTGTGTTTCTTCCTGCTTCCGTTCTTGTTTCCTCATTTCTTCCTCGATGCTTCCACTTCCTGTATATAATTCCTCCACATATTCCTTCCATCTTTCCCTTATATCATCTGCGTCCTCCAGTAGTCTGCCGTCCTTGCTCTTGATTGCACCTCCTCTTCCTGTATTTTGCTTCTTGCTTAGTGATTTTATTTTACCGTACACCAAATCGCTTCGCCCCTGTTCCTGCAGGAGTTCCAGTTCTCTGCACTGCTCCTCCCACCACATTTCTCTTGCTTTATCCGTTGTTCTTCTCAGCTGGTTGTTAAGTCTTCTATATTCCTGTTTAGCCTCCTCTGTACTTTGATGTTTCCATTTTCTTCTCTCCTCCATGTCTTTTATCATCTCTGTTGTTATCCATGGTTTACGTGGTTCGTTTCCCTTTTGGAATCCTATCGTTTCAGTCGCCTCTTTCATCAATGCCTCTTTTAGGTTCGTCCACCTCTCTTCTGTTTTTGTTCCCTCTTTTAGATTTTCTACTTTTTCCTCTAGGTTCTTCGATACTTCTCCCATCTTTGTTTTTATCATTTCTTTGTTCCACTTCATTTTCTTCACTCTTTTCTTTTTGATGAACTTAAGTTGTAGGCTCACTGTCATAGCTACCATGTTATGGTCTGTATCTGCATCTGCCCCGGGAAGGGCTCTCGCATTCTTCACACTATTTCTGTACCTCTGCCTTACCATTATGTAATCCAGCTGGTATCTTTCCCTGTCTCCTGGTGATTTCCACGTGTACCTTCGTCTTTTTTCCTGCTGGAACCATGTGTTCGTTATTACCAGTCTTTGCCTTTTGCAGAATTCCATTAATTTCTCTCCTCTCTCATTTCTCTTCCCCAATCCGAATTTCCCTATTATACCTTCCTGTTCGCCCTCTCCCACTACTGCATTCCAGTCTCCCATTACTATCACATAATCCGTACCTTTGATGTCTTCTAATCCTCTCTCTATTTTCTCATACATGTCATCCACCTCCTCTTCCTTATGCGCCGACGTAGGCATATACACCTGTACTATTGTTATGTCTACTGGGTGTGCATGTATTGATACTATTATCATCCTATCTTCGACTCTTTCTATTTTCGTCACACATTTGGCTGTTTTTTCTGACAGAAGAATTGCTACCCCGTTTTGTCCCTTGTCTCCTCCAGTGTGGACAACCCTATAGCCATCGCTCACGAAATCTCCTCCCTCCTTCCATCTTACCTCTGCCAAACCTAGTATGTCAAGCTGCGCTCTTCTCATTTCTCCTATGACGTTCGCGAGCTTTCCTGGTCTTGCCATTGTTCTTATGTTCCAGGTCCCTATTTTTAGCCTTTCCTTTTCCGTCTCCGTCCCTATTTTGAAGGTTTTCGCTTGTTGACGACCGAGGAAGCCTTGTCTTCCCCTGCCGAACGTTGGCTATAATAAACACCGAGGTGAGTATTAGGGGGAGCATAACCTCGATGCATGAGTAAGATAATAATATATGGAGCATAGTCAAAAATACTGTAAAGTAATGGGATATATAAAAATAAGTAAATTATAAGTTCGCCAGATGGCGCCACAATTTAAAGAAAATCCAGGTCTCAGTTAGTAGCCATTTTATATATTGTATTATCGTGAAGAGGGATGGGGATTATAAGAAACAATTGTCAGGAATATGCCCAAAATATTCGAAGAAATTAGTCAGGGTCAAGCGGTTAAGTTTTAAAATTGTCAAATTATTGTAACATGAATTCTGGTTATACTTTCAGACAGACTCGCACACGGAAACCGAACGGACTATCTAAGTGGTAGTGGCTAAAGCGCAACAGTGACAGGAACTGTATACATTGGGATCAAAATGCCATGAGAAGGTCAACTTAAAGTGACATCCAACAATAAGTATACATGGCTTAAAAATGCCTCAGTGGGCAGGTCAAAGTATCTGTAACAGGACAGATAAATATAAGGTTTGCGGTTTCTAGACAGCAATATACAGAATGTTATATTTAGAATAACCTAGTATAAGGTAATTTAGAAGTAACGTAATTCTAATGTTTATATAAATTTATCAAAATGCAGTAACAGGTTATGAGTTAAAGTATATGTGGAGCTCTTGGTAATGGTATAGGGGTTTATGTCAGAAATGTATTACAACAAACCATGTACTAAGTTAATGTGCATATCATGTAACTAAGAAAATCAGATATTATAAATTTTTACTCACGATTAGTTTAAAGTTTTTGTAACATCAATTATGTTTATGATTTCAGGCAAACACAGAGAACGGTAGAGAGTCCAACAAATCAACGGGTGGAAACTAAATGACAGTGGTGACTGGAAAATCTCAACTAAGATAAGAAGAGGCTAAATGTGGATGGCAAACCCCACTTCCATGGTGTACTGACTCCTAAAACAGGACACGTCATTGATCATGTAACAATGCAATTAAGTTAGCTAAGTTGGCAGCATCTAGGTTGTTATGACTATGTGGGTGTCTATTTTTATCAAACCAAGGAGCGGGAAATTTAGAGCTAGTCAAATTATTTCTAATGCTTTTTCCATTCTTAAATGCAATCAAAGGTTTTGTATTAAAGTAAGTGTGTAGCTGAGGGTTTTCGCTTAAAAATTCATGCCAGAGTTTATTAAAGGATCTTCTCAGGACAGACTTTTTGTCAAATTTATTTTCATATATTAAAATTAATATGGGTCTATCTGATATATTCTGTTTATTTTTGTATGTGAACAATGTAGTCCGGTCTATTTGTTCAAGTTTTTGAATTGCTTCATTTAAAATCATTTCCGGGTATCCTCTCAGTTTAAAAGAGCTAGACATTTTAAGGACTTGGTTTTCTAGGTCCAATGTCTGGTTTGAATCGTTAACGTTGTTATCTGAATTTCTTATTGTCGTCATTTTTCATTTTACTCGGGATGAGATAGGGAGGTGGTTTCCCGTTGCCTTCCTCCCGGTGTTTTTATCGGGAGACACCATCTCTCTGCGTCGGTACCGTTGATCGTCCGTCCTTCGGTTTCTTCACCCATGGGGCACACGCTTATACCGGCGTGTACTCGGTCGTCCACCACGTACTTCGTTTCCAACAGGGGGGCCACGTGAAGGCGACGTGGTGGACATTTGAGCAGCAGAGGCTTTTTGAGTCGCTTGCTTGCCCCCTTTCCACCCCCCATTACCTAAATATGAGTTCTTTATTTACAAGTTCCTCTGCCAGATGAATTTACGTAACTGTGATGACGTTGCTTTTAAGCTGGTGCCCTGTTTTTTGTTTTCATAATAAATGCTACAGTAGGCCTACAACCAATAACGCAACCGTAAAATTTGCACGTTATAAAGCGTGGGCTTGTCTCTGTTCAAATAGCATAACTTAGTCAATTGTTGTGATAATACAATGTAATTTGGCAATTGTACGTAGATATGAATGACCAATGGCCGTGTAAATTTTCTTATAAAAATCCAACTTCGTTCTTGAGATATCAACCAAACACTGCAGGGGATTACTTTATTTTGCCGCACCCTGTATATTGCGGAGAGGCGCTGGATGATGTCGCCTGTGAAGAGGCGCTGGATGATGTCGCCCTTAGGCTATAAGAGTGCTGGAGGTTGTCGACTTTGTAAAGGTGCTGTAGGGTGTCGCCTGTGAAGGGCGCTGGATGATGTCGCCTGTGGATAGGCGCTGGATGGTGTCGCCTGTAAAGAGGCGCTGGATGATGTCGCCCTTATAAGTGGTTTGATGATGTCGCCTGTGAAGAGACGCTGGATGATGTCGCCTATGAAGAGTCGCTGGATGATGTCGACTGTGAAGAGGCGCTGGATTATGTCGCCTGTGGATAGGCTCTGGATGATACCGCCTGTATAGAGGCCCTGGATGATATCGCCCTTATAAGGGTGCTTGATGATGTTGGCTGTGAAGAGGCGCTGGATGATGTCGCATATGAAGAGGCGGTGGATGATGTCGCATATGAAGAGGCGGTGGATGATGTCGCCTGTGAAGAGGCGTTGAATGATGTCGCCTGTGAAGAGGCGCTGAATAACGTCGCCTGTGAAGAAACGCTGGATGATATCGCCTGTGAAGAGACGCTGAATGGTGTCGCCCTTATAAGGGTGCTGGAAGAAGTTGCCTTTGTAAAGGGGCTGGAGGGTGTCGCCTGTGAAGAGGCGCTGGATGAGGCCGCCTGTGGAGATGCGCTGGATAATGTCGCCTGTGTGGACTCAAGGAAAAAGACAAATGTGTTCGAGCGACACTAATAACGTCGTCTTTCTACTTGGTCTTGAGATTGAGAACAAATCGTCAGAAAGCACTCAGCATATTCTGGTGAGTAAGAAGTTGAAACAACAAATACGGCGACATACCTATTCATCTCTCATCTCATCTAAGGTTCTTCTATAGCGCCTCTATCAAGATATCAGTCTATGGTCGCTCCAAGTGAGGTCGTAGTCAAGGTCAAATCCGTGTGAGAAGACACCAATTGAAGGAGCCTACCTGTCTGTTTATGTGAATACTACTTACTAGTACTTTCTTATAATAAGTGAACGAGAATTGAATGAGCACTGAAATATATCAATTATCAGAGGTCTTTATCTGAGCTGAGCCACTTGTGATAAGACAATCAATGCAGTTTTGACAGTTAATGAAAATTGAAATTGTTATAAATTATATTGTTTGGAAACAAACTAATGTATAATGCTGTTCGACAATCCAGTACTAGGGCAATGTAATTGACTGCTATTCATAAATGGCTAGGCATAACAGGTGTATGACGTAACCAGGATATTACATTACTTAAAGAATTTTATTACCATATTTTACCATTTAGGCCGATAAGAAAAATCCGGATTTTTCAGCACAAACAGATTTTATCAGTGAATTTGCATCGCTAGTTGTAATGATGAATTGTGTATGCCTACAGGCAATGTCGTGTCCTGAATGCATACTGGTCAATCAAAGTACAGGTACATGTAATTTGTATGAGGCTAGTAATTAAGTAGGTTTTGGATTGTAAGAAATTGGTAATGGTTTTCTCATCCCTGGCTGTTAAGCAGGTCTAGTCACCGAGATTTGCTTCCTTCTAAAACAATTGTCAATCGACAGATGATTAAAACCCGCAATGCCTAGTTATCATTGGCATTTCCTCGGGATGGTTGCAATGACTCGAAAGTCCAGTCTGTAGTCTCCCGCTTCACAGCAGTCACTTGGTGTGGATGGGGAAAGCGTCGATGTTTTCAAGGACCATGTTGGTCGGCGTTGGAGAGGAAAGCGTCTCTGTCGTCAACCTTGACCGGTACATGTATCTGCTTTCGACGACTAATCCCTTCGACTGACGCCGTCTTCTCCAGTGTAACGACACAACCGACCGTACCTGCATCAAGCACACAAGCCAAGAAATCGTACACTGATAGAATACTCTGCGGTCAAAAACTGAGACTTTCAGGTTTTGCTTCATAGCCGTATTTAGGGCAGAATGATTTGCCATGATAATAGCATTAACGTTTGGTTGATATTTTACGCACGCCAAGATGGCCTCTAGGCTATAGCGTGTCGGTTTTTGATGAATTAGTTGGAACCATGCGGATTTTGCTGGATAAACTTCATTCGGATGTCTAAGACTAAATGTGACCTTATTTCTTGCTTTCACCGTTGTTTCAGACTGATTTGGTGCGAGCATAAATATGGACACGTCCAATGAAGGGGTTTCAGTTTATCACAGTGTCAAGCTCCATTTTGAAAGGCCAAGGAGTCGAACTTAATTGTATGGCAGCTATGCAAGGCGTCCATCTGTCCTACTGCTCATTTTACAATCGCCACATAGGGAATGAAGGCTGAGTGAACCTTATGGGGCTAGCGGGTATCGAACCCGCGTCCTTCTGATCTTCGTGCCAGCGTGTTACCATTCAACCTTCTCCCCGCCTCATTTCCATTAAAGTGCCGGTTCGCCTCAATGTTGACCATTTCTTGAATGATTGCATGGCCGTGGTAAATAAATGCCGCATCGCTGGTGCTTTGTGGTTTGTATGCTTCAGTCGCAATCGCTCGATCAATATTAGTTATTGCATAAAGCAAACAGGTTGTTTCCAAGGTGATGATAATGATTTGGCTAATAATTATGTGAGCATAATTGCATCAAATGAGAATAATGACCAAGCATCAGTCGATGATGGTGCTGAGTAATTGTGAGTTAAGGACTTGCTAACCGTTTCAGAGAAGGCTCGAACCGTAGCCTACTCTTCGCGTTAAAAGGTGAGCGCTCTCACCAATCGGGTAGGCCTATAGCGTGTACGGTGTCCCACAATCGGCTACAAGTTGCACTGTTTTATAAGCTGTAGTCTACACACAAGCGATCGGTCACACACCTAAACTGCTGACGGTTTAACAACTATCGTGTGGACTGCCCGTCGATCTTCACCCGCAGGTCTAAAGCCAGTCCTCTGTGAGCAGGCCCGTAGCCAGTATGAGGCAAGACGAGGCGAGTGCCTCGTCGTAATTCTGAAGACGAGGCAAGATGAGGCAACCTCTCCCTCTCTGCCTCGTCTTACTTCAACACGATAATTAAGATATCGTGTGAAGAATAATAGAGTATTGTAATCTCTTCTACACAACGACCTATTATATATAACGCTTCTACAGACACATTTGCCTCCTCCAGCACTGACTCACCCCTTGTATCATCCCTGCTCCTAATGAAAATGCGACCGTACGTTACTAACCAGAATAACGTACGCGTACCGTACGTACGTTATCGAAAAAATAACGTAGGCCTACGCGTAGGCCTACTTAAAAATGTCACAAGTTTATTTGATCATTCTCAAAGAACCTCAATATAACTAAAGTCTTGTAATGTCCGCGTACCGTACGCGTACGTAAAAAATGATCAGTTTAGCTCTACAATATATGGCCTATTAGTCTTCCCCTTCGCAGGCCTAATTATTTACGAACGGTACCAAAGTTTAGTATTGCCAATAAAATGACCACTGGCACTGACCATACTATAAAGTGTGCCGTAAAATCTTAATTCTTCATATTACACATTAGACAGATTATTAGTAATTTGAAATTTAAGAGGAGGAAGAGAGCGAATGGAGAAGAGAGGGAATGGAGGGTAGGAGGAAGAGCTAGAGGGAATGGAGGGTAGGATGAAGAGAGCGAATGGAGGGTCGGAGGAAGAGAGGGAATGGAGGGTCGGAGGAAACGAGGAAATGGAGGGTTGGAGGAAGAGAGGGAATGGAGGGTCGGAGGAAGAGAGGGATTGGAGGGTCGGAGGAAGAGAGGAAATGGAGGGTCGGAGGAAGAGAGGAAATGGAGGGTTGGAGGAAGAGAGGAAATGGAGGGTTGGAGGAAGAGAGGAAATGGAGGGTTGGAGGAAGAGAGGAAATGGAGGGTTGGAGGAAGAGAGGAAATGGAGGGTTGGAGGAAGAGAGGAAATGGAGGGTTGGAGGAAGAGAGGAAATGGAGGGTTGGAGGAAGAGAGGAAATGGAGGGTTGGAGGAAGAGAGGAAATGGAGGGTTGGAGGAAGAGAGGAAATGGAGGGTTGGAGGAAGAGAGGAAATGGAGGGTTGGAGGAAGAGAGGAAATGGAGGGTTGGAGGAAGAGAGGGAATGGAGGGTCGGAGGAAGAGAGGAAATGGGGGGTTGGAGGAAGAGAGGGAAAGGAGGGTTGGAGGAAGAGAGGAAATGGAGGGTTGGAGGAAGAGAGGGAATGGAGGGTTGGAGGAAGAGAGGAAATGGAGGGTTGGAGGAAGAGAGGAAATGGAGGGTTGGAGGAAGAGAGGAAATGGAGGGTTGGAGGAAGAGAGGAAATGGAGGGTTGGAGGAAGAGAGGGAATGGAGGGTTGGAGGAAGAGAGGAAATGGAGAGTTGGAGGAAGAGAGGGAACGGAGGGTTGGAGGAAGAGAGGAAATGGAGGGTTGGAGGAAGAGAGGAAATGGAGGGTTGGAGGAAGAGAGGGAAAGGAGGGTTGGAGGAAGAGAGGGAATGGAGGGTCGGAGGAAGAGAGGAAATGGAGGGTCGGAGGAAGAGAGGGAAAGGAGGGTTGGAGGAAGAGAGGAAATGGAGGGTTGGAGGAAGAGAGGGAAAGGAGGGTTGGAGGAAGAGAGGGAATGGAGGGTCGGAGGAAGAGAGGAAATGGAGGGTCGGAGGAAGAGAGGAAATGGAGGGTTGGAGGAAGAGAGGGAACGGAGGGTTGGAGGAAGAGAGGGAACGGAGGGTTGGAGGAAGAGAGGAAATGGAGGGTTGGAGGAAGAGAGGAAATGGAGGGTTGGAGGAAGAGAGGAAATGGAGGGTTGGAGGAAGAGAGGGAAAGGATGGTTGGAGGAAGAGAGGAAATGGAGGGTTGGAGGAAGAGAGGAAATGGAGGGTTGGAGGAAGAGAGGAAATGGAGGGTTGGAGGAAGAGAGGAAATGGAGGGTTGGAGGAAGAGAGGGAAAGGAGGGTTGGAGGAAGAGAGGAAATGGAGGGTTGGAGGAGGAGAGGGAATGGAGGGTTGGAGGAAGAGAGGAAATGGAGGGTTGGAGGAAGAGAGGAAATGGAGGGTTGGAGGAAGAGAGGAAATGGAGGGTTGGAGGAAGAGAGGAAATGGAGGGTTGGAGGAAGAGAGGGAACGGAGGGTTGGAGGAAGAGAGGGAACGGAGGGTTGGAGGAAGAGAGGGAATGGAGGATTGGAGGAAGAGAGGGAATGGAGGTTAGGAGGAAGAGAGGGAACGGAGGGTTGGGGGAAGAGAGGGAATGGAGGGTGGGAGAAGGTTGGATCGGAATGAATTCGGATTTGTAGGGTCAGTGCTTATGTTTCTTGTCTTTAATCGTCCTCAATCCGACGATTGGCCACAGCATGAACAATTTTATTCCACCCACTTTTGTTTCCTGTCTCTTTCGATAATTGGGCGAATGATGATCCAGTCCTAGACTTTAAGTTATCAATCTATCCCATTTTAGATCTTCCCTGATATGAGCTCTTAATCCAGGGATTGTGCCTTAGAAGGCTTAGATTATCTCCTCCAGACAATCTCCACTCTTCTCCAACACATGCCCTAAATATGAAGCTTCTTCTGCAGGATTAGTCTAAGGAGACTTATTTCTACTCCAGTGGTCTTCAAAACCCACTCGCTTGTCTTCCTCGAAGTTCATGATTTCCCGAGGATCTGCTGCATATAATTTATTAAATTATTATTGCATTTCAGTGCGACTTCCTTCTATTTGACAACCTCACAAGCTTCGACAATTGTTACATTATTATTGTGCTTGAGATTTCAAAGAATGTTCTTTACAATATCGAAAAAATAACTCTTGTAGGCCTACCGGTATATCTGTAGTTTGTGGCGCTTGATGTCATTGTGAGTAAAGCGCCACATTGTGACTTGAATCAAAGTGCGACCGTACGTTACTTACCGGAATAACGTACGCGTACTGTAAGTAGGCCTACGTTTAAAAAAATAACATATACGGTACACGTACCGGTACCGTAGGCGTACGTTATAAATGCCACAAGTTTATTTGATCATTCCCAAAGAACCTCAATATAACTATAGTCTTCTATAACGTACGCGTACCGCGCGCGTTCGTAACAAATGATCAGTTTAGCTCTACAATATTAGTCTCCCTGTACGCAGGCCTAATTATTTACGAATGGTACCGAAGTTTAGTATTGCCAATAAAATGACCACTGGCACTGACCATCCTATAAAGTGTGCCGTAAAATCTTAATTATCTTCATATTATACATTAGACAGAATATTAGCAATTTGGAATTTAATAGTTTAAAAGTAGAGATAATTGAACAGCCTGATGTAGGCCTACGTATACAATGGTTAAAATTGTTTACGACCGCGTCTGGCCTAAATAATATTATTTAGCTATCCCTGCTGACCTTTATGTGTACGAAGGGCCGAAGGCAATCTAGGCAACTACACGTATGGACCCGTCTATACAATTTCAAATCGTGATTTTGCCATCTTTCGTAAGTTCCAGTAATCGTAAGTAATTGTAATTATAACCGAACACTTTTGTAGCGTCACTCGGAGCAGCGGCCCTTTAAAAATTACCTAAATTTGTTTTTTATCATAATTATTACGAGTTAAGTTTAAGAAATAACTTCAAATAAACTTGGATTAGAAGACTTAGTCGGCTACAGAACAAGATCATGATGAGTCGAGAACCTATAAAACGACTACTTTTCTGTTTTGTTGATGTTGAATATTAAGAACTAACTTTTCATTCTATTACATTACATCCTCTTGTGTAACATAACTTGTAGGCCTTATAGTGTTTGTTATAGAGTAAACTGAAATGTGTTAATACAATGTATTAACACATTTCAGTTGACTCTATAACAAGAGTTATATAATATCATCTTATACAGGGCCGGCGCCAGAGTATTTGGCGCCCTAGGCGAACCTGTCGCACTGCGCCTCTGGCAAGTGCGATAACTAGGCCTAATTAATATTAAATTAATCAAGTTAATATAACCACACAGGAATGCAGCCGAATGCTGCATCTTTTAATTTGTATCGTCGTTCATTGTAATCATCTAAGAATCATTATTGCTTCTAAATTAAACAAAAATATGGCATTTAATAAATTTTAAAATTTAAAGTTAGCCATAATTAAAGTAATAGTCTGGAACTGCATTAGCTATGCAGCCTATGCTGTATGGTCTAACACGTTTAATGGGAATTTAAAATGTAAATATTAATTAATTATACAGTGCACAGTTTCATTTGAACACTTAGTAACTCCTGTGGCTACGTTTACTAAGTCCTAGTCCTACCTACGTGCGAAGTCTATACAAATATAGGGCCTAATGTAATTTCAAAATTTGATTTTTCGCGCTTTCTCTTTAGCAAATGTAGAAACGAGAAGCAGATTACGTATGTACTACTTAAAAAATTAAAGCACAAGAATTACTACTCTAAATTTAGAAGTTCCTTACCGTCAGTTGAGTCTTAGTTTCTTTTTTCAAGAGAGCTTTGAGTACTGCATACGTGTGTAGAGTGTAGACAATGTAGAGTTTACAGGCTTGTAGAGAGACATTGAGAGAGACAGACTGCGACAGAGACAGAGCGAGAGAAAACGAGAGAAAACGGGAGACAGAGACAGAGACAGACAGAGAGACAGAGACAGATAGAGAGACAGAGTGAGTGAGAGAGAGAGAGAGAGAGAGAAACACAGACGAACAAGGCATACTATTTCAGGCATATCTTAGCGCTGGGGCTGTGAGATTATACGGTTAAAGTGTGCCGTGGTTGTACATCTAAAAGAAAGAATCTGGCTCATGTGCAGCTGCAGTGTTCGCTTCGACTTGGGGGTCGAACAAGGTCAATTACTCCGACGCATCAGGGTAACCTATAGTACATGTATAGACAATTACCACACATACAATATCAGATATCATGAGGCATCCCGGCCGCATCTGTCATCATACAGACTGCAGAGAGGCTG
Source organism: Allolobophora icterica (assembly GCA_963556255.1). Classification (NCBI taxonomy): domain Eukaryota; kingdom Metazoa; phylum Annelida; class Clitellata; order Crassiclitellata; family Lumbricidae; genus Allolobophora; species Allolobophora icterica. The sequence continues at coordinate 66,274,478 of OY744602.1, read as the reverse complement.
AGACATACACGCAGTACACGGGCTTTTTGAACACCGTAGGCAGAGGCTAAATGTGTCATCAGATGGAACAATTAACCAAATTTAAATTTTGCGCGCTTGGAGGAAATGAAAGAATATGGCCCTAAAGCAGAATATGACAGCGGGTGCGTACGCACCTTAAGCGCCTTGTATGGCTACGCTTCTGGACTGGCAAAACGGCGGCAATGGTTTAAAAAATATTTCTTTGTGTAACTTTTCTGCCGCCCCCAGAAATGTGCCGCCCCAGGCGGCCGCCTAGTTCGCCTAGTGGTTAAACCGGCCCTGATCTTATACAAGTTAGAACAAGTTGAACAACACAATTAGATTCCTACAAAAACCACAAAAATGTAATGTTCACTTCAAAAATTTGCTTCGGCTTCAGGTATGATTATAATTGCAGACAGACTTTTTTACACGCCATTCCAAAACATATTTATGCATGAAAAATATGCTGCTTTTGTTGGCTTTAAATGTTCTACAACTCAAGTACGAGCATCTACAATATAAACATTTTTTCGTTGGGTAATACTCCCGAACCCTCACAGTTCTCACTTAAATCGAAGGGGCTGGGGAGGGGTGGGAAGGGTTTTGGAAAGGGAGGCAGGGAAAAGGGTGGGGACGGGGCGGAACGGGAAGGCAGAGGATGGGAAGGTAAAGTAAGTAAGTAAGTATATCCTTTATTAAGGTGAGGAAATGGGCAAAAAGATAGGGGAGGTAAGGATAGGGGAGCGGAGGACGGAAGGGGAGGGACGGGACGTGGATGGGAGGGGGTTTGCCTCGTCTTGATTTTGCCTCTGGCTACGGGCCTGTCTGTGAGTGTCTACTGCTCCACGTTCGAGATTGTCATCTTTGCTCCTTTTTAACAAACTTTTCGAGGACATTCTGAGCTAGGCTACGTAGCTAAGGCCGGGTAGCTAAGAGTAGTAGAGGAAGGTCACAGAGTGCACCAGGTAACTAAGCATAGCTGATGAAGTCATATAGTGTAGGCCTACGGGTATTTATAAGAGCAGCTGAGGAAAATCAATGGAGTTCACAGTGTAGTAGGTAACTAATGAATGTTATAAAGTGGACATAACGACCTGGCTGTCTACGCTAGTAAACCTACATGGTAGTTAAGGGTACCGGTAGCTAAGAAAGGTCACAGATTACAATGACGTCACACAGAATACCTGAAAATATTGCAATCGTCTCCTTACTCATCTCCCAAAAGCTGAGTTCGAATGCATTTAGCTATGAATTTTTATTAAGCCTAATTACAAGCTTTTAACCATTATTCTAGTTGAATAAGTGTAAAGGTCCACTAATGACAGACGTCGCATCAAAATGAAATGTCTAAATGGTCGAAATTCGATCAGAATTTCCACTAATGGCTGCGTATTCTCATTTGATCCAATATTATGCTCACATTTTAGCCCAATCACTATCGTCACCTTGGAAACAACCTGTGTGCTTTATGCAATAACTAATGTTGATCGAGCGATGGCGACTGAAACATACAAACCACAAAGCAGCAGCGATGAGGCATTTATTTACCACAGCCATGCAATCATTCAAGAAATGGTCAACATTGAGGCGAACCGGCAATTTAATGCTTATAATTACTGAGGCATACTATATGCGAATGACACATAGGCTACAGTAATATTTGGCTTAAGGCCTATTCAAGAAGGCATCCAGTTTGGTTATCTAGCAAGTTGGGATTCTAGATTTTATTAAACAGTAAAATACAAACAAAACTGAGAAAAAGTATGACCAGGTTTAAAATTCATCCACAAGGCACTGAGATCGTCGAAATGCAAGCAGCACAAGATAGTTCCACCATTAAAGAAAATTCCATCGGAAATCTCGAACAAGGAATGATTCACAAAGTTCTTTTGCCTGTTACTGTTAGTATGCGAATACTCGGTTTATACTTTGAAAAGGCGGACAAACAGAGAAGAACCGAGCAGTTCTCGCGCTTCTATTGTTTATTTATCGTAGTAATAATGTGGCTGAACGCTATCAGAATATTCACCGTTTTTACGGGGGACGACAAACTGCAGACAATTTTGAGAAATACTAGTAACGTGATGTGGATGGAAATTTGTGCAGTTATATACACATCATGCTACAGAGCAAGCCTTAAAGGAAGAATACAAGAAGTGTTGCAGACCTTAAACAAAGACACGAGCTCTCGCTGGGTTAAGCACCTCAAAGTGAAAGTAGTCTTAGGCGCTGGCATTGCCTGGAGTTTTACAGCGTTTACCTTCATTTTGAATGCTTACATATCCTTCAGCGATGACGGGTTTCATAATACAATGATCGCTCCTTTTAACACGATTATTCTTAATTCGAGCCCTCTAACTCTTAAAGTTCTGAGTGGCCTGCATCTCCTTTTGTTCTTTTGTATGGCAGGCGGAATGATTTTTCCTCTAATATGGAACTACTTGATGTCTTCAATTGTCAGTCATGAGTTTAAAAAGTGCACAAAGATGTTGCACGGTATTTTCAAGGATCCTGAAGCTGCTAAGAAGAATCTGGAAATGGTACGATGTCATCATCAGACTCTGTGTCGAATGGTAGATAAGGTTGATGGCCAAGTTTGTATGACCAGTGCAGCACAGATCGTCGGATGCCTCTCTGTGATTATTCTGCCCCTGTACAGTCTGATGTGCGAACCAGATCTAAGAAGAATCAACCTCTACTTTCTGTTTGTTTCCTTAGTCTGGATATTCTCTGGCGTTATCGGACTAACAATGGTGGCACTCAGCGGAATAATGATCAACCAGTCGGTAAGAGTGCGAATCAGTCGTATCTAATCCACTATAGGCCTAATTGATATTATTTCTGCACGTCGTTACATAGATTAGTTTAGACTGAAGTTATCCAGGAATGTGTCTTTTATAGGAGTGGCAAACTGCAAAAGTTTCTTGATTGTCTAGAATAATTGTTTGCAGAGGCGCGTTTACACGTAGGCGCACTAGGCGCGCGCCTAGGGCCCCTAAATCTCGGAGGGCCCCAAAACGAATGAAATTTTTTTTCAATTATAAAATATAACATTAAACCAAACAACTTCACTGTTTTAAATAGCTTCTATAAGTAATCATAATTACAGAGTCAATAACACTCACTAAACGGCTTCAGGTTCAACTTTGTGGGGTTCTACACATTAATGGCTATGGCTAAGCACCATCAGAGTATCAGAGTTTCGTGGGCGGCGACCCCGGCGAGGTCGAGAGGGACAAGACCCGCACTTTTAACAGTGGAGGACACAGTGTACAGTTGTCCCCATATTTGGAAGAAACACAAAAAAGGTCAAAAATGTTTTTCACCTCTTTTTTTGACCAGATCAGTTCAAAAGTATCCCGTGTTCCCCCACCTGTCAAACAAGATCGCCGCCGCTGCTCAGTTTACACGTTCAGAAGGGCCACAAAAATGTTTGCGCTAGGGCCCCATTAACTGTAAACGCGCCTCTGATTGTTTGGACAATATCTTAGTGTCTGTTTAGACGACGACTATTGTTTCCAATATATTTTAAATTGTAAATTTCAAATGAATCTCACACTTAGGCCTATTCTGTTGAATCTATGCTGGCTTCCCTACAGTTAAAGAGTCATCTGGTTTATGAGGACCATGAAACCTGATGGTCAACCTAATTCCATGGCGTCCAGGCCGCGTCTAATCTGGGACTTTACGGTCATACTCCCCTGCCCGCAATCTTGATCCACATCTCTTCTTCTCTAACCAGATCTCAAACCTCTCGCACTCTTTCCTCATGCACAGCGTGACCGCCACCGCATCAGGCCCATCTCTCTTGTCTCTTGTGCCGTCAGTTCGTGGAACTCTAGCGACCGTCATGACCAGCCTCCTCCATTCCTCCCTGTTCCATACCGCGTCCCTTAGTTGTGCAAGGTTCATCGCTGTCCTCCTGTGTATCTCCTCCATCCATCGAGTTCTCGGGCGGCCCCTTTTCCTCACCCCCTCTCCGCACGCCAGCATCATCTCCTTCTCCAAACCGTCTGCTCTCATAACGTGTCCAAAGTACATCAATTTCTGTCTGATGGCCCTTTGTTGTAGTGTCATGTCTCCTCTTAGTTGTCCTATCTCCTGGATTACAGATACATTTGTTCTCTTTTCTCTCCACGATATTCCCAGCAACCTTCTCCATATCCGCATTTCACACGCATCGATTTTCTCTTCTGTTGCTTTTGTTTTTGTCCATGTCTCGCTTCCGTTTAGCACTCTCGGGAATATCATTGACTTCACCAACCCTATTTTTGTCTCCATGCTCACATGCCTATCTCTCCATATCTTTTCCATTCCCTGCATTGCGGATTTTCCTAGTGTTATTCTCCGTCTCACCTCTGGCTCGCATCTTCCCTCTCTTTCGATCATTGAGCCCAGAAACGAGAAACATGCTACGACCTGTATTTCCTCTCCGTCTATCTCGAATGTTTCCCATTCTGCCGTTGTCATGATCTTAGTCTTCTTGATGTTAAAGGCTCATACTCGACTTTAAAACTACTGTACCTCCGCCACTTCTAGGCCTACCTCCATTGCCCACTCCTATCTTGATTATTGCAGTTCAATCTTCCTCAGTGGTTCCTATGCAGGAAACCGTTTAAAAAGCTTCTGAAGAAATTTTGCCTAGGTCCAACTGCAAATTATTGGTATTATTATTGGTATTTCTTAGGAAACCGCCAATTCGCCATTTTGAAATTCACTTTTGGGGGTGTTCCCGTGGTCCGATTTTGGGGGATTTTGGAAATGTTACTCAGCAATGGTTACTGAGCTGGACACCGTTTAAAAAGCTTCTGATGGAGTTTTGCCCAGGTCTAACTGTAAATTGCCTGGACTAATCTCTCCATAGATATTTCACCCAAAACTGAAAACACTGCTCTTTCACAAATCCTATCCCAATTCCTCCTCTTCCCCTTACCTCCCTCGCCTTTTTCAACTTTATACACCATCCACCTTAACCGTCTGACTGTCTGCCTGCCTGATCCCTTTGGATCTTGACCTGGAACCGATTTCACCCCAATCCGCCTATCGATTATGTTTTGACTAAGCAGCTGGCTCCCGCGACTTCGCTCTTTTGGGCGCTGTAAAAATTTCAAGGTTACGATTACGATATCTGATTTTTAGTAGTAACCCTTTATTAGTGCAAAAGATACAAAGGTAAAACTAAAATAATAACAATAAATAAACAGAAGTAATAATAACTACGAATATCATTATTACGAGTGTGTTAAATTGAAAAGGTACGCCGACTTTCTAGACTAAATTTACGTTACTGGGAACGCGTCTATATCGGTTGGAAGGTGAGAAAAGAGGAGGAAACGCCGACTATATTTTTGTTAAAAGCATTACGAAGAAAGGTGAACCGCCCATTACCCAAGATTTCGTCTATCTGGAGATTCATTTTTAGGAAAAATTAATGTAACATATGTATGAGTATGTATATGTATATGTATGTATGTATGTATGTATGTATGTATGTATGTATGTATGTATGTATGTATGTATGTATGTATGTATGTATGTATGTATGTATGTATGTATGTATGTATGTATCAGGACACTTATATAGCGCATTGCAAGTACCTCACACAAGCGCTGAAATTTGTGTGTGGTAGTTTTAAATAAACCTTTGACATACCGGTAACCTTTTTGTCTGCGAGAGGTCTTGTCATTATTATCTGCTTTAAAATGTCGAGTTGCTGTATAGTATGTTAGCAACTTTTAGCAACGACATCTACTCTGTGAAACACCCGAGAACGTCTGTAAAGTGTATGTAGAATTTCAGTGTATTTCTTTTGTTTTAGGCTCACAAGATCTATGAGAGAATTTACGATGTCGACCTCAGCAATCTGAATGCAGAAACAATTGGAGAGGTACAGACCGCTAATGCCACCTTGAAAATTGTATTGTATTGTTTTGTATTGTATTCGGATATATATATAGAGCGATTCTAGCGGGAGGGCCATTCAGAAGCGCTCCCAGTGCGAGAGACCCCGAGAGAAAAAGCAAGTTTTAAGAAAGGTAAAAGAGGAAGAGACGTTACCTGAGAGAATAGAAGAACGAACAAACGGAGGAAGCTCATTCCAAAGAGCAGGGCCAATGGAAGCAAAAGACTTAGATTGAGCCAGAGAAGTCCTGACACGGGGAACGAGGAGGTCCAAACGGTCAGAGGAGGACGAAGAGAAGCAGCAGAGTGTGTAAGTCACGAATAAGTCACGAATAAGTCATGAATAAGTCACATAAATATTTTGGAGCGAAACCAAGTTGAGCCTTAGAGACAAGGATGAGAACCTTGAATTAGATGCGGGCAGAAAGCGGGAGCCAGTGGAGAGTTCTTCTGCCATAAAGGTGGTGATATGAGAGAATCGAGGAAGACGGGCAATTAATCTAGCAGCAGCATTGAGAACGGACTGAAGAGGAGCAAGACGGACTTTGGGAAGACCAATGAGGAGGGAATTGCAGTAGTCAAGTCTAGAGCAGACAAATGCATGGACAATTGAAGTGAAAGTTGGAGATGAGACAGAGCGAAAATGTTAATAATTGTTCGTTCAGTGATTCACTGAGTTTAGAATATTGATTGTCACTGTGTCATGTATCTGATCATTACTATAAACTCTCGATATACTTAGATACTTTTGGCTAGTATGAAATAAGTAATTATCTAGTTTATAATTATCTGACTGCAGCACACACTGTCAATCAGCAAGTATGCTAATAATTGCATTTTACAGATCAATATATTTCTCAACCGTTTACGTGGAGAACCGATTGGTTTGACTGTCTTAAGAATTTTTGTCATCGATCGAAACACAATTCTAACGGTAGGCTACGTGAGATTAATCGACATCTCGATCTATTGTTTCTCATGTGTTTCCTTCCTTCGAACTCATTTTACCAATTCGAAAACTTTTATGATGCCACTTTTGTTCCAGTAGTTTGAGGAAGTATAGGCCGTTTCTCAGTTACTAATCCCAGTTTCGGTTCAGATGTTTCGTTACCATGTAAACTTTTGTAGCCTAGATGGAACTACATCAGCAGGGTCACCAAACGATTCCTGTAGCTACGATTTGTCCCTCGTTTATCTGTCTCATGTCTTTCATCTTCTGCCTGTCTGTCTCTGTGTCATGTCTTTCATCATTCTGTCTTTTTGTCTATCTCTGTTTCATTTCTTTTATCTGTCTTCTTGTCTGTCTCATGTCTTTCATCCGTCTGCTTGTCTGTCGCATTCCGTAGTGTCTACCAATGGGTTTGGGAGAACGATCTCCCACGGTTTCCAGAAGTGGGGTTTTAACGTTCTGGATATAAACTAGGGTAATTGTTGATTCCCGATACGGTAATATATTTAATTTATGTATCGTGTATGTTATCGAAAACACATGTTTTCTCGGAGTAATTTACAGTTCTGATTGACTTCTGAGCCTCTTATAATTATGTAAGTCGGCCAGAGTGGGGGGGGGGTTATTCTCCCATTCTTAGTGGGGGTTAGACGCCACTGGTCTCATTCTCTGTGTTACCTTTAGGCCTATTCACTTCGATTTTCCTGCTTTGCTGCTGTAACTTCATTTACGGCTCTGATTTCCGCCGATGAAGAGTAATCAAAGACTATGCAGCAGCAGAGTTTGCTTACTTACTTTTGTTTACTTGTCTAACGTAATGACTTCTATAGCGCCGTTATTATGATGCCCAAGACATCAGTCAAGTGAAATTGCAATCACAATCCACAATCCACTGAAGATTTCCAGAAGCCAGGCTACGGTGGGCATGCAAGTTGAAAGAGGTGAGTCTCAAGTCTCAAAACCCGAATGACATCGAAGAATTGACAGAACGAAATGAATTGGGCAGCGAACTCCAAAGCCTTGGACGAGCGACCGAGAAATCCCGAGAGCCCAACACTGTTCGGGTGCTTTACAGACGAAGACTTATCTCTTCACCTGCACGAAATCCAAGGATAGCATAATACGTCAATTTCCTAGACCTGCGTCACTTGTTTCTGAATCTGTTACCTTATGCTGACTCAGAATATAATGAAGTCTTCTGTTTGCTGTTTCTTGGTAGATTCTTGGTCTACTGATCACATACTTCCTCCTAATTATCCAACAGTTTCCACCCTCGCCGGACAATCAGTGGAACTATCTACTGTTGCGGAAAGTCTCAGTGAGTGAGCCACCAACAACTGGCGTCGTCAACAATTCGACGACTAATTTCTTCTAGGATTCCGGATTCAATCTATCGTCGGACGAATTAGAAAAACTATATTTCACCGTTACAACAACGGATCTAGTTTAGCGTTGGTCTATCATTCTGTAGGTTTATAAAAAGCGTTTTTCTTGCGATGTCTTCTTTGATATTCTGACTACTGGGATGTTGAAATAATCAGAGTAGGCCTATTATCAGACGCCGCAGAGACCCACCAATAAATATGAACACTTTTATTACGCCAAATAGGCAGAATCAACAACCAAAACCAAAATGAAACAATTAAGAATAAACATACATAGCATTAACTAGAGAATAACATAACAGCTCGCTGTACATATGTCATCAAACTGGCTATAAATATGTTGGATGAAGGCTCTTGCCCGAAGCTACGTCTGGTGACTATAGCTAAACTATCTTTTACCCCTGATGTCTATAAGATTTGCCTGATTCAATTGATCTTCACCTAAAGTTTATCTTAGATTTGCAAAAGGGTTAATATATATATATATATATATATATATATATATATATATATATATATATATATATATATATATATATATATATATATATAATACATGAATTACCTGTTGCATAACATAATGTTTTTTGTGTCAACTTCTGTGGTTTTCTTGTGCTGTGCAATGGAAATCAACTGAAATTTGATAGTACCCCGCTGATAAATTATTCGAGTTACCCTACTATTCGGGTATTCGGGTAGCCCTACTTACGGATAGCCCTACTTACCTCCGCATTGATGAAGCAATAGAAGACGGAGATGAAGAAGCCTTGAAAGGACGAGAAGAAGAACGCCGAATAGGACCAGAGTGCGAACTGGACTGGGCGATCGAAGGAAGGCTTCGTCATCGACAGGATGTTGTTGATGCCGAGGAGTGGCAGAAGAATAAGAGTCGCTCGTGCAGCCTTCCTGCAGTCAAAACGACCCCAGTTAGAAATATTACTTATATCATATTTAATCAGTTTATCGTCCTTTTATTATTTATTTAATTATACTTATTTATTCTGCCAACAAGTCTTGTACTGATTAGACTATCGACTGACAGCGTACGTTTTAAGATAACGGCGCTACAGAAGTTCTTAGATTAGTGTCGTGGTCTACGCGGGTGCATGCATCAAGGGAAGAAAACCGACGCGTCAACAAGCTTGTTTACAACGCACGGAAAATTCTGCAGCAAGCTGTCAACATTAGTTCGGTGCATGCAACAAGGATATACGTGTTCAGTAGGACTTTCCAGGGAAAAGTACAGTGACGTCACAGAACGTTCTGGAATCCCGGAGAACCCTATATAAGATAGACCTGCTGTACATTAAGGGCCTTTTGACGAAGATTTGTAAACGTTGAAACATTGATCGTATAACGTTCAATCGAGACCAGCCAACCTGTGTGCTGTCTACGATTGTGATATTTGATAGACGAGTTGACTTACTCTACACTTAATCGACTTTATTTTTAAATAAAGATCTTTTAATAGTTCCTTCGTTGGTTCGTCGTTGCGATCGAAGGAGTCGACCGCGACATTATTGGTGTCAGAAGTGGGATCATCGGTGTTGGATCCGGTGAAGAAGACGCGAGCCGGCGGAGGAAGGAGTCAACCCGGAGGATCAAGAGACGGTCTGTTCCAGACAGCGAGCGGATCGAGACGCCTTTCTACCGTGGGAGACGGGTGAATCGGCATACGACAGTCGGACGGACGAAGTGCGTCGTTCGGCTGAGACAGCAGAAGACAGCAGTCAACATACGGGTAAGATCCTAGGTGTTGTCGTGGCTGAGAAGGAGAAAAGAGAGTGGAGTTGCAGCCGAGTGGGAGGCAGCCATTATTTCTCTTTCAATATCTGCTGATTATTTCTTTGAAATTTGATCCATTGTTGTGATCGAGGCCAGACTTGCGTGAGCTTGTATAGTTTTTGCGTACTTGGCGAGTGTACTTCTTTGGATACTGCATAGTTGCACTTTGGGTTGTGGAATTTTCCTTTTGTGTGGCGGGTTTGCCGCGTGGTGTCTGTTTTTTTTTTGTTGATTGTTGTTGACTGACTGTTTGTAAAAATGGAAGCGTTGACAACAGAGATGCAAGCGAATATTCGCAAAATGTCGTCTGAGCGCCTTAGGGTGTATCTTATGAAGGCAGGAAGGGACGAAGATGATGTTATGTCATGGGATCGAAATCAATTAATGGAAGAATGGGCCATGGAGATTGGAAAAGAGGAAGAGGAATTTAAGGGTAGTCCAATATCTCCAACAGGAGTGGATTACGAGCTGCAGAAGCGCCGTCTGGAGTTCGAAATCCGTAAATATGAAGAACAAAGGGAGGAACGGAAGGAGAAGGAAGAAAGGGAGGAAAAGAGGAGAGAGGAAGAAAAGAAAGAACAAAGGGAGAAGGAAGAAAGAGAAAGGGAGGAACGGAAGGAGAAGGAAGAAAGAGAAAGGGAGGAACGGAAGGAGAAGGAAGAAAGAGAGAGGGAGGAACGGAAGGAGAAGGAAGAAAGGGAGGAAAAGAGGAGAGAGGAAGAAAAGAAGGAACGGAAAGAGAAAGAAGAAAGAGAAAAGAAGGAACGGAGAGAGAAAGAAGAAAGGGAGAGGAAGGAAAAGCAGGAAGAACGAAATGTTAGAGATTCTTTAGCAAGTCGTACTAAGCGTTATAGTGATGCCCTCAAGATTATTCTTTGGAAATTTCCTTCCGACCCTATAGAAATTCCAGGTTTCTTTGATCACTTGGATGGTTTGTTTAATGTGTATGAGGTGGATGAAGATGTTAGAGCAAAATTATTGCTAGCCATTTTAAGTGAAAGAGCTAAGGCATTAACCATGCGCCTTACTGAGGCACAGCTCCATGACTACAAATTCCTGAAGGAGTTTTTGCTAAGGGAGTTTAAGATAAGCCCTTCAAATCTTAGAGCCCGATTTTGGTCGTTGCACAAAGCATCGGACGAATCATTTACGATCTATTCATCCAAATTGCGTGTGGCTCTTATGTATTATTTGAAAAGTAGAAAGATAACTGATGAGTTTGATAAACTTGTAAGTTTATTGGTTGCGGATCGGCTTAAGGAGTCCTTGTCGAAGGCTTGTTTAGATTATATCTTGGCCCAAGAAAAAGAGGAGTGGTTGAGCTGTGAAGACATAGCTAATGCGGCTGACATTTATGTAGCGTCGCATGATGGTGGGAATGACTTAGTATGCCGTAGTCATCCGGCACCGAAGTATAACAATTGGATGAGAGGTCAACCACATGTTCAAGTCAATAACCAGACAGCTCAACCCAAGTCTCCCAAACCGGAAATAAGGGGTGAAGCCAAGATAGGTGCGAGGGTGTCTCAGGAGGAGGCCAAGGTAAAGGGTCTCTGTTTCCTATGTCATCAGAAGGGTCATATGGCAAGGGAGTGCCAGACCAAACCAAGTTCTAAAAAGGTGAGTACTTGTATATTTGGGAACCCAACTGAAGAAGTGATCGACTCATTTGTTGAGAAGGTCAACGTGTTGCATGAGATACCTGAACAGGTAAAGCAAGGGAATTTATTGGATAATTCTAAACCAATAGGGTTGGAAACTGCTGTAAGGGTATACGAGAATAGTATTGATGGATTACACGAGAGGTCGTATATCAATGTACAGATTGAAGATCTCCCTTCTCAGCCAGCATTATCTGATTCAGGAGCAGAAATTTGTTGTATTGATAAGAAATTAATTGAGTCACTAAACTTACCCGTGATTAAACGGATTAATATAATTGGTTTTCATGGAGAAGGATGTAAGGCAGATGTAGTATACCTACAAATGAAATTAGCTAATTCAATGGAAGGAACGACAAACATTGCGCCATCTTTGTGCGTCATGTTCGCTGCAGTCCCTGAACTAAATGAACGGGTTATTCTGACACCCCATGTTGTGGACCTATTAAGGGATAGTTCGCAATATGTAGTGATGGTAGCTGGCGTAGATCGATGTGTACAAATAAATAAAGGGGCAGAAGAAGATAACTTAGGAGTTAATATCGAGAAAAGTAACAGCAACGAATCCTTGCCGTCAGAAGTGAATGAATATTCTCAGGAGCAACTAGTTGATGATTCAGATAATTTTCTGGATGTTGAGTCAACAGAGTTCAAGTCTGATGAGGGAGTAGCGAATAATGATACTTTATTGCGTGAGCAACAGAATTGTCACAATCTTATATCTTGCTGGCAACAAGCGAGACAGAATAAAAATAATTTCTTTATAGATAATAACCTCCTGTACCACAAAGGGGAAATTATGGGACATAAGGTTAATCAATTATGTTTACCGGAAGATAGAATCGAGGTTGTCTTGCGAGTAGCACACGATGCCCCATGTGCTGGGCACATGGCTTTTAAGGCAACGAGAGCCAGGATCAAATTAAACTTTTGGTTTCCAAGAATGGACGAGAGGATTCGCGAATATTGTGCGTCTTGTCAAATTTGTCAACTAAGAACTCCAGTTAAAGTGGCAGATCGAGTCCCGATCACTCCTATTCCGAGGGCGGATGAACTCTGTTTTAACCATCTAAATATGGATTGTATTGGCCCTATGGTAGTGACTGGAGAATCCAACCAATCGAAACCCCAGTACAATTATGCTCTGGTTCTGGTGGACAAATTTTCTCGTTGGCCGATGGCGTATCCTCTTAGATCGCTGAATGCAAAGGGAGTTTGTGAAGCTCTGTTGCAAGTTTTTACAACTTTTTCTATTCCAAGGATCATCAGTTCTGATTGTGGTACCAACTTTACCAGTCGTTTGACGAAAGAATTCTTGCGGCGAATGGGTTGTAGTCCCAGATTTAATACCCCTGGACATCCTGAGGCAGCTGGATTGGTTGAAAGATGCAACCAAAGCTTGAAAACCATGATCTTTAAGCTTGCTCAATCTGATCCTCGTGGATGGCACCAATTGTTACCGTTTGTTCTGTGGAGCCTTAGAGAAAAACCTTCAGGCACGACTCATATTTCGCCATTCACTATGGTTTATGGAACTCTTCCTCGGGGTCCACTTAGTGTGTTGAAGGAATCGTGGGCTGGCGAACGAAAAGTACCTCTTAACTTAGGTAAATCACCCGAAGAGTATCTCCAATCACTGAAGGAAAACCTCGAATTCGCGAAAGTTTATGCAGATTACTATAGTGATATAGAAACAAAGCGGTATGCAGATTATTATAACTTGCGTAGTACTGACAGAAAATACGAAGTTGGAGATAAAGTAGCAGTATTAGCACCAGATTTTGGTAGTTCTAAATTTTATAGTCGATGGCAAGGACCTGCTACCGTAGTCAAGGTTAAATCCCCATATTCTTATATAGTAGAAATAGAGGGAAAACAAAGACATTTACACGCAAATAAGATCAAGCGATACCATGAACGACTCGAACAAGCGATGATCAATAGCTGTTCAGTAATTGTTGATCAAGATGAAGAATTTGGTATAGTAGAGGTTGTAGATCCGGAAGAACGTGAACAAATAAGTCCGAGTAAGCGAATTGATCCTCTGATTATAGCGCATCTTTCGCAAGAGGAACAGAAGCAACTTTTTGAAGTTTTGGATCGGCACTCGGCAGTATTCGTGGATAAACCTGGGTATTGTCCAGTATTAGAACATGAAATTAAGATAACTCATGATTTCACTCCTAAGCGTTTAAGGGCATATAAAGTACCTGAGCTACTTAAACCTGAAGTACAACGCCAGATAGAAGAAATGTTGGCATTAGACATCATTCGACCATCGAAAAGTGAAATGGCCAGTCCGGTAGTTTGCGTTTTAAAGGGACCCAAAGGTCAAAATGGCGTTCGACTGGCAATTGATTATCGCCATGTTAACAAATATTCTCTAGGTGATTGTTACCCGACCCCAGACATTGCTGACATCTTACAAAAGGTGGGACGGGCAAAGTTTATTAGTGTTTTCGACGCGAAATCGGGGTATTGGCAAATTCCAGTTCGGAAAGAACATCGATGGCTTACGGCATTTGTATGTGATGCAGGACTTTTTGAGTTCACAAGGATGCCGTTTGGACTCAAGTCCGCTAGCAATACCTTTATTCGTGCTATGACCCAGGTTTTACATCCAGTGCGAAGTTTTACCGAACCATTCGTCGATGATATGGCAGTGGTTTCAATGAATTGGAATGACCATTTAGAACATCTAGAGAAATTCTTGCAAACTATTGAGGAAGCAGGACTCACTTTGAATTTAAGAAAATGTAATTTTGCACAAAACAAAATAAAGTTTGTTGGCCATATAGTAGGGTCAGGTTGTATTGAACCTGATCCAGGTAAGATCGCTACGATCAATGATATCCATCCTCCAACAACAAAGAAAGACGTTAGAAAGGTTATGGGTTTTTTCAGTTACTTTCGAAATTTTATACCTGCTTTAGCTGAAAAAGCACGGGTAATAACTGATTTGACACGAGATAACATACCTACGAAGGTGCCTTGGGAGCAAAAGCATCAAGAAGCACTAGATAAGTTAAAGGATGATCTCAGTAAAGCTACACAGTTGCATACCATTGATTTCACTAAGGAATTTGGTTTAAGTGTTGACGCAAGTGCCACCGCGGTCGGGTGTTGCTTGTTTCAGTGGACCGAAGAAGGTCAAGAAAAACCAATTGCTTTTGCTAGCCTTAAACTTACAGATACACAGATGCATTGGTCTACAATTGAGAGAGAGGCTTTCGCAGTAATTTGGGCACTTAAACGATTCAAGTCATGGATATTCTTATCAAAGATAATCATTTATTCAGATCATAATCCTTTGTCTTATCTCACAGATGCAAGCCCTAAGAGTGCGAAACTGACTCGTTGGGCGTTAGCATTGCAAGAGTTTAACGTGGACTTTCGATATCGTCCTGGACGTCAGAACACGGTGGCTGATTTCCTCTCTCGGTTGTGACTCGGAGGGTGAAGGGGGGAAATAGCCCGACACACAAGGATCAAGCCCGCAAATTGTATAGATAAATTGACTAACTGATGTGTTTTGTCTTGTTTGTATATGCTGTGTCGAGATGGAGTCTGGAGGCCCGGCTTGATCGTGATGACCCGTTCGGGATGGTGCTGAAGACGTGTCATCATCTGAGGGCGGAGGGAATGTCGTGGTCTACGCGGGTGCATGCATCAAGGGAAGAAAACCGACGCGTCAACAAGCTTGTTTACAACGCACGGAAAATTCTGCAGCAAGCTGTCAACATTAGTTCGGTGCATGCAACAAGGATATACGTGTTCAGTAGGACTTTCCAGGGAAAAGTACAGTGACGTCACAGAACGTTCTGGAATCCCGGAGAACCCTATATAAGATAGACCTGCTGTACATTAAGGGCCTTTTGACGAAGATTTGTAAACGTTGAAACATTGATCGTATAACGTTCAATCGAGACCAGCCAACCTGTGTGCTGTCTACGATTGTGATATTTGATAGACGAGTTGACTTACTCTACACTTAATCGACTTTATTTTTAAATAAAGATCTTTTAATAGTTCCTTCGTTGGTTCGTCGTTGCGATCGAAGGAGTCGACCGCGACAATTAGGTTACTTTAGAATATTAGGTTACTTTAGAATATTAGGTTACTTTAGAATATATAGGTTACTTTAGAATATTAGGTTACTTTAGAATATATAGGTTACTTTAGAATATTAGGTTACTTTAGAATATATAGGTTACTTTAGAATATTAGGTTACTTTAGAATATTAGGTTACTTTAGAATATTAAGTTACTTTAGAATATTAGGTTACTTTAGAATATATAGGTTACTTTAGAATATTAGGTTACTTTGGAATAGACTAATCTTGTGTTCTGCATTAGCTCTAGGCGCTGGCAATCAGCTTACCTCCGTATGAGTTCGGAGTATGATTTCACTTGGTTGATGCCTTGGGCATTTATGACGGCGCTATAGAAATCATTAGATTAGACTAATGAAGGGCTCCATAAAGCTAATTTAAGGCGGCAGATTAGAAGTGGAAGACAACTTGCCAGGCTTGACAGGCTTCCGAGGAATTGTTAGCCTTCAACTTGACAACAAGTTCACGCACAATGCTCAGCAGAAAACAACCATTTATCTGCAACGGAATGTTACACACTGACTGAATGAACTCATGATGCCGATGATATTCAAACATGCATGCATGAATGCCTTTTAGTGTATGCATGCATGCCTAAACTATGTATGCATGCATGTATTTATATATGTATGCATATATGTATGTATACATGTATGTATGTTTGCATATATTTATGTATGTATGCATGTATACTCATATGTATATAGATGTATGTATGTATGTATGTATGTGTGTGTGTGTGTGTGTGTGTGTGTGTGTGTGTGTGTGTGTGTGTGTGTGTGTGTGTGTGTGTGTGTGTGTGTGTGTGTGTGTGTGTGTGTGTGTGTGTGTGTGTGTGTGTGTGTGTGTGTGTGTGTGTGTGTGTGTGTGTGTGTGTGTGTGTGTGTGTGTGTGTGTGTGTGTGTGTGTGTGTGTGTGTGTGTGTGTGTGTGTGTGTGTGTGTGTGTGTGTGTGTGTGTGTGTGTGTGTGTGTGTGTGTGTGTGTGTGTGTGTGTGTGTGTGTGTGCGACCTAAAGACTCACTGACTAACTGGACTCTACTGCAGAACCTTTGATCACTTCGAATGAAGGCAGTGACAGTTTGTTATAAATCACGTTCCTCACTTGCGTTATTAAAATTGTTCACTTGTAGTCTGAACCGATTCGAACACGCTGTCGAAAACATTAGTCTAGTTTACCAAAGACAGAAAATCTAATCTCAGTGACATTTGTGTCCGCCGAACAGTGAACTAACCATATATCTACACTTGATCAAGCGATAACTAGATAAATAACAATTCTCCACGCTCTATCCAACCGTTTCTGAAACAGAATAGTCCGAAATATTTCAATGAGCCTTAAAAATCTGTATGACAGAGTTTATACCTACAATGATGACAACAATTCTTGGTCCTTCGATTATCCAGTAGCAATGGTGAAGTTGATATAGAAACCAACATCTGTAAATCAGATTAAAATTCAGTTGTAGGACTAAAAAATCATGTTACAATCATTTATACATTTTATACAAGCATTATGTATTATCTCTGCCAAATCATACAGCGTAACTAATGTAGTCGGTGATAACGACCGGGCTGGTGTTCATCATGCGTCTTCTTCGACATACCAGTTTATAAGGCTGCTTGATGTTGCATGTCCGTTTGTTGCATTCGACCAAGCAGTAGGCCCTATATAACGTTGAGCAGGGTGTCACGACAAATGGTTCACGGACAAATGGTTCACCGACAAATGGTTCACGACAAATGGTTCACGACAAATGGTTCACGGACAAATGGTTCACGATCTTCCAGTTTCTAGTTTCAACTATATTTTCGTCGAGAATCCAGCTTTTAGTTTGAGCTATATTTGCATCGCTCATCTAGTTTCTAGTTCGATGAAAATAGAGCTAAACATTCTTTTTCGTAGTCCAATGTAAAAAACACAAACTAAAAGCTGGATTCTCGATGAAAATATAGCTCAAACTAGAAGCTGGAAGATCGTGAACCACTTGTCTGTGAACCATTTGTCCGTGAACCTTTTGTCGGTGAACCATTTGTCGTGAACCATTTGTCGTGGAACTGTTGAGCAGAGGCTGTAGACCAGAATGCAGACTATGAAAAAGGAAGTTTTAAGTTAGGGATCGTGCGGTGGAAATGGATTAGTGGTGGACCGAGACCGTGGCTCAGGAAGAGATGATTTTCTTTGACGCCATTTTATAATGACGAATAATATGATGAATTAGTTTCCACCCGTAGTCTTACAAACTGCATAGACGTCGGTTCTACGAGACCAAGGCTATTGAAAAATGAGCAGGGTCGAGGCCATATATAAGGTCGCTATAGAAAATCGCGTGCATTTACATTTACATGTACATTATTATCTGTCCTACATGCATATAATTATTATATATCTAACGACAAATAGACCAAATCAAACGATTCCACTGAACAGTTACTGGTATGCGCTGAGGGATTTTCTCAAGGTGTTGTTAGTTACCAAGAATACATCAGCATCGTCCCATGGGAAGTTCGAACCCACATGCATTGAAAGGTGAGCTCTCATCCATGTTATGATCAGTTGCTTAAATACCAACTGTACCTGTTGCGGTTTTTGTGGATGCTGACGGCGGCCCATATGGCCGTTGGTATCATAGGCAGTCCTGGAACAGAAAGACAAACTGGATTCAGCTATCTGAGATTAGATCAGCACTACTGGTTATTTATTAAGGATGACCGCCAAGAAAGGGAGGGAGGATGGTCACCAACATGTGGATAATTGCAGCTGGGGCAAGGGAGACGTCAAATGCGAATGTCGCCGATATATTTGGTAGGCCCTACATAGCGTTATTTCCGTACCGCCTGTGCCTTAAATGAAAATTTCAGTCAGAAAGCAGCGGACAGTCTGTACTGAGTTTAATTAATCTAACCAGCGTCCTTTTGCTTGGCGCGACAGCATCAAAGTGCCCCATCTCGTAGCACAGTTAGTTCTGCAGGATTAACAGGGTAACCTAATCTATGCTTTAGTACTCAGTTAGAGTGTAAGTAAGTAAGTAAGTAAGTAGGTATATTCTTTATTAAACCAGCTGCCAAACAGCACTCTGGTGAACAACGTCTGTTAAATAGATCTTCTAAAGTATACATCCTCCGTATTTATAGACATATATCATTAAACATGCTGTTGTCGGCTTGCGGTAAAGCCCTGTTATGGGATCTAGCACAAAGACCATAAACCCTCGGTTTAACAGGTGGAAACAGCCTGCGCAGGACATGACCTGGATTGCCAAGGACTGCCGTAAACAGGGCAACATCAGCAAGGCGGCAACAGTTGTTCGATTGTTGGATTATTACATGGGAGGTATCGCTGGCGGGTCAGCCTATCCATCACGGACTGGAGCCTTCCCCTTTCGTGCTGACCAGCGTATCCCCACCATGCTGGTGCAGCGTATAACATTCTTGTCACCGTATAGTCGCGGGCACCACGTCCTGGAGTCTGGGGCCAGATAAACCATGAGTGCGACATCCGCAAAAGGTGGTGGGCGGGTAATGTCAAATGAGGAAAAATGCGGACGAGGGGGCGGATCGTGAAGTCCAGTAAATCATCTTTGCGGACGTTCTTCCTGGATGGACGATCCGTCATCCGTAGGCAGCGCACGTTATTCCCTGTTGGTTTCTACTAGGATATATGTGTATCCCTGATTCTGTCCTATGCTCCTTTGGAGACAAGGTCGAGAGGACGGGTTTATCTAGCCATGTATTAACCGTTCCATCGGCTTTACCCTTGACACCCAATAATAATCTGGATTAATGACTAGCTGATGTAAACTCAGTTTTCAGCTTTGTTTGTACGGTAGCTGAGTAGATTGTCAATTCCAAATATTCACGACTAACTGAATCGTGAAATAATTGTGTTACAGATTGGGTTATTATCATACAAAGCATCGGACTAGAACGATTTTGCGGTCATTATTTGAGATGCCTTTACTTTTAAGTGTTCGATGTGAAAATGTGTTTCAGCTGAGCGGTTCACCGTGACCTTGGCTTATCGCTTAATCAACTGGAAAGCTGACAGTAAACCTCAGCCATTTTTTCACCGCCGGGGAAGATGTTTGGCCTGAGGTCAACCTCCAACGCGCGGAAAGTCCATCCCTGTATTTCATTCATTCATTCAATGTAGAAATTTATATAGCGCCTCTTCAAGAGACCTACTCAGAGGCGCTCCCAGCCCAGCCAAGGCTAAAAGATGAGGTGTTGGAAGAAAGCAGGTGAGTTATTCCGGGGAAAACAGCGTAAGGCAATTGGAAGGTAGATGGGCCACAACAATCGAGAAGGCTCGGCGTTGTCTGAGCGGGCCCGAGGGACCAAAAGCTCACCCTTAGTTGCAGATTTATTTTTATTTTTATTTTGTTTCTTTTTCTTACCCCAGCCGATGACGTAGAAAACGATGTAGTTGGGGTTTGAAGCGTAGACTGCGCTAACGAGGTTGTTGTGGAGGTAGACTCCCTCCGTCAACATCCACATGAACGTCACTGTCTTCGTGTACTCAACAAGAACGCAAAGTAGCTCACAGACAGTCGGCTGATGCAGAGCAACACACATATACAAATGCAGATCTTAACATTCCCCAGGCAAGCAAATGATTATCCCAATATTTGCCACGCATATATATATACATGTTGACACCATGAGGCATATATATATATAATATATATATAATATTATATATATATATATATATATATATATATATATATATATATATGCCTCACGGTGTCAACCTTCTAGAGCAGAGCAAAATCTAAGACAGACAAATTGTACCAACACACTGGCCTGTAATTGTATCATTGCAACTTGTCGGCTTGCTCACGGTGTAATTCTGTCTTAAGATCTTAAGGTAATATATATTCGCGTCGTTCCGTCAACATCGCAGGCAGTGTGTGATTCGTTGTAGGGGAGTGGCATTCGCCTCTTAAACTCATTTGCCAGACTGAAAATTCTCATACTCTAGAAATTATTTTTGTTTTATCATTAGCTAGCTACACATAGGCCTACTGGATTTGATGCGCCTAGCAAGTCTTTTCCGCAAGTAGGAATAGGGGCCTACAGTCTATAGCTTCGAATGTTTCAATCAAGTGAAATGCATTCGATATGGCATTGACTAAGTTTTCTCATCTTTGGCCAAAATCGATTGTTGAAGAACAGAGGGATATGTTGTTTATATCACACAAAAACCGTGGATCGCAACTGCAATAAGTCTAGATAAAAGCGAAACGGATCCACGCACCGCAGAGCTCCGCAGCGCCCTCTGTACTTGTTCCGCATATAAAACCGGACAAATGCAGCGGTTGCGCATGATTTAGTGAAATTGTGCCAAGATTCATCCCTCCTCAAGGAAACAATAAAGCACGGAAATCGAATGCAGATTCTGTTCCGCGGTCAATTGCCTCTGTCCGCAGTTATCTTGGTCTCATGCTGTGTTTTTCAATCTGTTGTTCGCGTTTATATCACACAGATACATCCAGATGGACCGGGGACAATTCCCTTCCATCCATCCGTCCATCTATCCGTCCGTCTGTCCGTCGTGTATCGGCGCCATATCCCATAGTGATCGCTGGATCAAAATGTAATTTACAGTTCGACTGTTCATTTTTCGTTGAATACATTTATTCTGATTCTGAGAAATAGACATCGCATACCAGTATGTATGCAAACAGTTCGGTTCGTTTCGTGGTAAAATCCTTTAATTCTCGGCCACTCGACGGTTAATGATCGATTAGTTTGTCCGGTTGCACTCGGTGACAAAGAGGACGACCGCTGATCGCAAACCACAAATCTCTTATATACGCCAAATACAACAACTCGTCAAGTCATCGCTGGCTCGCATGGACTCGTGATTGGCCTTTGACCTTGATGCAAAACGCCTTCGATGCAATCAATCGAAGCAGCCAGCGGAAGAGACGAAAGACCAATCGTCGTTTTCATCTACAAAGAATTTGGAGATGACAGGCTTCGTTCCAAAAGCAGAAACGACCATTGTTCTTACACAACCGACAGAGTCGATGTTCATTATTCATGCGCAAGATGTAAATATTGGATAGTTAGGAAATGCATCACGCTACCGAATCACGCAGCCTGTAGTTGTGTTTAGAGAGAAAAATGAGAGGCGACAACTTCTTGAATATCGCGCCAAACCTGCGAATAGAAGAGGCCTCTTTATATGTAGAAGTGCATCATAACCAAGTGATTCTTATGCATTCGTGAGACAGACGATCTATCGATAGCGCGTTTGGCCTGTAACCTAACGGTTGAGGTTTCGAGCCTGCATGTAACTCCATGTAACAAGTTGTTTGTGTATATTCGTCTTTGTCATCAGCCAACATAATTTGGCACAAGCGCAATTAAGCTGAGAAGTCAACGGCAAGCCCTGTGATGTGCTACGTGTCCAGGATCCTAGGATTCGTCCATTCCCGACCCAGGAACCGAAGAACTGGAAATAAATGCCTTTCTTATGTTCCACTATATGGACATTCCAGTTTTACCATTAAGCCATACCTTACTATTACATGTAAGACCACGGTAGTAATCGCCTAACTCTAAATGAAGACCAAGTTTTGAACGGACGTACGGTGGCATAGATTGTTCCCGGCGCTGAAACCAAAGCCCCGGCAACCACGTGACCTGACGTCAACGCAATCATTTGGTCAACGTGTACTACAAGCAAGATGGCGTCGTGTATCAAGATGGCGACAAACAAATTCCTGTGCATGCGCGTTCGATCACATCTCAAGTTCCTGATTTGAAAGAATAACAGAGAACGTTTTTTGTAGTTACAAAATGGCAGAAAACTGCCAGTGCAAACCAATTCACATAATCATTACCGCATTAATTAGCAATTATGATGGCCATTCAATGTGTTACATAAAAATCTTTCATAGTCTACACAGGGAGGACGATTATTCATACGAGAGACAATAATGCTTTAATGAGTAATAATATTATCTGCTGATCAATACTGTTACAAATCGCCGACTTACAATATTCAACAAGTTTCGAATGCGGTAATATTTTGACTCTCTTTTAGGTCAATAGAAAATATGACAATCGTATGAACAATTGATCCAGCTTAGTATGTTTTTCTTCTGAATCAATAAAATTCTCTTCATTGCAAACCGGAACAAAACCTAAATCAACTTGGAAGTTATACCTAGCAGTCGAAAACACAGAAATTTCTCGAAAGATCACGAGAACGCTGACGTGTTTACCGTCTAAATACCTGAAATAGCAGAAGATGAAAACGGATATAAGGAGTGTAACGAAGGAAATCGACAGACCGACGATTTCCATCAGACGAGTTCCGCGAGCAATTGTCCTCATGAGCTGCAAAACAAAATTAGGAGATAATTATATTTAGAACCATTGGGGAAGTCAATCATTGCTCCGTTATTAGTTGATCGTCACCGAAATCGTGAACTCTAAATTTCCAACTCGCTACTTGACAGCTAAGCGCATGGCACCAGTCTATTCATGAGCGCTGCGACGTGTCAGAAGGGTTGTCCAGAGATGTTGAAAGAAGATCCGACAGACAATTACGCAACTGAAGTCGAGAGCCTTTTCTAAGAGCGTTGCCTATGACAATAATGAAACTTAAAATGAATTTTTTTGCAAAACGAATGATTTGTAATTATTGCAGTTGTAATCGCACTTTTATGTAGCGCCCCTTCAAAGGAAACTCCTCAGAGGCGCAACTTCAGAGGCGATTCAGTAAAGAATAAAGTAGGGCCTATGTAGAAGGGTAACTGATGAAGTTACTTAGAGTGGATTGGAAAAAGAACGAAGGTTAGAGTACTCGATCAGGTGTGCTCACAGATGGGGAGGTTTTGTTGAAGATCATCAGGTAGACGTCACGTGATTCGCTCGTGTAGCATTCTGAGTAGTCTGTGAATCCCGTTGGGTGTGTGTCCCTCACTCCGGCCCAAGTCCCGTTGCTCTGACATTCTCTGAAACTGTACTCTACCATGAACACAGTACAACGTGTATAGTCTGTATGTTTATGCGTATATGTATGTACGCATTCACACAAGCATTCATGCACGTATATATGTATGTATGTATAATGTATGTATTTATTTGTGCATATATGTATATATGTATGTATGTATACAAGCATACATTTATTTATTTATCTAATCATCTTATACTGTGATGTTTATTAACGCATTGTAGGGCCTACAGTGCTTACATGAACTGTATTGATCATGCTGCATTCCTGTGGCAGTCCGAACCTGTGTACTTTGTCGACAACATTTTGACTGTATCTTTGTTAACACTTTGACGACGAGCTACTCGTTTCCCAATCACTCTAGTACAGCCTGGTCGTTCAAGTGTTAAGCAACGTCGTGTGTGTCTCGATATCCATCCAAAATGCAAATCAATTGGCCCGTCAATCGAAAGCAATTTGTGAAGCTTGATTCCGACATTCGCTTCCATTGCACGTGATTCTTCAAGTTTTTTCTTCACCAAGAATTGACCTTATCTCTGTTGGTCAATTTTGTCGTTTAAGTTCATCAACTCTGTGACATTGGTCAATGTCTTGACGCTGTGTACATGGGCGTCCGTAGGAATTTGTTAGCAGGGGAAATTTGTTAGGGCGGGGTGGGGGGAGCAGCAAATTGACGTTTTTGCATAGAATAGTTGTCCATGAACACAGAACATGTGACAACTTTAAAAATAAATAATGGTCAAGGACTCTACTTAAATAATTAAGTGCTTTCTTTCACATTGAAAATCGTGTTGGGACTGTTGTAATAATCACAATTTTATAATCAAAATATTTAATTTTTTTGTAAAATATTTGCAAAATCCAGGGGTCAAATGCCCCCTCCGTATGCCCATGGCAGTTTAGTCGTAATTGCGATCACTTCTGGCTAAGCTTATATGAAATTGGCCAGGTTTAACTGATTCGATTAGTTGACTGAGATGATAGGCTATATTATAGTAAAACTTATATATTGCACATTTGACATTGATATTACGGTGTGGTCTCGGTCTGAAGAAAAAGCGTCCGACGTTGTATGAGTTCATCCCTATAGATATAGCAGTGCATTGACACAATAGGAACTCGCACAGACAAAATACAGACAGGCAAGCATACAGACAAGCGAAGAAACAGAGAGTAAGATGCTTACTGGTCTCGTCGACTCCTCTGGACATGGGAGGACATGGTTGCTTGACCACTGTACCCGCCGCAGCTGCAGGCCAACATAAGATTTCATCCCAAGTTCCATTGCATTGCAATGCACCTGAATTGCAAGATAAAAAAACATCTCAGATGCAACTCAACGAAATCAAACTCTACCTAGCACAACAGTAGCCTAACTCAGTTGAATCTGGTCTGAATTAATCAACTATTATCTCCTGAATCTTATATAGTTTGACCTATATTGTTTAAAGTAATCTAGTTTATTTCGAATCAAACAGTTGCAGATTGACAGATTATATATGTAAATAAGTTGCGTTCGTGTCAACTCCGAATGAACGAATATTGATTGATTTATTGATTGATTGATAGCCACTGCACATGCGCGAAATGTTACATAGGTATGCCGATAGGCCTACGCATTCCTACGTTTGTGTTCAATTGGTAAAACAAATAATCAGATTCTTTCTCTGGACTTATATTTTCTTAAGCTGATAACTTTTATCAGTTTATGGTGAACTTATTCATAGACCGGGTTTAAACAAGGTAAAATGCTTCATTCTCCGTGCAAATCGTCCGTTATACAGGCTGCGTTGCTGAAGCAGCTCCTGATTGAACATATAAAAGCTGTCGAACGCTCTCATTCGAGCGGATATAGGCGCAATTCCGTTATCGTTTGACCTCTGTTCAATACGTTTGCACTCTGATGCATTGGCTAATCATATCAACAGACGAAGATTGAATCCGGAGGACAGGGCCGTAAATCTGTTTCCACACGTGGGGAAGGAAAACTGCTCCTTCGAAAGTGTGTAGGCCTATACTTCCCTTAAGAAGCCCACGTAACATCATTGCCTATAGATGTCGTAATTATTGACAGGGCCGTTGATAAGGTTCCGCGAATGTCGGTGCAAAAAGTGAGAAAGAAGTTTTTTTAATATCCCATTTATCCATTAGTTACTTACAATGCTTATAAACTCTGTGACACTTGTAGTGGCGGCCATTGACTGCTTCAGAGTAAATGTAAGCCTACATAGAACACTTTAACATTAGGCCTATATAACAACAATTTTTCACTCAAATCTGATAAATATGAAATATGTAATTAAATCTTGAACGCTGCAGCCTGAAGCGAATGAGTAAATGTCACAGACCATTATTCTAAACTTCCAGCTAGGCCAAAATATCAACAAAGTCCGTTTTCGTCTCTCACAGTCACACAGTTTGGTGAAATCCAGCATATTCAGGCCAAGTCCCGCGTCTACCTTTTTGTGACATGAAAGCGTCAACAGTCCATAAATCTATTATGGAATGCGTAAACATAGTGTTTTAAATCAATATAATCACTAATGCGTATTTACACTTACTAATTTTACAGAAATTTCAAGTGAGGCTGAGACTTGCACTCGACATTTAGCAAATAGTAACAAAACTTCTGTATCCGCTCGGCTCAGGGGCCTTCAGTGGCCTGCACCGTTTGCACCTATAGTAAAAACGGCCCTGATGATTGAATTAATGTATTGAGCAAAACAATAATTATTCTAAACTTCCACTAACGGGTAATGACTGATTCCCATTGCTGAGTTCAGTTACGCAATATAGGTTAGTGTTAACAAATTTTTATTTGTTCGCACTGCTGCATGTAGGTTCGGACTGCAGAGAGCAACAATACTACTAGGCCCTACAGCATTTGAAAAATACTGAAAAATAGATGACAAAGCCTAATACACTGCATGTTCTGTGACCTATAGTTATATAACTTTAGGGGAACTACATGAATTCTAAACCGTAGGCCTATACGCTACTCAGAAAAAGTTATATTTAAATAACAAACTATATTGGCCTAGATAGCTAGGTTTTTGCAATATTCCTTCGCACGTTAGCCACACACTTGGAATATACCATTAAAGCGGTCTTCCCATTTATTTTTGGAAAGTTTAATATACATATGTAAACTATTAGCCTATTTATATAGTAGGCCTGTATTCTTAGCTATGATGCTGAAAATAATTTTACGGAACTTCTTATCAGTGTGTTGATTGGATTCTGCATGTGTAATGCAGGAATAGACCTGTGTCCCCAGCACCGGATTTTTAAATACGCTGGACACAGTGGACAGCGCACTAAATCTGGACTTAAAACAATGTCTCGTAACGGCAGACACTTGTTTTGCCCGAATGGCCATAGATGCAAAGATATTGAAGGGGTCGCGGATCTACTACGGCCTATAGTCAGACCATGGTGTAAATTTGATATTCTATAGTATTTAGCTTAATCAGTGTCTGGTCGCCGCGCACAGCAACTGAGACGATGTAGTTACTGTGGCTAAACTACATTTAGGAAATAAGTTGATGAATAAGTGCATCTAACCAGAAGCCAATAGCAGCAAATCTTACGGTGGGTGACCACAGTCACATACATAATAATAGGGTGCCTATACGTTAGGCGCTCTTCGTTCAATGGCTGACCGGTAACACTCGGTGTTGTAAAATTATGGCATATGCTTGTCTCCTCAGAGTTCATGAGGGCGGCCCAGATACGCTTAAATAGGGCATTCAATCACATCTCTTCTCTGTCTCAATTCTCTGCAGAAGTTCAAGGTTCATCTCCAAGCTGTTCATCTGGGCCAGGTCAAACTCTAGTATTCATGAACGACAAAGCCATTCCGCTGATCTCTTTCATCCCATTGAGGGAGAAGGGAGAAGGTCATGACCTCAGCATAGTAATCGTACTATATAGAGAACCGATAGCCTTTATGGGGGCAGCCTGTGAATGAGGTCAAAAGCGTTCGGCATATTATGGGTAAAAATTGGGCAAAACTCAGAAATCATACATTGGTATATTGTCTCTGGGGGACTGCTGTAATTTTATCTAAGCGATTATCCATTCCAGCTCTATAGCTATAGGCTATAACACCAAGAAACTGTTTATAACAGGCCTATGCCAACAACTTAGCTGTTACGTTTAAGAACGATTGTCGCCCCTTTCATATACCGGTTTGCATAGCTGTAAGCAGAGTCAGATATTGCCTTTTTATTTGTAATGCACGTTTGACCTTAATCTTTTATCACTTATCCACAAAGATCACATGAGTGCACATAATATGACAAAAAACATTCTGACTACTGTAGTTCACTACATGTATATATATAATGTTGAAATCTATGTAAGGGCGTATGGCTATTAACAAGGATCTTTGATTATATGTATGATTTCAATGGTTTATGCTTAACCGATGGCAAAACCGGAAATGGTCATAATTTTGGATCATGGGTGCAACATTTCGTGTAAAATGTTTCGATGTAATTCGTTAAATATGGCAGATATAAGTAAGGCCTGGTAGTAAAGTTCATTGACAGCCCTGGTATACTCCTACTGATCTAAAGCTCCTCGGCTATTAGCGATAGTCAGAGGAAAGGCTTCTAAATAAACCTCTCCGTACTGTCTGTGCTTGACTGTGGTTGTACCAGTGGCCTTCAAAACCCTGGTCCAGGCAACCAGCGACGGAAGACAATAGAACAACTACATTTCTGTTCTGGCGTTATAATTTAACAGCGATTTAATTAAATTGCCTTCCACGGCATTTTCATGGACCTTGACACTGAAAGTTGTAGGCCTCCCATATCAAACCTCTGTAAATTGTTTCAAGTCACACAGAGGGATATTCTTCGTTGGGTGAAAACAAAAAGTAATGACAGTGATGCTGCTAAAAAAATACCAAAATAATGCTCCTAAACGCGCACAGCATCTCAAGAATGTTTTATTTTTAGTATTATAAAAATAGTAGTAGTTGCAGTAGTAGAGGTTGCAGTAATAGCGTAGTAGTAATAATATTAGGCGTAGTAGTATGGTACTAGTAGTAGTATAAAAGTAAAAATAGAATTATACAGGTATTACGAGAAGTATATTAGTAGAATCATAGGTAATCATATTCGTTAACTTGAAAATTTTAATGGGGCCTACAAAAGCTAAGCGCAGAAGCTTATTCATAAGCATAAGCTTATTAACGAACGCTATGCAGCATTGATTGTCTATACATAACTGCAGATTCTCTATATACTGCTGTGGACTTCAGCTTAGAATGGGCTTAGATCAGATCTGGAAATGGCCTGTTGAGGACATTATAGACGACCTTGTCCAGTCTAAGACCATTCCTTTGGCATGCATGCACTAAGCTCGTTTCTCTCAGATGTCACCAACCTATTCAACTTCTCAATCAGATTGATACGAAATGCAGAAAAACTTACTGTAGATTCCATAACATACAAGTACACTGATACATTTCTGATCTTGACTTTTAACCCATGATGGAGAAACATTTAATGAATTTCTTTATACCACATTCCATTACATAAATCATTAGATATAATACCATGAATTTTAAGCGTGTGACAGTCTGTGATTGACTGACTGTAGATCCGACTAACGAACTTAGGCTAGTCTAAAGCTGGAGGTCACTGAAGGTCAGCTCTGATTAATGATGGTCATTTGCTGAAAGGACAAGTGCGCGTGCTCCAAGTGCTTTATTTTAACGCCAATTTTCAGACGAAAGTTCTTACACTGACGAAGCTTCCTTAGCATGTCTTGGAAGCTATAATTAATTGCCCAGCAGCTAATTACGTAAAAGTCAACCGAGTCTTTCTGCGCTCATCTAATGCAATAGCTACCATATTTTCTGATCGCTTTCAAACACCTGTGTTTCAAACACCTGTGTTACCAAAATTACCAATTGCTCAATCTTGCGCGTTGTACTTATTAGGCCTACAAAGCAGGCATTTTCTCAAATAAAAGTGACTCCTGCGCTGACAATAATGGACGATTGCTGCGTGAAACCGCAGCAATAGAATTTAATAGCATCCTTCAGTGTATTCAAGAGAAACAAATCGAGGGTCGCACAACGCTAGCCCTAAACGACGCTAGATTTCACTGTGCTCTGACACTGGACAAATTCGAGCAACGAGCATTCTACAGACCACGTTAAATCTACAAATGTACGCGTAGCTTCAATACCTAGCTGTTTAGCGTAGGCTTTATCACCAAGATAGCTGAGACAGGCTTTCGCCGATTCGTGCTTCCACGGCTCTGTCCGGTCCGATCTGGACGTCATGGTTGCGTGTGGAGTCTACGCAAATGAATGGACCTGTCACGGATGATTGATCCGTCGAGGAATTGCAGAGAAGCAATGGTTTGCCAGACGATGGTTCTTCCTTCAACCTACAAGCAGAGCGTTTGGACACAGCCATTTATATCAGATCGAAATGTCAGAGGCTTGTAGTACTTTACATAGGCACAGAGTTTTTCATTAGACAAGATGGATAAACCAGAGAGTATTATTCTGTCGGATACCAAATGGCTATTTAAAGCATGCGAATACCCGAATTGCCTGCAATTGTTGACATAGACGGTGGTCAAAGGATGGTGGCAACAGCAACAATAAGCGCATATTTTGTCTGGATGAGTGAAGGAATTAATTACATGCCATTTGGGCCAACGCAGCCCTTCATCTTTCGAGGCCAGTCAGTGATCATAATCGAAATGTGGAAATTTAAAAACGCGTTCTATTTTTTTAAATTTGTGTAGTAGAGTTGAGATCCTTCTCTTTGTAAAAATATTTGATGGTCTTGTTGATAGGTTCCAGAGGTAAATCTTCCCATATCAACTCCAATGCGACCTTCAATTCTCTTATCATTTTTGGCTTTGGTCGCAGATTGTGGTATTTCTCTAGCATAGCTCCCCACACGTAGCTTGCATAATTATACTCTGGACTTTTCAGTAGAGGCAAAATTGTGATGCATTCAGAAGCTAGACTTTAATATTAAATATGATTGTGATCTTGTGATGGAAGTGTGTGTGTGTGTGTGTGTGTGTGTGTGTGTGTGTGTGTGTGTGTGTGTGTGTGTGTGTGTGTGTGTGTGTGTGTGTGTGTGTGTGGGTGGGTGGGTGGGTGCTGTTCTTAATCGCTATTTATTGCAATTTCGTTCTTCAATATTCTCTGCATATCTAATAATGCGATCTCTCTGCCTCCCTCCCTTCCTTCGTCCGTTCGTCCCTTTCTATTGGTTCATACCGCCCTCAACAGATGTTACATCATATGCGGCCGGAATACAACTAAAGAATAATTATTATTCAGGAGGCATTAAAGGCAGAAAATGTCGAAGAAACGCACGTGTGTTTATGTGATAAAGGCAGCTTTTTATGTGCATGGCCTGAATTCCGATCCTGCAGATCGTTAGCTCTTTAGGTCATAACGAAAACCATTCGCGGACGCATTCCTATTTTTTCTTACATAACGATACCGAACTGGTATTGTTTTTATGTGTACTAATACTGTACCTACTAGAATTTCATATACTGATAGCTAGCATGCCTAGCATTCCAACTTTCTTACAAGATATGCATATTCTACCAGTGCTAGAAGTTCATGATCTAGATGTGACTCTTAACACAAGCCTTGTGACATTAGACTCATGTTACCAACTATAACGACCCTATGGTGTTACTTTTACCTGAAGCATATTAGACCCATTATTCGTCGGTTTCTAACTCAATATGCCGCCCTCGCTGTTGTTTGTTCACTTGTGTCATCACACCTGGACTATATAATCAATGCAATTTGCTACAAGGTTCTTTTCGCCTTTAAGACTCCTTACAATCAACTCTGCTGCGTGCAGCTACTCTCTTTGTTCCTCGGTTTCTACCAAGTTATACAGTTACAGACTTCATATCTTCAAAATGACACTGGTTATCTTTTTCCAGTTCAGGTCTTCTTTAAAGTTGATGTGCTTGTATACAGGCTATGCTTCATGTTTTAGCACTGAGCCACGTTACTAACTTCTGCATTCCACTTACGCTCAATCCTATCAGTACAAGTTTAAGATGTCTAGTCAACTTTTTCTTCCATCTTACCAAACCGTCTCCCACGCTGGTCCTCATCTATGGAACGCATTGTCATCAGCTTTAATGAACATCGTCTTGCTCTTATTTGATATCGCAATTAAACGACTGAGACCTTAACTTTTTGCAGCTGCCTGCGCTTTTTCAAATAAACTCATAAATACCGACCACTATCAGCTCTATTACTACTAATAACAATAACAACAGAATTCTGCATTAATGATAATAATTGATTGATTGATCAATTGATTGATAGCTTAATTGAGGCATTAATTGAATCACCTGCAACCGTAAATTACAGACGTTTAGATTTGTATAGTTGAATCTTACGTGCTAATGTTGAGGTGTGAATAGGACAGACGGAAACGGTCGTTAGAGCTACGTATCTGATTTAATGTCTTTGTCAAAGCCTTATTGCCTGAATAACCACCAACAACACCAGCACTCGTGAATCAGCTGACGCTTAGCGCTTAGCATTGAGTAGCGCTTTAGAAAATTGGAGTTTACGATCACGATTACGAAAGCCTTTATCACTGACTATAGTATTCAAAACGGCTTGCTTAATTTACAAGCTCATAAGTTATTATTTTACAAGCTCACTCATAAGTTATAATTATTATTTTTAAAAACAAAAATATTCATACCGTCGGAAATTTTATGAATGCAGTGCCCACAGTCAGTGATCCTGTAAACTAAAGAAGCAATTGCCGCTTAAGCTGACTTTTAAATTGACATGGAGCCTGTACTTTGTTAAAATAGCAGCAAGAGCGTTTCGTAACAAGGGGACTTGAACCTTAAATAGAAAAACTTCGCCTTAAGGCGATCTTTGTCAGTTCGATATTTTCAGCAAATATCTTGTGTCGTAGACTAACAATGGACAGCCTCGTCTGTATAAAAATACATTTCAAACGTAGAGGCACCATTTTTTCTGTTTACGAAATACAAATAGGTCAGTTTTATAATTTTTATATCAGTCAACCGCAGTCAATTGAGTGTTTCAAAAGCAGATCTTAGAGCAGCCGAAATATTGTAAAATGCATTGCATACTAAAAGCATGCTTTTTTAATGCCTAGTCATTTCAAATGAAAATGACAACTTGAATTCCAACTAATTGACCGTATGACAGCTATGGAAAAAGTCGAATATGACACAAATATTAAAGGAAATGACTGGGTAACTGATCCAAATGCGAGAAAATATACTAATGTTTTCAACCTGAACCTCGCAGTCAGGTCTTGGTCATCAAGCGAAAAACAGCTACGTTGATGGGTGCCCCATTATCTGCCTTGGAGATCCCCACATATTGTTTGAAATCCCGCTGTTTAGAACTGTCCTAACCATCTAAAGATTGAGGAATATTGTCAAACACGATGCTCTTTTATTGTAAATATGCGGTTTAAAATCACTTTCATTCTTGTAGCCAAAATTGGTGTTTTGTTTTTAACTTAAAACTCCAGAAAATGTCACCATGGCGATCTAATAAATGTCCATGCACGAGATTCAATCACATCATCAGTTAAGCATATATATATATATATATATATATATATATATATATATATATATATATATATATATATATATATATATATATATATATATATATATATATATATATATATATATATATATTGATGACTGAGTCGTTAACTCTCTGTACAATTTGTGTCCATCCAACATAATCCGTCCGTCCGTCCGTCCTTCCATCACCATATGTCCATTCCTACAGAATTTCTTCCTCTATCCATCTATTTATTAATCAGTCCTTTCGTCCGTCCGTCCATCCATCGCAACCAATTAACGGTACCCAACTCGCGTAGGTCCGTGTGTCCATCCGTCCATCCAACCTTCCATCGAACCAACCAAGTGACCTTCCGTCCTTCTCATCGCTCAGTCCCCCCCTCCGTCGTCGGCTCATCTCTTATTTCGATCGTGCGTCCATTCATTCTCTGGAAAATTATTCCATCTCTATGAGCTGATTCATTCCGGAATATTTTCCTGAGCGTGGTTACACTCTATCATTATTATCGCGTTTGGCAGTTGCAAAGGGTCACATTTCTCATTGACCTTCCACCAATTGCACTATCTCCACGCATATATATATATATATATATATATATATATATATATATATATATATTATATATATATATATTTGTGGACGTATACAGATATATTTGGAGGCCAATGTGCGATATATAAATTGCCCTTTGTGACACCGTTGTTAAACATCGATCTTAGATTGCCTTACGAATGCACGCAAATTACATTATAGAGAATTGTTTCTCAGCTTGGTTTGCTTATTGTATATATACAGTCCTTTTTTCAGCCGGAACGCGCCGGAACGGCGTTCCGGCACCTTTTTTCAGCTACTAAAAAATAATTTATTTATTTTAATAATAAAAACAATAATTTAGTTAATTTATATTTAATTTCAGTATTTTGAACTGCTTTCAGTGTTTATTGAGACCCCTCTCAACCCCCAATCCCGTTTTTCTCGGGATTTTAGCCCGCCCATAATTATTCCGTTCCGGAACCTTTTTCCCCAGAAAAAAACACTGTATATATACATATATTGTAATTTGTGTGCTCATGTGTCGCAATATAGCAATCTGTAATTGCTGTACTTTTGTAGGCCTAGAGGTGTCGTCAAGACTATAGTGCATTTTTTTACAAAGCGACGAGACAGAAAAACCTTATAGTAATAATATCATTAAAATCTAAACACTTATATAGCGCCATTGTTATAATAGTGGTCGCACAAAGCAAAATCGCTTTGAAAGCCAAAATCGAGGAGGGGAATCGGAGAAGACTCGACAATTCAATTCAAATCTTAGTGTATCGTGTGAAGTGGCAGATTGCTACATTCTTTGCAAAATTCTCGAAATTTCGTTTGAAAATCCTTGAAGGTCTAATTTCGCCAGAAATACGGCCATGCTCACCAAACGCTTTCATTAAACTGGCGCTATATATATGAACTTCCGTTTTAATTACTGTACTTTACACGCCCATCAAATATTGCAGCTTTCAAATAAAGTTGGCGTTTATTATTTGATTAGCCATAGGACACGTGTACAAAAGCACACGATAACTACATTTTGTCGATCAACACGGTGACATAAAGACACTTGTATTTCCAGTTCGTTCCTCTTTCAACCATTATTCTCTCACGTTCAAACCGTTATGGACCGTTGGCTGATGATATGAACGTTGTCTATGCGAAAATGAAGATTCTGCTTATCAATCAGAAACTGCAGGCTGTATAGGCTAAATCTCACAATGCTATGACTAGGCCTACTATCTACTATATTATTATTATTATTATTATTATTATTATTATTATTATTATTATTATTATTATTATTATTATTATTATTATTATTAGTAGTAGTAGTAGTAGTAGTAGTAGTAGTAGTAGTAGTAGTAATAGTAGTAGTAGTAGTAGTAGTAGTAGTAGTAGTAGTAGTAGTAGTAGTAGTAATAGTAGTAGTAGTAGTAGTAGTAGTAGTAGTAGTAGTAGTAGTAGTAGTAGTAGTAGTAGTAGTAGTATTAGTAGTAGTAGTAGTAGTAGTAGTAGTAGTAGTAGTAGTAGTAGTAGTAGTAGTAGTAGTAGTAGTAGTAGTAGTAGTAGTGGTGGTGGTAATAGTAACAGTAGTAGTTGTAGTAGTAGTAGTAGTAGTAGTAGTAGTAGTAGTAGTAGTAGTAGTAGTAGTAGTAGTAGTAGTAGTAGTAGTAGTAGTAGTAGTAGTAGTAGTAGTATTGGTAGTAATAGTAGTAATGGCAGTAGTAGTGGTTGAGGTATTTTTCATCGTCAACGTCGTCGTGATCGTCCTGGATGTATTTAAATTGCTTAGAATTTAATGTAATTTCCATTTCAGTCGAATCCGATGGTGTCACAATATATCAGACTCCGAATACGGATGACCTCGGCCACATGTATACGGCGGTGGTTTTAACCGCCAGCTCCTACAAGGTTTGATCCGGAGCCGAATCGATTACTGCCACAGCGCAGTATCATTCGTCCTCAGACGGACATTAACGCTTCTGCTCGTCTTACCATTCAAGTAAAAGAGTTCGACCGCATCACACCCATGATTAAAGACACACTTCAATGAGCTAGGATGGGCGAACTCAAACTTTGACTTACTGCGCACCACGTTATCTCGCAGACCGCATCAAGAAGAAGCCAGCTGACGACCTAATTGACTGCGACTGCGATCATCATGGTTCGACGATGTATGTGTGCCAGCAATAATACTAAAATGGACAATTGGGTCTTTTGAATCGATAGCACGCGTGAATTGATTATGCAGATCTGGAGCGGGTTTTATTCATGTAGATTGCACAACACTCTGGAAATTGCTTCTCTTTCTAGGGTTTTCGGAAAAGATTCTGGACCTTATGAGGGCTTTGCACCAGGGTTTAGGTCCCAATGAACGCTGTACATATGGACGCCATTGATGAAGAAGATAGTAATAATAATACATACATACACAAATACATACATACATACATATTTGCATACATACATACAGGCACAATGGCACATGTACAGTATACATATATACATAAATAATTGTAATTGTAATTGTAATCGAAAACTTATATAGCGCCACTCAAATCAGCGGCGCTTTCAACCCGCATCAATGCCGGCACCGGCAAAAAGGAAAGTTTTCAGGCGTTTACGGAATTGGAGAGGAGAGAGGGCAAGAAGCTCTTGGCGGAGAAACAAGGGGAGACAGTTCCAAGCAGAGGGGCCAACATAGGCGAAACTTCTGGATTGTGCCGTGGAAGATCGCATGCGAGGGACAACCATAAGGCCGCGAGCCGAAGATCGCAAGGAAGCCCTCGCAGACAAGGAAGAAACTGGGTTGCAAAAATTCATTAGGTAAGACGGAGCAGAGGCAGTAAGGCAGTTGCGCATGAGAGTGAGGGTTTTAAACTGAATTCGCTGTTGAGCAGGGAGCCAGTGGAGGGAATCACGGATAAAGGCAGAAATGTGGTCAAACTTAGGAATGTCACCTATAAGCCGAGCAGCAGCATTAAGGATAGTCTGGAGTTTGTGCATATTGGAGGAGGAAAGGCCAATGTACACAGCATTGCCAAAGTCTACCCTAGTGCAGATCAGAGCATGGACCAGTGTAGTAACAGCATGAAATGAAAGAGACTTGCGGATGGATCGGAGCTGGCGTAGATGATAAAAGCAAGATCTGGATACAAGGTTAACTTGATCAGTAAAGGAGAGGGTAGGGTCAAGGACAATCCCCAAGTCACGAACAGAGCAGGAGAATTGAATGAGGGGAAATCTAAGATGTAGAGATTCAAAATCAATCTTGCTGAGTTGGAGGCGACCACCGAGCCAGATAAACTGAGTCTTGTCGGGGTTCAGCCGCAAGCGATTAGAGGAAAGCCAAGAATCCAGAGCAGAGGCTGCTGCTAAGATGCGTTCGACCATTTGGACAGCAGAAGAGGCTGGACCATGAATTAGAGACTGGGTGTCATCAGCATACTGATGAGACGAAACCCCATACTGCTGGAAAATCCCCCCAAGGTCCGAAGTATATAGGATGAAGAGCAGAGGAGCAAGAACAGAGCCTTGGGGGAGACCATAGGAGGTAGTGGCCCAAGGAGTACGATGTGATCCAAAGACCACAGATATGGACCTGTCAGAGAGGAAAGAGCGGAACCATAAAAGGGCACTATCAGAGATACCGAAGGATATAGATAGCCGATTTAAGAGAATAGAGTGGTCTACCGTGTCAAAGGCTGCGCTGATATCATAGAGAGCTAACAGGGTGACATGACCACGGTCAAGAGCTTGGAAGACGTCGGCTAGGAGCCGGACTAGTAGGGTTTCAGTTGAGTAGGATTTCCTAAACCCAGATTGAAATGGAGGCATGAGGGAATTAGATTCGAGGTAGTGAACCAATTGAAAAGCAACACACCGTTCCAGGAGCTTAGAAAGGAAGGAAAGGTTGGAGATGGGCCTAAAATTAGCTGGAGAATTAGGATCCAGACCTTGACGCTTAATGGAGGGAAAGACGACAGCCCGCTTGTGGGAGACAGGAACAGAACCCTGGGCCAGAGAGGAATTACAAAGTAATTGCAAAAACGGTCCAAAGTCATCAATGAAATCCTTAAGTAAAAACGGGGGCAACAGGTCCAATTCACAAGACTTAGAGGGGGAGTCTAGAACTAGTTGACGGATGGTAGTTAACTGAAGAGGGTCCCAGGTTGAGAGCGAAGAAGTCGTAGGTAGAAACGATGGAGGAGGAGCATTAGCTGTTGCTTGGCGTGTTGAGTCAATCTTAGTCTGAATAGTAATACATACGTATAATAAAATACAAAAATACATACATGCACATATACACACATATACATACATACATACATACATACGAAAATACACACAATACAATGCACACATACATACTTGCGTATTTACATACATCTATTCATGCATACGAAATACATACATTCAACTTTGCGTTCAACTGTTGTAGGTCATGCGAATAATAACTTCAGCAGTCACTGATTTGGAAATATCTAAAAGCAGTCATCTGTGGCTTTGTTCTGTAAGCAGGACTCGACTCGGTTCACACACGCACACACACACACACACACACACACACACACACACACACACCTACACACACACACACACACACACACACATACATACATACACAGTGTCACACACACAATACACACACACAACACACACACAAACACACACACACAAACACACTCACACAAACTCACACACACAACACACACACGCAAACACACACACACACACGCACACATTATCAATTTCCAGCAGAGCAGCATGACAGTTTTTAGAGATTCACAGTTTGATCATCTGGTCTATCTGAGGAATTGCATTCTGAACAGTCTATCTTCGTTCACATGCCGACTGCGCAGACCTATCAAGTCCAGATCTAGTCCTCTGCATGACTCTTATTCCAGCTGGACAGAGGAACAATTCCTGGTGGAGTTTCATTCAATTGTCGAGTCTTCTCCGATTCCCCCTCCTCGATTTTGGCTTTCAAAGCGATTTTACAACAATGGCGCTATATAAGTGTTTAGATTTTAATAATATTATTACTATAAGGCTTTCCTGTCTCGTCGCTTTGTAAAAAAATGCACTTGACGACACG
Source organism: Allolobophora icterica (assembly GCA_963556255.1). Taxonomy (NCBI): domain Eukaryota; kingdom Metazoa; phylum Annelida; class Clitellata; order Crassiclitellata; family Lumbricidae; genus Allolobophora; species Allolobophora icterica. The sequence continues at coordinate 66,235,460 of OY744602.1, read as the reverse complement.
TCTACAAAAGTACAGCAATTAGGCCTACAGATTGCTTTATTGCGACACATGAGCACACAAATTACAATTTCGTGACTGCATTTCTGGTAAAGACTGAAAACAAGCTTTTTTTATTCTGATCGACCTATCAAATCTCGACAGAACTTCTGCAAGAGATTCTGAATATAGCTACGAAATATAGTTAAGAGACCAATCGATTGCTGCTTTATAATAACGGCGCTATAAGAGCCACTCGATTAGATTAGAATCCATACTATATATCTGATAGACACACACAGCCTTCATCCATATGGCCCAACACCAAGAATGAGTTTTTGGCTTATGCGTTATTTGATATCGTGCTTAGTTAAGAATTAAATGTGTTCTACGTCATCAGTTTTCTGCAAACGTCCCTATCCGAAAACAAAAGTACTGCTACCACTGAGTGATGTCTTTACTAGATCATACAGACCTATTTTCTTGTATGAACAAATCTATAACCATTGACCACATCGTCTGGTATTATTATTTTTAAGGAATTTTGTATAGCACCACTTCAAGGTAATCTACTCAGGAGTGCTCCCGGTCCAACCACGGCTAAAAGTGTTGTCTTTAAATTAGCAAGCAACATATCAGAGTGAGCCATAGGTACCAGGCGAAATGCGACAGGGAACCTATTCCATGCCAGGAGGCCAGCAATAAAGAAAGAGCGACACTGCGTGGTAGCTGTCCGCGAGCGAGGGACCAAGAGCTCAGCTTGGCCAACCGATCGAAGAGGGGATCGCCGCAGGACTCCCGAGGTAGGGCAGCAACGTATAGGGGTGCAAGTCCCTCCAGGCAGCGCCTGACCATTGCAGAAACCCTGTAAGTAATTCGCAACGGGAATGGAGCTTACCTTAAAAGTGGTGCTATATAAGTTTACGATTACAGTTACAGTTATATCTTACCTTATCTGTATGTCCAAGTTTTGTATTGCGTTCAGTTCTTTAGCATATAATCAAGTAAGTATGTCAGTAGGTAAATTTTTGATTGAACAAACTGCTAACGGCATTTGGTGTACACAAAAGTTTTATCGTGTATAAATAGACTACATGTAACCAAGTGTGGGAATTGTCGAAATAATATTCCAAAATCCGATCGCCAGTGTGGAATAAATAATCTTGGCTAATCTTACATAATCTTATTGGCAAAAACCGATCGCGGCTCATTATTTCTGTCGTTGCAAATATCCCAACGGCTGCTTGAAGCCAGAAAATCGAAATCCACTTAGGAAACTAAGCTGTAGCCATACTTGTGCCGTCTGATTTCTTCGTTTCATGTCCGATGTAAGCCCATCTGGCTAAATAAGACGATAATCAAAGATAAAGACAGATGAGAGAGGACGTAAGCATACAGGACTGAGGTAACAAAGAAGGGAAAGAGGTTAATAGGAGAATGAGAAGGAGGGAAAGGAGGAAGAAGAACATAAGGAGTAGGATTGATAGGAAAGGAAAGCGACGGGAGCATAAAACGAAATCAGGATAGAAGAAAGAAAACGCTGAAGCAAATTTAGAAGAAGGGACGCAGAGGGAGGACGTGAAAAGATTGCATTGTATTTTGCATTCGTTGTGCTGAATTATGCTGATTGCTTGACGACGGAAGTTATGGAAGAAAAGACAACAGGAAGCCGATCTATACAGGTCCATTTTATAAGTAGAATTACGGGAACGATCGAATCAGCACTTCACCTGTGAATTGTTCTTTCTCGTGGGTGAAACAAGAGTCTATACACGTCTTGGGAGATAGAATTCTTTCGACGTAAAGACTTTTCCAGTCGCGAAAATAAGGTCGCCAGTCGGAGATCGATATACCCTTGCTGGGTTGCAAGACTGAGTGTTGTGTCGTGCGTTCATTGGATCAGTCACGCCAGATAGCATGTCGTCAAAGGACAGCCCAGTGCATTGCAATAACTTTCACACGTCTACGATGGCCATAGCCGTACGTACGGATGCTGTCCGCATGAAGAGAAAGAACAGCATATCGACCACGTGAACAGGGCAATTACTATGACCGGACACCTTTATTACTAACTGATAAGACGCTATTAATTATTTATTTGTCTTGTCGCTGACGATACAGTTTTCGCAGCATGTGCTAACTTTTCCAATAACAGCAGATTGTAATGTGTGATACGAAATAATATGCTGTACTATCTTTCTTGTACAGCGTTGTGCGTTTGCTAGCGCTTCTTAATAAATAATATAGGCCTACTTACTTACTTACTAATTTACTTATTTACTAAATTCGTGGCTATGCACTTGGCAAATGTTATGAACTTATGATCTCTGCACTTACGCTTTATTCATTGTAGCGATGCTGGACTTATCAAATCCCTTGTTGACTCAATTATTTAATATAGGGATTAGCATAAGTCAGATAATTATGTTAACTTATTTTTTTATTTGATTTATTCCGGATATTTCTATAGCGCCTCTCGAAGTCAACTACTACTCAGAGACGCTCCCGACTACAGCATTTGATACTGTGCCGGAATTTTCACGCCAAAGCGCCACGAGCGTCACGAGCGGCGATTAGTTTGTAATGAACTGGTTCGGACTCGGACCACCAATGGACATCGATCTAAAGACAACCCTTCGGATACGTCGCAGCGCTCGTGAATAAGCTGGTGCTTTGCGTTTAGCTTTACAGTGGCGCTTTAGAAAATTGGAGATTACGATTATGATTACGAATGAAGCGGCGCTTAATTAAAGTCTACTGAACCCCGAAACTGCAAGCATTGGGCTCAATGCAGAATTTGACAACATTAAGCTGTGGGCCACACTAAATAAGCTAAACATAAATGTCTCCAAAACCAAGGAGATAATTTTCAGGCGGGCTGGGATCGAACGTCCTTTAGACCACTGTCTGCCCCTACCCGGTATTGAGCAGCTGGATAGTGTCAAGCTGCTTGGAGTCATTCTACAGTCTAAACTTTCTTTTTCAAACCATGTTAACTACATTCTCAGTCTAATAAACTGAATACCGCTATTTCCTTCTCAACCAGTTAAGGCAGCAGGGCCTACATATCTCGAAGCTCAACGTCATTTTTCAGGCGATTGTTATTTCAAGAATCATGTATGCTTTACCTGCCTACGCTGGATTTCTCACCTCACATGACATTGCACGCATTAATGCAGCTCTGAAAAAGGCCCGCAGATGGCAATTATGTGAGAAGATCCATACTGCAGAAGAGCTGATTGCTCGAGCAGACAGGAAGCTCTTCTAGAAACCGCAGTTCTTTGGCCACTGCATTCATCAGCTCTTGCCACCTCCTCGTGAGGACAAGTACTCACTCCACAAGAGAGGACATCCTTTCATGCTGCCTCTTGTTAAGTCTAAATTGTTTAAGAGCAGCTTTATTAATCGATGCATTTTTAATTATATCTAGTGGTAAATGTGTGACCTTATAAGCTGCTCATGTTATAGTTTTGTTTTCATGTTATAGTTTTGTTTTCAAAATGTATGTAATCATTGTATACATGTAATGCATGTGCGCTTGTCATATGCAAATAAAGGCTACTTACTTACTTACTTACTTACTTAGGCCTACTTAATATTTAAGAAGTTTAGTTGAAAGGTTAACGGTGACCAATTGGATTATCACGTACGTGATTAGACATTTTGGACTTACCATAGCGACCGACGACGCTAGGAACGCCATCTTTGTAACAGTAGGAGACCACCTACCGCATGATGTCGATTTGATAACTTTGACACGAGAAACACAGTTGATTTCTGTCAATACATCTTTGGATTTAGCCCACGAGTATGCTGTGGATTAACTTGGCTATCAAGTTAGAGAGTCGATTATACGTGGATTTTTCGTGATCAAATGAGTAGTATTGTCGACGACAGTCAATGAACTTCGTTAAGGCGATCAAATCAGTGATGCTATCAAGTGGACGGGTACTTTGAGTTGCGCGGTTGTTCGGTGGATTGTTTAAGATTTCTTAAGACGATCGATGTGTCGACGATATGTCGACTGTATAGAGGACAAACGTAATATGTCCAATGCTTAACACCATGGACTTATTACGTTTGTGCTCTATACAGTCGATGTTTATCTTATCCCATAACTACGAGAGACTGGGCGAATCTGTAAACGCCAATAACTTCACGCCGCAAGTGGAGGTACTTGCGAGTGTTCTACAATAGATTAAGACTTGGAGGAAGAAGACATTGCGAAAGGGAACCTGAATATTATTCATCGCCACTTTCTATGTTGACTAAGGAACAGTCATTGCCGTTAAACAACTCTTCAAAAGTCAGATAACCTTGCATACCCACAGTAGCCCAGCTAACAGTTTATGAAACGGATTGTGCTGTTGATTGGGATTTCATTTGAAGTGACCATCGATTAATGTTTTGGGCGTGATTATAACAGCGCAATTACTATGACCAGAATTTCTGAAAAGCTGAGGTCTAAAGGTTAGATTAGAAGGCGACAATATATCGCTCATTATGACGATGTGGAGTACACATATACTCAACAGCAGTCCACAATCATTTGACATGTTTACATTCTTTTAGTCTATTCAGTCCAAGAACGCCACACAAACGAAAACAGAATGTTCTCGTAATGAGGACATTTGACATATTGCCATTGGTGCCAGAAAAACTCCACCCGTCATTTATAAGAAGCACAGTCGACTGGGAAACCATTGCCGTAAGTGAATCTCAGAGCTACCCGACTCTATACTCTGCAGAATAGCGTACTAAATCATTGTTTATAGTAAAATGCAAACCCAACCTCGCATTTATCAAGCGCCTCTAAAAGCAGGCATCTTCTGAGTTTGTAAGAAGTATAATAATAACACAATATAATAATATTCGTTTATTGATTCAAACTGACAAGTACACAGTAAGATTACATGATACGGTAGTAACAGGCGATCACAAATTTAACAGGAGTCGAATTTAGCTATAGTGCTGCCTGCAAGGCGCCCATCTGCCCTACTGCTAATTTTACCGTCGCCATCTGGGTGTGGAAGGCTAAGTCTACCTTCTGGGGCTGACGGGTATCGAACCCGCGTCCTTCTGATCTTCTGATCTTCATGCCACCATGTTACCATTCAACCTTCTGCGCCCCCCCTGTAATAGCGCTATATAAGTGGCTTGGCCACAGGGTTAGATCTATGGAAGATCTAGGAACAAGGGCAGTTAGATTCGGACTGGCATGGGGAATGGTCGAACATTAAGACTGTCAAATAAACGTGTTTCAAACTATTACATTGGCGACGAAGATAATTTGGAAAACGCGGAAAATAAATCGCCTACGAGTTCCAGACGAAACAAAACGTATTGCGAAACGCAACATTCGTTCTAATTCGACGCTTACATTCGCACAAGTACGCACGTGCGCAGAGCTAAAATGGCCGACAACCTTCCTCCATTCCCAGCCTTCGACCCTTCGCCTGAAGCTGGTGATGTCGCTGTCCGCTGGAAGAAGTGGGTTGGACGATTTCGCAACCTGTTAGTTGCTATCAACATTACTGACGATGCACGACAGAAAGCGCTACTTCTCCACTATGCAGGCGAACATGTGAGTGACATTTTTAACACACTATCAATGTCCGGCTCTAACGAAGACGACGCCATGACAGACAGAGCCATAAACGCGCTGACCTCATTCTTCGCCCCTAAACAGAACACGGAATTTGCGGTTTTTCAATTTCGTCAGGCAAAGCAGAACCAAACGGAAGACATTGCATCATATCTAACACGACTTCGCCAGCTAGCCATCACGTGCGACTTTAGCAACGCGAACCGCGAGCTGAAAAGCCAGCTCATCCAGGGCTGCTGGTCGAATCGCCTTCGTCGGAAGGCATTGACTGACCCCACGCTTACCCTGGACCAGCTATTTGACGCGGCTCATGCGGCTGAACTTGCTGACATTCAATCTTCTGCGATGACAAGTGAGCCTGCAACAGAGTTGGTCAGACAGATTAAAGCAAAGAATCAGGCCTTCAAGAAAACTTTGGCACATCATGACGAGTCCAAAAGAAACGCAACATGTCGCAACTGTGGGAGGGCTTGGCCACACGCAGGTGGTCGCGAACACTGTCCAGCCTTTGGCCAAACCTGCAGGGGTTGCGGGAAGCTGGGACATTTTTTATCTGTGTGTCGCAGCTCTGGCCACTCTTGGCACCCAGATGATGGTCGTGGACCAAGAGTTAGTTGGATTGCTCCAAATAACCCCAGCTCTGAATCAGAAACCGAGTACGTGCATGCAATTACCACACAGGCATGCCACCACGATGCACCCACTTTTGTTGTCACACTGGACGGTACACCCCTCAAACTCACAGCAGATTCGGGAGCAAGCGTGAATATCCTTGACGAGAAAGATTTTCGCAAACTTCATCCCAAGCAAAGACTCAGACCAACCACTACCAAAATAATGTCATACAACGTGTTTCAAACTATTACACCCCCCCCCCAGTAGAGACTGAATTTCAACAGAAAGCCGTCGGTCAACCTGCGTCTGAGACTGTCCGTTGTATAGTTCGACGCATCGGAATTCGATCCTACTACCATCTGCATTCTAGTGCGTCGTCGTTACCTCTTGGTCACTGCATTGTTCGCATTCGAGCAGTGTGTTTCTAATGCTGTATTTGCAATATCAGATTTATATTGCGCTCCTTAAAGAAAAACAAATCCGCGGCGCTGCTAATCTGACAGCACAAGGCTTCGATCGAATGGGATTGCCTTCAAGCGTTCATGGAATGTGCTAATGAAAGAAGCTCTGCTGTTAGGCAGACTTTGTCTGATCAGACGCAGCTGTTTACTATGGCGAATGCGCCTTCTGAAAAGCAGATTACTACAGACGGAAGCAACTATAAAACGACATCAGACCATCATTTATTACGAGGAATTTGACGTCATTGAGTTTTTTCCTATGTTAATGTCTTTTATTGATTGGCTTTGGGACAAGTGTGTCAAATCGTCATAAAATTGATTCCACATGGCAACGACTCGGATGTAGAGGCTTCCCAAATGGACCGCAATCAATCTCTGTACAGAGCAGGACTCCGGTAGAGCAGGGAATTGGAAAAGACGACGAATTGGCCTGCCAATCAATCTCCTGTAACGCACACGCTGTAGGAGAATGGTCTCCATCTAAGGAGGGCAGCTGGAGAGGTCCAGATAGCTATCACACGGCAAGGAATTGATAAGGGTTCTCTACTTAGGGCGATTGTAAATCCTATTTCTAAATGGAATGAAAATCTCAGAGATATAAACAGTCTCGCATATGCGACATAGCCTGATCCTCTGGCGGGGCATCATACCGTAATAATTATTGTTAGTAATATGAATAGTCTATAACAAATTACGGTTGGAGAGACACAATATCATTTGTGCACAGTCTTAGGCCAGCATAATTTTAAAAAGAAGGGATAAGAATGTGTTTAAAAAACTATGATCCTATACTCAGTTTGCTTTAGACCTGTACTAGTATAGAGCCTAGCATCGTTTCATCTGCTCGCGCAATTGAACATCCTCGCAATTACAAACTGTAAAATATGATAAATCGATAGTTAATAACTTTATGGATATCTTTAATAATAATTTCAGCTTACGTTTGATCCAGTGTACAGTTGGCGTATTGCATCACATTCACAATTCTACAGTTATAGGTTTGTTTGAAACTAGGTCACTGCCAGAATAGTTCAAAGTCTGTGGCTGACAGTCGTGGTTGGAGCATGAGAAGAAGGATATAATTATCATCCTTTGTAAGCTAGAGAAGATATCTTAGATATCTGACTTGGTTTCTACCAGCAATTCTGATATACCCCACGTCACTCTTTAAATACAACAAACGGAAGATCTTTAGCTTGATTTTAGTGCATGTCATTAGACATTGTTAGCTGCCTACTGATCATCACGCACGATGCTAAATGGGCAATACTGAAATAATATGGAATAGGAAGCAGATTGATACAGATTCTGCAGAACATTGGACAGAGATCAAAGTCCACAGTGAAAGTAGGACGGGAAATAGGAGGATGGATTGCGACTACAATAGTGACAAGGCAAAGAGATCCAATTTCATCTAACACATTTATTACTTAGGCTTACTTGGAAAGAGTCATGGAGAACATCCAAGATAATGGAACCGGAATCTCGTTGCAAGGAGAACAGATTAACAACCTACGATTTGCAGATGACATTGACATCCTGCAGAACAGTTGCGAGAGGTTGCAGGAAACTGTCAGTGGGCTAAACATATCTGCCAAACGTGCTGGACTAAATATAGATGTGGATAAAACAAAAACAATGGTATTTGGCAAGGAGACAATAGATATGGAAATAAAAGTGCAAGATGAGGTGCATGGGCGTCCGCAGGAATATTTCTAGGGGGGGGGGATTTTCCAGGGGGTGGGGCAAAATGACGTTTTTGCATACATTAGCTATTCATGAATAAAGAACACGTGACAACTTTCAAAATCCAGAGGGCAAATTCCCCCCTTGCTCCCCTGCGGACCCCCATGATGAGGTGATTGACAATGTGAAGGAATGTGTATACTTAGGCAGTCTACTAACATGGGATAATGATTGTACAAAGGACAGAAAGGCAAGAAGGGCAAAGAGAGTTATGGCAGGACCAAATACCCTGGAATGGCAAGCAAATCAGTTACAAGACCAACTTAAATGTCTTAAGAACATGTGTCTTTAGCACAGCTCTTTCTTTAGGCCTGTGAGTCATGGGCAATTAAAAAAACTGACCAGGATAAATTACTGGCATTTGTAATGTATTGTTATAGAAAAGTTTACATCATAATTGGACAATGAAGGTGACAAATGAGGAGGTTCGAAGAAGATGAATATAAAGGAAAATTTAATGCAAACAATAATGAGAAGGAAATGGAGGTTGTGTGGGCATATAATCACATATGTCGAATGGACGACAATAGAAAAATAAAAGATGCGATGATGGGTTGAACTGGACGACAAGGAAGTCCTAACAGGGAGTGGATGGATGATATCAGCGATTGTTGCAAACAAGATACAAAGCTTGAGACTAGCAGCAGCAATGGACTTCTCTTCAACAGTAATTAACACCATAGAGTGGAGAGACGTAAACATCTGCTCTGTCTGAAGTTCTCGAACACACAGAGATCTAGTGTACACGTTAGGCCTAGGCCTATATAAACGGTGTCTCAGTTGAACTGATACCCTTTTTATTTTATTGAATCATATTTAGAATTGACAGACTTATTGCCAAAACAAAAAAAGGTATCAGTTCAATTGAGACTCAGTGTATATGCAAGTAGAATGGATAACAAGTTATTTTTTTGGGTCCCACTCTTTATTATTATTAATTAACTAGATGTTTGCCCGTCTTAAGACGGTTATTCAATAGATGAGAAGAAGTCCTTCTATGCACTTTGGGCTCCCTCTGTATTGTTACCCCCGCTACTAATATCGCAGCGTGCACAATATCAAATACACCGTCGCAAAAATACTCGAGAATCGTAATAATATTTTTGTAACATTCTTATTTTGTGTGTCGTTATAAATTATTTAACTTCGATATGACACGATATTTCGCTTACTACAGATTATAGACTATAACTCCTGAGTCACCACATATCGAAGGTGTCAAGTCCCAAGTTTTAGGGTCTATGTTGTGGACCACGTCTCGCAATTCTAGAAGAGTACTGCAGCAGTCTATAGATCTGTTAGTATGCAGCTCAATTTTTGGTGGTCCAGCAGTTTTTATCCAGGAAGTCCATTTAGGATCTGGCGCCAGCAATTCGGTGCTTCATCTCCAGTTTGCCCGAACCTTTGGGCACTGTCTGGTTGTTAAAGTAAGTAAAGGCATCAACTATCTGCAACTCATCGCCTGCAGCCGTTGACAGTAACTGGCCACATGGGTAATCCGACGAGATCTGGGTCTTGGTCTTATCCCAGTCCATCTTCAACCCAAAAGCTTTGGCCTCTTCGCTGTCCATAACCTGGTATCTGTACCCGAATGCCAGAAGCATTGAATCATTTCATTGCACAGCACGTTTCGTGTTGTCAGGATTCATGTTCAAGCAGAAGTTTCGCTTATTTGGACATGAAATACAGCATTAAGCTAAAATGTAGGATTCCTAAAGCGATCCCAAATTGCAGATGATATAAATCCAATTTGATAGTTACAGCAGGATGTTGTGTTAAACGGATTATGATTTTTGGCTACGGTTTACATGTTACAGCGACAATAGACTGATGCCTGGTGAATTATTATAATATGGCGCTATAGAAGTCATTAGATATATGTACCATCTGATTGGCGCTATATAAATCATTATATATATATATATATATATATATATATATATATATATATATATATATATATATATATATATATATATATATATATATATGATTGGCAAATTAAGTCTCCTCTGCAAAAACTCGCAACGGAAAACAACTGCGTCCGTAAAATAAACGAGCAGCGCAGACGAAGATATATTTCGTAACGATTTATATTTTGCGAATTTCTAAGGCGCTACGTTTGCTCTGAGATTAAAGAATTCAAGAAGATGCAATCAACATCTTGGACGAAGCAAAAGATAAAACTACAAATCACGCCGACCAATAAGTCAATGAGTATTCAACGAAGTCCAAAGAATTTTTTCACGAAGTCGAAACTGTCTGTCTTTCTCCTAAGTAGAAGCCCATGTTATTATGTTTACAGTAGGCTTAAATAGGCTTATAATTCAAAATTATAGGATGAGTTTAATTTAGTTTAAACAGAAGTAAGTATAGTCTTTATTAAGAAGCACTAGCAAACGCACAGCGCTATACATGGTAAACATATTACAATAAAATAATGTAACTAGTTATGCGAAGAGAGAAGTTACTACGAATCAAGTGAGACATAAGGAGGATAGGAGAACAGAGGAATAATGTAGCCAGATCCTGTGAGAGCATGGTTATTTGTACAGCATCCTAGCAAGGAAGCATTTCTGAGACAAGTTGGAAGTTCACCGTTATGGGGCCGTGGGCACAGAGAGTAGCGAGTTTAGTTAATCGGCGGCAGCATAGTATGTAATACATGGCAAGGATTGTTCAAAATACTAGCAGAGAATAGCGTCAGTATTATTGCAAAGTGACTGAAATGAGGGGGATGACGAAGGTAAGTACCCGTGACGTTACGTACCAGCCTCCGAATTATTCCCTCCAGGGCCTCCCGCTTTTGCCCGCTAGCAAAACCCCACCGCACAGGCGAGCAATAAAGCATCCTGCCGATTGTAATGGCACGTACCACATCAAACAAACAGTCCCCCGCAAAGTCTATGTGATCTCAACCATAATTATTTAAAACGACAGGTAGGCCTATACCATCGGCTGTCAATCATCGTAGCAGTAACACAGATCTGATTGTCCACCCGCCTAATCCTTGAAATTTTAGCTAAATCTGATGGTTCTCGCGACTTTGCTTTTTTTAGGCGCTGTAGAGATCTCGAAATTACGATTACTGGCAGCCTACAGAATAAGATTACGATTAATGAACTGTTAAGAAACATACGAAAACTTACTGTGTGCAGTCGAGAGACTTGCTCTCATTCAGACGTCGCTTGGCCAACTATCGCTGCTCTCGGCCTCAGTGAGTGAGTGAGTGAGTGAGTGAGTCAGTGAGTCAGTGATTGAGTCGAATGGCATTCGGTCGCCCTCGCAACCGAGCGCATGACTTATTAAATATCTCAACTGTTGGCGCTGAGAACTGTTTTGCGTTTTCGACGGCAGCTGGGCGCTGCTAGCAAGAGCCATCGACCGGGCGCCGTAAAAGCATCGACAGCCGACCCCAGCGAAGACAACGCTCTGCAGCGCTTAGCCCCGCTCGATTCGTCTTGTTAAACGGCGACATAGACGGAGACAAACGCAGATGTAGACGACAAGGACTTCTCCATCCTCCTCTCTGTATACATTTACAATGTACATGCATGTGCGGATGTATGTTTGCATATATGTACTATGTATATATGTATTATATATATTTTAACCCTGTGTATACATTATGTATGTATGGTGTTAAGCATGCATGCTATCTAGTTAGATTTATAGACACTCAATACATCGTCCTTCTCGTACCTAACAAAGCGCTGCCTACGCAAGTCTAAGCAATCTTAAATGCAATTAAGAACTGAAACTACGTCAGCTCGAAAATCTTGAGCCCCAAACCAACGGATTCCGATGAAGAGTTGAAACATGACACGACGTATACATGTATGTAAGGATGTATGGTCCGTCAGTTTCGAAGCATGTTGCCATTACTTACAGAAACCTAGAATGCCTCTCGTGACTTCCTCTTCGACCATCTTAGTCCAGAGGGCTTCAAGTGCATAGACATTCCAGGAAATAAGTAAATCATCTGGTCTGATCCAGAGACAGACAGACAGACAGACAGACAGACAGACAGACAGACAGACAGACAGACAGACAGACAGACAGACAGACAGACAGACAGACAGACAGACAGACAGACAGACAGACAGACAGACTAGGCTCAGATTCACGTGGAGGCTGGATATAAATCTTCAAATGTAATGGTTTCACAGTCGAAAACTAAAGCCTTACTATTTCTTTAAATACATGGCGACCATTATTTGAACTCGCTTTATATGTTTAAATAACAGGATGTTCGATAGTGTAGTGGTTAGCGCGCTGGACTGTCAGTCGAGAGGTCGGGTATTCAAATCCCAGCCAGGGAAGAAATTTGGTTAGAGATGTCACGAGCACCTCCTAGCCTACTCAGCTTAAATGAGTACACTGTGTCGCGTGAGGAAGTCGACGCCAACGACGAACGGGCTTCATCATCATGATATAGCCGTCGTTGGCGGTCGAGATGGAATGATGACGGACAAAAGCCAGTCAACGCTGGAACAACGACAGAGTCAGCCAGGCCGGGAGGTAACCAAACACCGCTCGACTGAGCTGTAATATGACTCCGCTCGGGCCGCTGGTGAAACCCGAGACGAGGCAGAACCGCATCTGGGCGGTTCGGTCGGGCGAAGCGACGAGAGACGGGGGAGATGCCGGGGGGGGGAGGCAGGTCCCCGACGGCTAACGGCGTAGCGACGATCGGCGAACCCCGATCTCAAGGGAGTAACCCGAAACCAGGATGACACTGATGAGGCGTGGGGAGGGTCGAACAATGGACGTTGCGAAGGACCTGCATAAGGGAGGGTAAATGTTACTACGGGACTTATACTACTGGCTTGCGCGACGTGTGGACGGGTCGAGAGATCAACATCGAACGGGGACGAACAGCGACGGCAACAGAGTAAAGTCCGTCAGATTCAGAGACTGACGAGTAGAACGATCTGTAGTTAAGCCTTGCGAGGCAGTACTTGAGATAGTCCTAAGTTATATCTAAACGAGTTAATGCTACGTGGAAGTTTCCGTAAAAGTTAATGTATATATTTGTTTATTAATTGAATACATTTATTAATCAAACAAAGTTCGTCGTGAGTCTTCTGTAGAAAAGTTAGGCAGCTTTAATTAAAAGTGCAAGTAAAAGAACATAGCGAGTCGAGGGTCGACATCACCACACAACAATCACACGACGGTGACCTTCGATCGCGACACACTGACCGTACACTTTTGGTGGGAAGAGGAGACGGCGAGGGAGAGGACTGGCCAATCCGCCCTCATCTGCCGAGGCTAAGAAAATGAAGTCGCTAACACTTCATTCACAGGTCTGCCTAGCTTAAGGGACTGCTCTTCTTCTTCTTCTTCTTCTTCTTCTTCTTCTTCTTCTTCTTCTTCTTCTTCTTCTATGTTGTCGCTACAGACTGTAGCCTACAGTCTATGGACCTGGTCCTCTCCCATCAATAAAATTTCTTTTAAGCAATGACTTATTTTCGAAGCTGTCGTAGTCTAGGCTGCTTAAGTCTGATCTTCATAACCAGGGACTTCAGCTTTAATGTCGATGACTCCAGCAATCACATCGCTCAACGATTTCCACAACTTCCTGATTGGTTAGAATAAAATTAAAGAATTAGCACATCTACTAATCTCAATGGCGGAGTTTAAGACATTAATTTAAAGGATTTAAAGTGTTTGGTTGCTTCTGAGATCTATGTTCTTCTACCAACCATTTCTGATCATTCGCTTTTGCGCGTTGACCTAACACTTCAGAAACTATCTGCCAAAAGGCGCAGACCTATACTGTTCTTGAACGCAGATATCGAAGAAGAGAAACTTCAGCTAATCGACTGTTATACTGGACCAGGCAGCTGCGTCATTTGCATCACCTGCACACCAACGGCAGGAGCTTCTCAACAAACATATTTTGCCTGGAACAGTAAACTTGAATTATTTGAAGCAGTCAACATAACCGAAGTTTAACGCATCATCGAAAGATCTCCAGAAAAGACATGCGACCTTAACCTTGATCAAACATGGATGACCCAAAAGTTTGCCAATGCACATGCTCTTTTCCTAATAAAATTGACAAGGAACCCCTCAGTACATAAACTGGCACCAACTCAGACGAGATGGAATTTGCTACACAAGCCGTTTAAAAGTGGTTCTACATAATATATATATATATATATATAAACATACATATATATATATATATTGTGGCGAAAATACACTTCCCAGTACCCCCACTTCTTGAGTCAGTGTGGCGGAAATGAACCTCTCTCTCGCCGGGGTATATCTCTCTATACCGTATACTTCCAAGGCCAGCCGAGTGGTTAAGAAGGCCCTGGACGTATGTGCGTAGATAAGGCCTCCGATGTCGTCGAAGGACTTACGAGTTACTCGCAACTGATCGACAGCAAATCATAAGACCGAATAACGATTGAAAACTTGTATTATATCCACGATAATCAACGCAATGATCGATATTTCCAATTGAAAGAAATACACTTGTCGTGTCTAGAAATTATATCCATATATTCCACAGAACGATCGCTTTGCAACTCGTAATACGCAATCAAATATCGCAAGAAATATCTCAACGACGACTAATCACCTGCTTCTATATCCACGTTTACTCCAAAGATGCCCCACCGTAGGACAAGAACCGTCGCCGCTCGCAATTTCGGACTCTCTCTCTCTCCCTGACTGCGACAGACTTCTTCGGATGTCTGCCGGCAACTGACTCGACTCTTCTCTTCCGAGGACTGACGACGACTCCTCTACTGTGTGATTCGGTCGCCTTTTATACTTTTCTGAGGGGCCCAGCGCGCGAAAACCCCTCCCTCACTACCTCCCTCCGGGAGTTCATCGTAGGCCACCAGGTCGCATCGACCAAGTCTTCGGCTGGGCATCAGTGCCCCGGGGATACGCTAAAGAGCGTCGAGGTCCCCCTTGAATTCATCGAAGGGACTAGGCCACATCGGCCAAGTCTTCGGCTGGGCATCAGTGCCCCGGGGATACGCTAAAGAGCGTCGAGGTCCCCCTTGAATTCATCGAAGGGACTAGGCCACATCGGCCAAGTCTTCGGCTGGGCATCAGTGCCCCGGGGATACGCTAAAGAGCGTCGAGGTCCCCCTTGAATTCATCGAAGGGACTAGGCCACATTGGCCAAGTCTTCGGCTGGGCATCAGTGCCCCAGGGAGACCCCAAAGGGCGTCAAGGCCCTCTTCCCCTTCTTTTAGTTGAATTGAATTTTTCACTGTATCAGGGTCAGCGATGGAGGCCGATCCCCCCAATTTCGCTACAATATATATATATATATATATATATATAGAGAGAGAGAGAGAGAGAGAGAGAGAGAGAGAGAGAGAGAGAGAGAGAGAGAGAGAGAGAGAGAGAGAGAGAGAGAGAGAGAGAGAGAGAGAGAGAGAGAGAGAGTGAGAGAGAGAGAGAGTACACATTACTTTTTTAAAAGCCCTCAAAAGGTTCTAAATTTTTTGAAACCCCTAAGGATTGAGCGGCCCTAAGCTGTAGTTTTTTTTAGCTTATGTCTAAATCCGGCACTGCTTTGCATTTATGGGTATGCATAATATTATGTGTAAATGGATTGATGTAGCGCCAACATCCTAGTGTAAAGCTATGTAGCTATGCATGTTAAACTTTGTAGATATGTGTGCTCGTAAGTATGTAGTATGCGTGTATACATGCGTGCAGTGAGCGTAATGTACTCTGTATATATGCATATAAGTAGTTGCTGGTATATATGTATGCATTTATGCATGTACTTATTCATTTGTGTATGAATGAATGTATGTTCGTATGTATTTATACAAGGATAGGCCTAGGCATGTACTTATACATTATGTTACTTATGCATATTTAATAATTTATCGTAGGCCTATCTCTGCATAAGTGCTACTGTGAACCAGCGACTTCTGCTATGCAATGCAGCCACCATAGAACACTTTGTTATCTGAACTTCTATCAAACTCGACAACACCTCTCTGATTCGCCGGTCACTGGGAAGAGATGGGCGTAATGTTGCATGAACATATCTAAATGTAAGCGTATCATATTAAAAAATTGCTATTGTTAAATTTCGCAGATATTTTGAAATGAGTATTTATTTTTATCGGATATTTGTGATGGTTCAAGACAACAGAAATAAGTTACTGTACTGCGAATATCAGCAAACCGTACATCCAACTGAGCGCAGAAGTTATCCAAAATTGTTTAATACACATTGTTTTTATATCGTAATGTTTGGATGGTCTGCGCGTTCATCACTGCCTAGTTCCCCAGCCATGCTTTTCTTCCTGGAAATTCGCTCTTCTTGAAATTCTGTTTTCAAATCAAAACTTCAGAGCATTTCTGTTTTCAAATCTAATTCAGAGCATTCTTTGTCAACAAAGAATTTGACTTCCAAACTTTCAAAAGCTTCATTGCTTTTCATGACAGCAAATCTGTACAGCATCGAATAGTTGCTTAGCAAAATTAATATAATGTCAATGCTCTTACGCTGAAAATAATTTCATAACACAAAATGCTGTCCAACAGCTGTTTGTAAAAAGGACAAGAGAAAAAATGAAAATGTTTTCAATAAAACAGCTAAACATAGTGGTTATGGAGTAAACAGGAACTGTGGTTCATTCTTTGCACTGATTATACGCAGAACATCAGGTCCTTTTGATTAAAACAAACTGAATCTTTATCGAAGGAAGTTATGTGAAGTTATATGGTAGAGTGCAGGAATGGGACACACGCTGAGCATGACTTGTGAGTCTGTGATACCTAAGTGATACCTTATTGATCATCTATGACATGCCTCTGTCTAGAGCATTGACGTTTCGTCTTCAGTCGTGGGAAGCCTAAAATTGAAGGGCACAGGTTGGGCTTAACTATTTGTGTCCATGTGGGGCCAAGACGTCAGAATGGCGTCTTCCAAATCTTCGAACCCGGAATCAATTGCTCATAGGACTATGATTTTAGTCTTCATAGCGTGCACGTGATCAAACAACAAGAGCTACTTTTTGGATCACCTCCGACACTACGATGTAGTGGTGGCTCAGTGGTAAGTTCGGCGCCTTGTGACCTGAGGGTTGCAGGTTCGAATCCCACTCTAGCCGCTGCGCACGGACCTTAGGCAAGTCCTTCACGCTCAATTGCTCGTGGCGCTTCGGCGTGAAAATTCCGGCACAGTATCAAATGCTGTAGTCGGGAGCGCCTCTGAGTAGTAGTTGACTTCGAGAGGCGCTATAGAAATATCCGGAATAAATAAATAAATAAAATAAATAAATACACAGACAATCTTCCGCGTATATGTGCCATGTAGGGAATGAGATGTATTCTTCTCAGACCTCATTGTTTAAAGGCATACAGCTTCACGTCCAAATGAGCGCCAGATCTCTGCCTCGGACAGAAGGACGGACAGTATGTATGTATGAATGTATATACGTGCTTAGGCAAAATACATTTGCATAAGCCTATATCAAACCAATGGTATTTCTTTTGTCCACACTTTACGTGAAAAGTTCAGCGCAACTGTCACTTCTGCAACATTGATAAAGAAATTAAACAGCTACAAAATGTGCCAATTGCAAAGCCAAGTCAGCCATAATTCATGTTAAGGTCAATATAATTAATAGTAATTATTTCTTACAGAGAGTGACTGCAACCTTTAGTGAGCAATTTTGTTTCAGCCTTTATACAGTATACAATTCAGTGTAGGCATTGCCAAAAAAGTCGATTTCAAATGCATTTATGCAAAGTTTTTAATTAGCTAAAAGCTGTTAAACGATCAGCTAATCTAGAATGAACAGGACTACAGGTTTGGTAATGGCGGACCTGGCACCAAAGCGGATGTGTCGCCTCCACGTTCTACATTCGATAATCAATTTTTGCATTTCTACTAATGCGTGCGTTTTCTCGGTTGATGCACGTGAAACCCAATCATTATCGTGACCGTGGAAACCATGCATGTAGGCTACTGAATGCAAAGCTATACTTGCAGATCGAGCGATGTCGAATGAAGCACTGTAAACCACAGATCAGCAACGATGGATATCTTGGTGAACACAGCCAAACAACGATCACTCGAGAAATGATCGTCATCGCATCACGAAGGCATTGCATTTTAATGTTTTAAGATGATTGCTGTAGCGTTCTCTCATTGAATTAGACAAGAGTAATATTCAGTTTATTCAAGAAGAAACTGTCTTCAGTAGAAGAGAATCAAAATAAGAAAAGTATGAGCAAGTCTAAAATCCATCCACAACGAAATGAAATCGTCGACGTGCAAGAAGCACAAGAAAGTCCTACCGTTATGGAAAATTACATGGGAAATCTTGAACAAGGAAAGATTCACAAAGTTCTTTTACCTCTTACTGTCAGTATGCGAATACTCGGTTTATACTTTGAAAAGGCGGACAAACAGAGAAGAACCGAGCAGTTCTCGCGCTTTTATTGCTTATTTATCGTGGTAATATTGTGGTTTAACGCTATCAGAATATTCACCGTTTTTACTGGGGACGACAAATTGCCGATACTTTTGGGAAATATTGCTAACGTGATTCTGATGGTTAGTGGAGCAGTCACACATACAGCATGCTACAGAGCCTGCCAGAAAGGAAGAATACAAGAAGTGTTGCAGACCTTCAATCAAGATATGAGCTCTCGCTGGGTTAAGCATCTCAGAGTGAAAGTAGTTATATGGGTTGTAATTGCCTGGATTTCCACAGTGTTTTACGTCGTTTCAACCGCTTATATATTATTCAGCGCATACGGATTTCTAGCTCCCACAATCGCTCCTTTTAACACGGTTATTCTAAATTCGAGCCCTCTGACTCTTAAAGTTCTGTGCGGTCTGGTTCTCGTTGTGGTAGTCTATATTACAGGCGGAACGACTTTTTCTCTAATATGGAACTACTTATTGTCTTCAGTTATCAGTCATGAGTTTAAGAAATGTACAAAGATGCTGCACGATATTGTTAAGGATCCTGAAGTTGCTAAGAGGAGTTTGGAAATGGTACGCTGCCATCATCAAGCGCTCTGTCGAATGGTAGATAAGGTTGATGGCCAAGTTTGCATTAACAATTCGGCACACTTCGTGAGATTCATTTTTGTGATTGTCCTGAGCTTGTATAGTCTGATGTGCAGTCCTAATGCGATGAGAAGCAGTCCATTCAGTCTGTTTAATACCTTATTCTGGATTTTCTCATGTGTATTCGGATTGATCATAGTTGCTTGGAGCGGAATAATGATCAACCAGTCGGTAAGAGTTCCAGAAATACGTTAATTAACCATTCACTAACGCTCCTTTCTTGTAATCAAATCAATCATCAAATCAAAAAACTTTATTGCAACCAGGCAATGAGTGAACATAAACAATTACATAAACGCAAACCCATAAAAATCATTACTGGCCACAAAAGGTGACCCTAAAGGGATTAATTAATCCCGCTAAGCAGGAGCACCTAAAGTGGGCCGATCACTCTAACTATATGACTGTCATTACGAAAGTAGTCTCAACAGGTATATTTATGCATAAAATATAGGGCGTGTCCCCTATTGTTGAGTGGAGACCACGGTAACAACATTGTAATTGTATCTTAACTAAACTTAACTAATCTTAACTAGAAACCTAATAGGATGGCCACTAGGATTGGATAGAGGCCCACGTACAGACGTATGCAGATTTCTTAAAGTGTGCATTAGTAACATGTACAGTGATGAGGGAGCAACTTAAACAGAATCAGTCAAATACGAACGCAGTCTAGTCTTAAATAAATAGGGGTTAGCAGCAAGACGTACATCTAGGGGTATGGTATTCCAGATTTTAGGTCCGTAACATTTTAGGCTGAATACTCTAATATTAGTGCGAGCTTTATCTGGTCGATACTCATTTGCGCTTCTTGTGTAGTGAGAATGAATCTGGGTGCCTGATATGAAATAGTTCATAAATGAAGCCGGTAATAGTTTACGTTCAAATCGATAGAAGAAGTCACCTATTTGTGCTGTACGAATTTGCCTTAATTCTAACAGATTAAATTTTTTAAATAAAGGGGCAGTATGGGTATCTCTGGTGACTCCTACAATAGCCCTTATTGCTTTCTTTTGAAGAATTACTAATTTTTGTATCCTCGACTCATAATTGGAAGCCCAAACCAAAGTACAGTAGTTTAAGTAGGGTAGGATTAAGGAGTAGTAAAGATTTAACCGGATAGATAGAGGGAGTAAGTAGGAAATCCTCTTTATAATTCCTATATTTTTTGCCAATTTTAGCGCAACATAATTAATATGGTCTTTCCAAGATAAGTGACTGTCAACTATTACACCCAGAAATTTAGTTGACTCTATTTGTTCTATGGTGGTACCTGCTATTTCCAGGGTGATGTCAACTGGTGTAATTTTTCTATGGGATCTAAATGCAATGAAATTTGTTTTCTTTATGTTTAAAGTTAGTCTGTTTACTGAGAACCAGGTATTGACTAGTTTTAATTCAGTGTTTATTATTTCCATTAGAGTTTGCCAGGATTGGTGAGCCAGAAAGATGTTAGTATCGTCAGCGAATAATATAAAGTAAAGAGTTTTAGAAACGTTAGCCAGATCGTTGATATATAACAGGAAAAGTAGAGGACCGAGGTTTGACCCCTGGGGGACTCCATAGTTTATGCATTGGCTCTGAGAAAATACACCATTGGAAAATACTCTTTGGGATCGATTCTGGAGATAACTATGAAACCATTTTAACAGTGGGCCTCTTATGCCATAGTTCTCCAGCTTTTTTAGGAGAATACTGTGATCGACCGTATCAAAGGCCTTGGTAAGATCGATAAATAGCCCCACAGCATACTCGTTATTATCGATAGCTTTAGTGATACGATCCTCCATTTCTAACAGGGCCATGAAAGTCGAGTGACCCTGCCTGAAACCGTACTGGGATTGATGGATCAGTTGGAAGCAGTTAATGTAGTTGCTAAGTCTGTCATAAACAATCTTTTCAAAGTATTTAGCGAAGTAATTGAGTACTGAGATGGGTCTGTAGTTGGCCGGGTTTACCTTATCACCATTTTTAAAAATTGGTATGACTTTGGCCTCCTTAATCTTATCAGGAACCACGCCGCAGAGCAAGGAACAATTAATTACTGCCGTTAAGGGTTTAATTACCAGGGATAAGTGCGAGGAAGCAATGTAGGGGTCGATGCCATCCATACCTTTGGTGTGTGTTTTTTTAGGATAGAGCAGATTTTTAGGAGCTCCTCTGAGGAGGTCAGAGTCAATCCCATAGAGGCCTGTCGAGAGGGAGGCATAAAGTCCTGAAAAGAACCAGGAGATACCTGTATTTTCCCCGCCAACTCTTTCGCAACATTGACAAAATAACTATTAAACCCGTTAGCGATCTTCTCTGGATCCTCCTCGAGGCAATCGTTTATTCTTAGGGAATCAACTATCTCTGATTTATCATGAACTTGTAATGCCTCTCTAATTAATTTCCAAGTGGTTCTTAAGTCATGATGACATTTACTGAATTCATTGGCGTAATAGCAGCGCTCCGCATTCACTCTTACTGATTTGAATTTATTTCTATAAGTGATATATTTGCTTTTGTTGTGACTATTGGGTGTTTTCAGATATCGCACATGAAGGAGGTTCTTTTTTTTGCAGGATTTAAGAAGTCCATTCGTCATCCAAGGCTTCCTAAATTTGAACTTATGGTTCTTATGTACCGTGACAGTAGGAAATGCATCATTATAGGCCTGGGAGTATTTATCTATAAACTCTTCATAGGCTTGGTTGGCCATACCTTGGTCACATGCGTTCGTGACTGGGTCCCAGTTAACATTCTCAAGAGCACGTTGAAATATAACATGCCGATCAGCATTAATAATCCTATTCTCTTTTATACATGTTTTATTATTAGGTGAAGAGTCTACAGCAAAGCGAGCGCAGATCGGCAGGTAGTCCGAGAGATCTGATATAAGGATATGTGCATCAAGTAATTTGGCCCAAGCATTACTATATATATTATCTATTAAGGTTTGAGTAGAGGGAGTGACTCTAGTAGGTCTTGTTATAGCCGGAAGATAATGATGCGAGGCCATGCAGTTGTAGAATAGGTTAGAGTCTTTGTGATCATTCACTTTGATAAGATCGATGTTAAAATCACCCATTAGGATCACATCAGTTGATTTGATCCTTATTCCTGTTAAAAGTTCATCAATTTCATCATTAAATTCGATCAGTCTCTGACCAGGCGGACGATATATGATTCCCACTATGAAGGAACTCTTTTTTAAATTAATCCGAATAAAGAGGGACTCGTAAGTTTTATGCTCGTTCGGGCCCAACACAGGATGATATTGTTGAAATTTTATTCCCTCACTGACCAACAGACCAACACCTCCCCCTCTAGCCTCAACTCTAGATTTACTTATAAAATTATATCCCGGCACATTTATGGTTTCTTCAAGATTGGGTTCCAGCCAGGTTTCGGTTATTCCCACTATCGAAGCCTGCACAGTTTCGGTTATATCCCGTATCTCATTTAATTTATAGGCCATGCTACTGTGCCGATTTGGGCCCTTTGATTTTTTTTGTGTGGACTGCGTCTAAACCTGGTGACATTGCGACATGACGCTGCTCTGCTCTGCGTCGTTGCGCTCTGCGTCATTGTGCACTGCGTCAGCGTCAGCGCTCTGCGCATGCGCACTGCGTCAGCGCTCTGCGACATTGCGTCCATGACTCTGCGTCAGCGTCATTGTGCACTGCGTCAGCGTCTGCGACATTGCGCCAGTGACTCTGCGTCAGCGCTCTGCGCTGCGTCGTCTGCGTCAGCGTCAGCGCTCTGCGACATTGCACCGAATGACCTCTGCGTCGTCGCGCTCTGCGTCAGCGTCTGCACTGCGTCCATGACTCTGCGTCAGCGTCAGCGCTCTGCGACACTGCACCGAGTGACCTCTGCGTCAGCGCTCTGCGCTGCGTCGGTTGCGTCAGCGTCAGCGCTCTGCGACACTGCACCGAGTGACCTCTGCGTCAGCGCTCTGCGCTGCGTCGGTTGCGTCAGCGTCAGCGCTCTGCGACACTGCACCGAGTGACCTCTGCGTCAGCGCTCTGCGCTGCGTCGTTTGCGTCTGCGTCAGCGCTCTGCGCTGCGTCGGTTGCGTCAGCGTCAGCGCTCTGCGACACTGCACCGAGTGACCTCTGCGTCAGCGCTCTGCGCTGCGTCGTTTGCGTCTGCGTCAGCGCTCTGCGCTCTGCGCTCTGCGCTCTGCGTCAGCGTCTGCGCTCTGCGTCAGCGCTCTGTGACGCTGCGCTGCGTCAAGGGACACTATATATAGAAGTGCGCAGCTCAACAGTTAGGCAGTTACTCGGAGTCAGACAAGGAGAAAGGTTTGACGGTTCGTCAGCGTCGAGTTCAGAGTCAGCGTCGCCAGTGCTCAGTCACTTCGTCGTGGTTGCGTCGTTTGTACCACGGACTCTGCTAGTCTTTCGTCGTTGTTAGGTCGTCGCTGACAGGTAGTTATCAGTTGCTGTCGTTGACAGTCGTCGTCTGCGTCGCCGGAGTCGTATCCTCCGGTTGAGTACGTTCTTGAACTCTGCCTCGTCGGACTGCGAAACTGATTTAACTGTGAACTCATTTCATTATGTTTGTTCGATTATATCGACGGGTAGTCGATTGAGTGTGATCAGGCAATAAAGTTTGAAACCAGAGGTTTGCCTTCTGCTTGACTAAGGGAAGCCTTACCCCACGGACTAGAGTCAGGATCCGAACCCTGGGCTGGGCCATCCTGGTAAGTTGATTCGGCCCAGGTTCGCCACAAAACTGGTACCAGAAGTGGGGTGGTACTTCTGGTTTTCTTCGTTGAACGATCAACTCATCAAGCATGGAAAACGCTGATGGAGAAGAGACCCGCATCTACACGTTGTTGGACTTTGCTGAAACGTCGCCAGATCTTCCGATCTGTTCAACGCCGGTCGTGAAGGAGGAGAGAAAATCTGCTGTGAAGTTCAAATCGGACCCCAGTCGACTCCTAGAAAGCATTAATTTCGACGCTCCGGGATCTGAGAGCGCGACCGGTTACGGACGAAAGAAGGCATCCGTCGTGAGCGAAACTTCTACGGACTCGCGATTGCTGGAAAACGTCGGCGCTCTGCTCGGTCAGAAGAGAACGTACATGAAGCCTGGAAAATTCGACGGAACTGGGTCTCTGGAATCCTTTTTGACGCAGTTCGAAGTGTGTTCTCGGCACAATCGTTGGAGTGATCAGGACAAGGTGGATTTTCTTCGTTGCGCACTCGAGAAGGCAGCAACTCAGCTTTTGTGGGACTTTGGCGCACGGGAAGACATAAACTATGAGCAACTTGTTGAGAGGTTGCGACAGAGATACGGAGCTGAGGGACAGGCGGAAACCTTCCGCGCCCAGCTCTACTATCGTCGACAGCGATCGGATGAGAGTTTGAGCGATCTCCTCCACGATATCCGACGCCTGGTGGTCCTTGCATATCCCGTTCCGTCTAACGAGACGACTGAGATAGTTGCCCGAGATGCCTTCCTCGAAGCCATCAGAGATCGTGACTTGTCTCTCAAAGTGAGAGAGAAGGAGCCGAAGAATATCGATGAAGCCTACCGAATGGCGTTGCGCCTTGCGGCGTACCAGCAAATGACTGATTTGGACGATCACCGAAGACCGTCTAACCGGGTTCGTGGGACACAAGAAGTCGACGTGAACACGCAACTCCAGAAGCAGTTGGACACTTTCCTTGCAGCCCAGCGTCGTTGGCAGCAAGAATTGGAAGGCAAGATCTCTCGACAGTTGGAAGATCTTCGGAACGCCCCGCGAAGTACTTCGGATTCGACTCCCTTCGTCGACACTCGTGGAAACTCCGGACGTGACATAACGTGCTACAACTGTGGGCGGAACGGGCACATCGCCCGTCGTTGTCGCCAGCCCCGACGGTTTCTTCCTCGACAGACGGAGCCAGCGGATCAAGATGTGGACGATCCAGTCGTCATGAACCATACGACTCGCGAGGGACCTCTTGCGCTCTGCAACAACGCAGTCTACATTCGTGCGACGATCCATGGACGGTCACGCCTATGTCTGCTCGACACAGGCTCGGAAGTGAGTATTGTTCCTGTTGCCTTTGTCGATGGTTTAGATTTGCAGTCCAGCTCCAGGGTTTTATTAGCAGCTAATGGGACGCAGATACGGGTCCTAGGAGAGTTAACGGTCCCCCTTAAGATTTCCAGAGGGTTTCATATCGATACTAAGTTCTTGGTGTCCGATCAAATCTTCGAACCAATGTTGGGTATGGACTGGTTGCGAGAGCATAGGTGTAGGATTGGATTTGGTACTGGTGCCATTTACGTGGGTAGGAGGCGTATCCCCTTGGTGAAAGGAAATGGTTCATCCTGGTGTAGACGGGTTGTCGTTGCTGAGGAGGTGATTGTGTCTCCTCGCTCCCAATGTGATGTGCCGTCCAGAACGTTATACGGGAACTTAGCTGCCACTGCATCAGCGTGGATGACCGAAACTGCTGAGATGCTACCGGGTGTCCGAGTTGCCAGAGTGGTGATTAGAGACGACGCCAATTTGGCCCAGGTTCGGGTGATTAACCTTAGCGAACAGCCGGCCAGGCTGTATAGGGACCAATTGATCGGTGGGTTGCACCCGGTCCAGGTATCGGAGGAGCAAGAGAGTGTTAGCGTTGGTCCGATCCGGTCCGACAACCCGGTTGTAGAGGACCTTATGAAGGATCTCCCAGAGGATGTACCGACAGAGGCGAGAGATCATTTAAAACAATTGCTAATAGACTACACTGATGTATTTTCGGCTACTGAAGGGGATCTTGGAAAGACGACGGTCTGTGAGCATAGGATAGACACAACGGACGAGCGTCCCGTGCGACAGCCGTTGCAGAGGCAAGCGCTGGCTTATAGGGTTGCTATAGAGAAGCAGCGGGATCAAAAGTCGCATCGGCTGGAGTCAGTCTTTCAACGCCTTCGGAGAGCCAACCTGAAGTTGAAGCCTAGTACGTGTTTTCTTTTGAGGCGGACGGTCCACTTACTAGGACGCATTGTGTCCTCTAGTGGAATTGCGGTTGACCCTTCTAAGGTCGAGGAAATGGTCTCATGGCAGGTTCCGCGACTATTAAGAAATAGAAGGAATTTCGTAGGATTATGCGCCTATTACAGGAAATTCGTACTTGAATTTTCGTGCGTGGCTACTCTCCTTTTTGAACTCACGAGGAAAGGAAGGTTGTTTGAATGGGATGAAGGGTGCCGAGTCGCCTTTGACAGACTTAAAGTAGCCTTAATCACTGGTCCCGTATTGACATTGCTGAGAGAAGAGACTGCATTTGTCTTAGACTGTGATGCTTTCGATGTAGGTATCGGAGCTGTACTGTCACAGCGAGTAGAATATGGGGAAGAAGTCGTTACGTGTGATAGCCGGTTACTTTCAGCGGCTGTGAGAAACTACTGCATCACGAGGGAGGAATTACTGGCGGTAGTGCACTTTGTGAAAGAGTATAGACAGAATCTTTTAGGAACGCGCTTTGTACTATGGACTGCACTACAGTGGCTGCGGCGGACGCCGGAACCGATATTTCAGCAGGGACGGTGGTTAGAACGCTTAGATGAATCCTTTGAGACAGCGCATAGACTCGGACGCAAGCATGCGAACGCAGACTCCACGTCGCGTAAGCCGTGTTGCCTGTGCGGGGAATCCCCGTTGCTGATGGAAGCCGTAGTGAAGTGGGAAATGATACAGATCACTGTGTCCAGTGAACCGGATGGCAATGGGAGATATGCCCAGGTTCAACAAGAAGATACTGAGCTGAGCGTGATGAGGCTGTGGTCGTGTGAAGCAGGGGAAGTTTCCATGGTATGGTCTTGTGGACCATTGAATTATGTCCTTCAGAAGTCGCTAAGAGCAAAGTCTTTTATTGCGCATGTTGACAAACTTCGTCCTTGCTACGGGAGGACAAGAGGAGAGTGGGATGAGACAGCAGCTCATGAAGTTGACGATCAAAACGTTGATCGTGAATCAGAGCGAACATTGAGGGAACGGCCGCGCCGTACGATGCGCAGACCAGCTAGGTATCAGTAAGCGCAGAAGACGTTTTAGGTGCACGCAGTCTTTCGTCGCTGCTAGGATAGGCCTCACTTGTTTTGCCCTAATGGTTTATGTAATTTTAAGGTTTCCCAAAAGGGGACTTTGGGTTTTTCTCAGTGGGGGGGAATTGTGCCGATTTGGGCCCTTTGATTTTTTTTGTGTGGACTGCGTCTAAACCTGGTGACATTGCGACATGACGCTGCTCTGCTCTGCGTCGTTGCGCTCTGCGTCATTGTGCACTGCGTCAGCGTCAGCGCTCTGCGCATGCGCACTGCGTCAGCGCTCTGCGACATTGCGTCCATGACTCTGCGTCAGCGTCATTGTGCACTGCGTCAGCGTCTGCGACATTGCGCCAGTGACTCTGCGTCAGCGCTCTGCGCTGCGTCGTCTGCGTCAGCGTCAGCGCTCTGCGACATTGCACCGAATGACCTCTGCGTCGTCGCGCTCTGCGTCAGCGTCTGCACTGCGTCCATGACTCTGCGTCAGCGTCAGCGCTCTGCGACACTGCACCGAGTGACCTCTGCGTCAGCGCTCTGCGCTGCGTCGGTTGCGTCAGCGTCAGCGCTCTGCGACACTGCACCGAGTGACCTCTGCGTCAGCGCTCTGCGCTGCGTCGGTTGCGTCAGCGTCAGCGCTCTGCGACACTGCACCGAGTGACCTCTGCGTCAGCGCTCTGCGCTGCGTCGTTTGCGTCTGCGTCAGCGCTCTGCGCTGCGTCGGTTGCGTCAGCGTCAGCGCTCTGCGACACTGCACCGAGTGACCTCTGCGTCAGCGCTCTGCGCTGCGTCGTTTGCGTCTGCGTCAGCGCTCTGCGCTCTGCGCTCTGCGCTCTGCGTCAGCGTCTGCGCTCTGCGTCAGCGCTCTGTGACGCTGCGCTGCGTCAAGGGACACTATATATAGAAGTGCGCAGCTCAACAGTTAGGCAGTTACTCGGAGTCAGACAAGGAGAAAGGTTTGACGGTTCGTCAGCGTCGAGTTCAGAGTCAGCGTCGCCAGTGCTCAGTCACTTCGTCGTGGTTGCGTCGTTTGTACCACGGACTCTGCTAGTCTTTCGTCGTTGTTAGGTCGTCGCTGACAGGTAGTTATCAGTTGCTGTCGTTGACAGTCGTCGTCTGCGTCGCCGGAGTCGTATCCTCCGGTTGAGTACGTTCTTGAACTCTGCCTCGTCGGACTGCGAAACTGATTTAACTGTGAACTCATTTCATTATGTTTGTTCGATTATATCGACGGGTAGTCGATTGAGTGTGATCAGGCAATAAAGTTTGAAACCAGAGGTTTGCCTTCTGCTTGACTAAGGGAAGCCTTACCCCACGGACTAGAGTCAGGATCCGAACCCTGGGCTGGGCCATCCTGGTAAGTTGATTCGGCCCAGGTTCGCCACACTACGACAGTTAATATGTAAGAACGTAAGGGTTCTTTTTTCAGAAGGATTTCGAGTTTGTTTAGCTAATGCTTCTGGAGTAATGTATTTACTAGACCAGATCAGGCTCCCAAAGCAGTTCTGGTCAGGATCTGCGTTTGGGCTGTCAAGATGTGAATTAGATTCTATATCGTTATGGAATACCTCAATTTCCGGCAATTCATTGGTATCGTTAAGCATGTCACAATTATAGTTAACAATATCGTCTAGATTACTGCTCATCCCTTCTTCATCGTCTAGATTACTGCTCATCCCTTCTTCATCCGAGTCAGAATTAACTTCTAAAGTGCAGTCGATGCACATATATAACATTGAATCAGTTGGCAGGACCAAAGAGCAATGCTGATGGAATATTCGTGAGCACTCTGAGCAGCTCATCGCCAAGTCCTGTATTGACACTGGTAGAAAGCATACGCTGCACTGTGGGCCTCCAACATCAGCGGCCATGTCAACTATACAGCGCTTGGCGCGCAACAAAACTCCTAAAATAAACCTAAGGTAAAAAATAACCAGTATAGATTAGAGCGGACCCATCCTTGTAATTCTTAGCCTATGTGCTGATAGGCTAATGGAGTATTGCCACGGATCTAGTTCTACAACTCATTCACCGCCAAAGCAAGCAACAGATATTAGAAAGACCCAAAACTAAACAGCTCAATCATGCGCAAGAAAAATTAACGTGCGCAGAAACCAATAATCAGTTATGTATATAGAGTTATACCAGTTAGATGCGCAGTGATCTTCTACTCTGGGGTTGTTAAGTCCCTTAACATACAAGGACCATTCAAATCGAGGGATCTTGTTCTATCTTCTTTGACAATGGGGAAGGGGTCCTGGCGTGAAGAGCAATAGATAGCGGGATCGCTTCCCGCAACCCTCCCAAAGGTCCACTCAGCCTATCATTCGCGAGATGGCGCGTTGTGAAAATGAGATGTAGGACGTGATGGGCGTCTTGCATGGCTGCCTTATACAGTTAAAATTCGACTCCTGTAGTAACTTGTGATCATCCGTTCATACTGATTTGTAATCATACTGCGTAATTGTCAATTTGAAACTATTAAACGAAGATTATTATTATTATTACTATTACTATTATTATTATAATCTAAATTAGCTTTAGCTGCACGACTCAGCAGCGTCTTGCCAGGCTGATTCTAAATGAGTAAGAAAAAGAGATGATAGCACATACTTATACCACAAATTACAGAATTAGAAAGAAAAAATCAACTACCCAACACTCATACATCTCAGCCAGTTAGGCCCCTATTTATTTATATAGAGATTCGAGTACAGGCGAGATTAATGAGATTTTCTGCATGGGAGACTTCGCTTTTGACCCATCAGGTGTTCAGTGTCTCACAGCCCGCTTTATGCGAGCCAGGCTTTTGATATCTGCTTGTAAGATTTTGACATTGGTAACGACAGCTGTGGCAATCTACCTTTGGAAACGCCTGCTAAATTCTGTAAAATTTGTACAGAATTCCAGTGTATTTCTATTGTTTAAGGCTCACAAGATGTATGAGAGAATTCACAATATCGACCTAACAAACCTGAATGCAGAAACAATTGGACAGGTAGGGACCGCTCATGCTATCTTAAACATGTTTATAATTTGTTTAGTGTTTCATTCATTTAAGCAATTTGAGTGTTTCATGTATTTAAACACAACTTCAGCGCTTTTCGAATTCTTGTCATATTAAGTGCTTTTGTGTAGTATGGAATTATTAGGCTTTGAATTATTTGACTGCAGTAGGCCTCTACTGATTAGCAACTATGCTATCAACTGTGCATTTTACAGATCAATACGCTTCTCAACCGCTTATGCGGGGAACCGATTGGTTTTACTGTTTTGAGAATCTTTGTCATCAATCGAAACGCAATTCTTACGGTAAGTAAGATCAGTCAATATACTATAGCCTTGTTACCACGCACATTTTTTGCAGCTGATTATACCAATTAAACAATCACGAGTTTAACCCTTCTACTACTCGCATTTCCTCCTCCTTTTCCTCCTCCTTCTCCTTATAATCATCATTTCCGGAACTTTGCCCTGCCAACGATTCTGCCAATCGTCCCGGCTTTGGTTTCGTCTTCAGGTGGTATACGTGGCATGCAGTTCAGTGAGTGAAGATACCTCTGCACTGTGAGGGTCCACGTGCCTTGGTTGTCTGAATCGTCCCTTCAAGTTCCTTGGTGTAGGTCTAACTTATATAAAGGCTTGTTCGTGCTTGTCTGCCATTGCACTCTGCGACACAGAAACACACGAAGCATTCTTTCTTCGTTCGTTTCTGAGTCTGCGGTCTGTCTCGTGCGCCTGGAAATTTCTGCATTAGTGATATGCGAAGTATACGGAAGTCGCAAGGTTCTCTCCTGACACCAATGTTAGGTATAGAGTTTCTTCCTAATGAACTTGGGAGCTTTCAGGTCTCAACCCCATAAAGCAGCACAGGTAATAGGCCTATGTAAACATGCGGATCGTTTGTCTAGCCGAATAATGGTGCTCCAGAATCTCCGATAAAGGCTGTTCATACAGTCACGCATACCAAGGATCTGGAGAAAAAGCTCGATGCCATACAGCGGGGTACTTCAGAAAGATACTGCTCATTCCTTACTGAGAGCATTTTAGCAACACAGATCTCGAGGAACACCGGCGCACTATGCATATCCCAGTGTCGGAAATGATTCACGCTAGTAGACTCCGGCTGTTTGGACACATCGCCCACTGCAAAGGTGACCAGGACCAGCCAGGGCCCTGCGAGCAATGATTTCCGGTCGTAAGAAAAACCGAAAAAGACCTGCTGGGCGCCATCGCCAAGTGTGGACAAGAACAGTGGAAGCTGAATCCACAGAACTTTGGGTTGCACGCGGCCAGTATCGAGACGGTTGGCTAATCGTCGGGGAAACGACAACTCTCCGGAGAGGAGCGCGTCAAAGATGATGATGATGATTGATGATGATGATGATGATGATGATGATGATGATGATGATGATGATAATGATGATGATGATACAGCCACAGAAAACTGCTATTAGCCGTCATACTCTGTCTTTCTGTTGTCATCAGCCTCGACGTTAGCCTCTAAGTGGGTGAACATTCCTACCAGTTCTACCATGATTCCCTTCCCGCAGCCTGTATACGATCGAAAATCTGAGGAGGTTCCACTTCTTTCTGATTCTTCGTTTTGGTCCATGTGTTTCCTCCCCAAACTGGTGTGTTTCTCGGCCCATTATCTCCAGCAGCAGTTTCCAGTCTCCAGACCAAAGAAAGCAAAACTTGCATCATGAACATGTACAGAGTTTATTGTGTTGGTGTAAATCTGTCTTATACGTTCCACCATTTTCCTGGGAAATGCAGGAGAAAGGCGCAAATGCTTACATAGAAAACTAAAAATCTACTTTACGCTGAAGTTTTTTCTCCTCATATCGTCAATAAGGCGTTGCTCTAGCTAACTTGCATTTCCAGTTAGAGCTATGTCGTTTATCTAAATGAATAAGCTTCCCTCTGTTGACATAAGTGAAGTCCTCCGTCTGCTCTGTATGTTTTTAGATTCTTGGTCTACTGATAACATACATCCTCCTGATTGTCCAAATGTATCCACCATCGCCTGACAATCAGTGGAACTATCTACCATCGCAGAAAGTCTCGACGAATGAGCCACTAAACACTGGCGTCGTCAACAATTCTACGGCTAGTTTATTCTAGGATTCTGGAATCAATCTATCATCACTGCCCGAAAGAAATGAGCTAACAAGAAGAATTAGATAACTTTGTCAAATTGTTGTAGCATTAGATTTAGAATTGATTCCGCAAGATGTTCTTTTTAAAGCCAATTTGTGGATGGATATTATGTATGCGTGTTTATCAAGTGAAAGAAATCTATTTATCTCAAAATCTCTGTATGAAATTGATAAATAGGATAACAAGTGGTTGTACTTTGCTCAGAGCACTAGTTACAGAAGGTTACCAGTAGTTCAGCCAATTGATAATGGCAACACGCTTGAGGCATATGAAGCCGATTTCTGACCCTCTGATGTCAGTCGATAACTTAGACCTATGACTCAGTTAACTTCACAAATGACTAAATTTATTACCATATATAGCTGCCTGAGGGTTGTTAGGCCTACTCAGCCGAATAAGGTCACCGATTTTACGAAACCACCAACTTGTCAGCCACGAATTTTTGATCAGGGTTTGGAATCATTTAAACTTCACTGTTCTGTGTTCATTAGGGTGGAGTGAAAATATTTTTTTCTCGAATTTCTAATTCTAATAGTGATTAAAAGTTGCCTATGGTATCACAGAATTGCTAACAAAAATTTGGCATTCCTATGTTGACGTCTTCTGCCCTCTACCGGCGGTAAAATATTTACCATATAAAATTCTTTGAATAACGTCAATGTGGTGCATTATTTTTCTTTTTCTTGAACTGACTGTCTTCGAACGGTTACAATTCATGAAATACACGTTCAAATCAGTTGCGGAAATCGCCTCTGGTGTGTTACAGGATTATATAATTGTAACCAGGGGCGTAACTTTGGTCTAAAAAGTGGGGGGTGTACCAATTTCTTACATACAGGAAGCAAGGCGTTGACTGCGATCTCTGGGAAGGCAAAATAATAAAATATTGATTGGCATTGTTCATAAAGTGGGGGTACGGTACCCCAGCCCAAAGAGTGGGGTGGGGTACGGTTACCCTCGTTCCCCCGACAAATTAGGCCTATGATTGTAACGCCTAATGAATGCAGCGACATTACTGAAAGGAAGAAAATTAGGAGAGTTCCAAAGCTCTGTTCAAACAGGATGCGCCAGCATACGACTGTGACTGTTGAGGGGGTCTTCCAGAGAGTAATCCAAAAGAGGTCTGAGTCTGGTTTGGGGGGGGGCAGATCAAGAGAGGAGGCAGAGCAGCTGTGAAGGCGGGTGTTATTTAGGGCGAGGAGAATTGGAAGGTGAGACTTCAGTTTGGAGTGGAAAGCCCGGAGATAGATCTATAGAGGAGCACGAGGAGAAGGATGGAGGACGGGTTGGAATGATGATGGAGGAACCAAGAATCTGCGGAATTCAAGGGGGAGATCGTTCCAGAGGCGTGGTGCTCTGTTGTATTATTGGATATTATCCAGCCCAAGTACCTCCGTGGTCTCTTCACCACCCAGGCAACCCGCTCCACCCGATCCTCCTCCTATTTCAGTATTTCTCGATCTCCGGTCACTACTCATCTCAAGTTCTCCAACCCAGCATATCCAACATAGCATCACGCCTCTGGAACGATCTCCCCCTTGAATTCCGCAGATTCTTGGTTCCTCCATCATCATTCCAACCCGTCCTCCATCCTTCTCCTCATGTTCCTCTATAGATCTATCTCCGGGCTTTCCACTCCAAACTGAAGTCTCACCTTCCAATTCTCCTCGCCCTAAATAACACCCGCCTTCACAGCTGCTCTGCCTCCTCTCTTGATCTGCCCCCCCCCAACCAGACTCAGACCTCTTTTGGATTACTCTCTGGAAAACCCCCTCAACAGTCACAGTCGTATGCTGGCGCATCCTGTTTGAACAGAGCTTTGGTACTCTCCTAATTTTCTTCCTTTCAGTAATGTCACTGCATTCATTAGGCGTTACAATCATAGGCCTAATTTATCGGGGGAACGAGGGTAACCGTACCCCACCCCACTCTTTGGGCTGGGGTACCGTACCCCCCACTTTATGAACAATGCCAATCAATATTTTATTATTTTGTCTTCCCAGAGATCGCAGTCAACGCCTTGCTTCCTGTATGTAAGAAATTGGTACACCCCCCACTTTTTAGACCAAAGTTACGCCCCTGGTTACAATTATATAATCCTGTAACACACCAGAGGCGATTTCCGCAACTGATTTGAACGTGTATTTCATAAATTGTAACCGTTCGAAGACAGTCAGTTCAAGAAAAAGAAAAATAATGCACACATTGATGTTATTCAAAGAATTTTATATGGTAAATATTTTACCGCCGGTAGAGGGCAGAAGACGTCAACATAGGAATGCCAAATTTTTTGTAGCAATTCTGTGATACCATAGGCAACTTTTAATCACTATTAGAATTAGAAATTCGAGAAAAAAAATTTTTTCACTCCACCCTAGTGTTCATTGATACAAGCGTCATAGGGACATCGGCTATTGTTTGCTTTTGTTAAATTCTTTGTTTTTAGTCAAACTAAATATCTTCTCTCTTATGCACGTTCTAAGTTTACATAGGTAGCTCTACTTCGAATGGGAGGAAAGATCTCGAGTCATATATTGGGAGCAAAGGGAGGGAGGGAGAGGCAAGAAAAGGGTAGGATCATCGACTAATAAAGGTCGATGGATAGGATCGCCAAATTATGGCCGCTAAGAACAACAACGGCTATTTGCTTTTAAAGACTCTCGCTTTAAAGTTTTGGGGAATCAGTTTCATTGACGCTACGATGTGAATGATCGGCGGCCATAGTTCTTGCGACGTCACTTAATTGTTGTTTCAAAATTCCAACGGCAAGAATCGTAAAATTGGTATTGCGCCAACAATATCCAATTAAAACATTTTTAAATTTTAACGAAGTATGCTATTTCACTATGTAATTACTAATGAATAGCCTATGGTATGATACTATTGATCGATTAGACCATTTATACGATTAGGGATTTCGTAGTCTATTAGTAGTTGTTGTGGGCCTAATGTTTGTTTTATGTGTTAACCGTTACAATTTACTGATTCTTGAGTTTCCGGAAGGATACTACTGTATGAAAATCAGACAGTAGTTGATTGATTTGAAAAATAACGTCTGTTAATACATGAGCCTACTTTACCACATGACCGAAATATTGCCAGACCGGTGGCGACACGTGGTCGCTGTTTACATAAGTTAGGTGCACGGTAATCCTGGGTTTTAGCGTCCGAAATTATTTTCATTGAAACGTTCTAATACAATATACAATAATACAATAAATAATCATCGTTCATCCAACTTCTAGTTTCAGTTATATTTTAATCGATTATCCAGCTTCTAGTTTCGTGAATATTTTCACTATGTAATTACTAATGAATAGCCTATGGTATGATACTATTGATCGATTAGACCATTTATACGATTAGGGATTTCGTAGTCTATTAGTAGTTGTTGTGGGCCTAATGTTTGTTTTATGTGTTAACCGTTACAATTTACTGATTCTTGAGTTTCCGGAAGGATACTACTGTATGAAAATCAGACAGTAGTTGATTGATTTGAAAAATAACGTCTGTTAATACATGAGCCTACTTTACCACATGACCGAAATATTGCCAGACCGGTGGCGACACGTGGTCGCTGTTTACATAAGTTAGGTGCACGGTAATCCTGGGTTTTAGCGTCCGAAATTATTTTCATTGAAACGTTCTAATACAATATACAATAATCAACTTACATAATAACCGTTGTACGTCTGTCTGTCTGTCTGTCTGTCTGTCCCGTAAACAAACACTATTGTGACGTCACTATACTGCCGCCTTGGCGACGGTTGTCTTGCCAGCAGACTAGCTGTCTAGCTGTGTTACGCTGCAGTCTTGACGACGGCTATAGGCCTATAATAGGCCTATGACGTCATAATATAACGGGAAGTAAGCTCAATTGCTATCACTGCAATAATAATTGTTTTTTATATACCGTGATTTTTCGCGGGTTACAGCTAGTACAATAAATAATCATCGTTCATCCAACTTCTAGTTTCAGTTATATTTTAATCGATTATCC
This sequence comes from Allolobophora icterica, assembly GCA_963556255.1. Classification (NCBI taxonomy): domain Eukaryota; kingdom Metazoa; phylum Annelida; class Clitellata; order Crassiclitellata; family Lumbricidae; genus Allolobophora; species Allolobophora icterica. The sequence goes on along the minus strand of OY744602.1, from coordinate 66,198,801 downwards.
AGCTTCTAGTTTCGTGAATATTTTCATAAATCTTCCAGTTCGAGTTTTACTATAGAACTAGCTGTAAACCCGTGAAAAATCACGGTATGTAAAAAAACAATTATTAATAACGTCATATTATAGGCCTAGAGCCGTCGTCAAGACAACCGTCAAGACAACCGTCGCCAAGGCGGCAGTATAGTGACGTCACAATAGTGTTTGTTTACGGGACAGACAGACAGACAGACAGACGTACAACGGTTATTATGTAAGTTGATGTTTTCATCGGTCATACACGGGAATAATATCGGCACTAAAACGAGAGATTTTCATCGCAATTCCAACTTCTAGTTTGACCTTTATTATGTAATATTTTAATCGATCATCCGGCTTCTAGTTTCATTGATATTTTCATCAATCTTCCAACTTCTTGTTTGAGTTTAACTGTGAAACGTTTTCATCGCTCATGCAGTGTAAATAATTTTGGACGCTAAAACCCAGGATTACCCACAAAAATATTAAATCTATAGCGTAAGTGGACGCTTGTTAACAGCGCAGCCTTCGTTCATCCAGCCATTGATATGTATTAATAGTTACTGGATAGCTAATGGGCTCTGAAAGTTCGGATTATCGCTCGGTCTGCCTTGACCATGGGTAAAACAGAGCAGACGACAGAAGAATTGTGGAAATTAAAAAAAAACTTTTTAATTATTTAAAATACTTTGACCATATATCCATTGTAATTAAATTTTAGAAATATCGTGAAATATAAAGTATTATATGATGTCGCTGCTTAATTATACGTCAACAAAACTGTCTGCCTTGACCTCTCATATTCGCCGTCGGCCATAGGCCAATGATTGAAGCTTTATCAATCCAGTACTATTAATACATATCAATGCATCCAGCGTTCGGCAATAAGCTGGTGCCCTGCACTTAGCCCTAGGTTTATATAGCGCTTCAGTATTTTGGATTTCGGCTAGGTGTTTTGTTGGTGTTACAATTCTACTAGTCAAACTTAATATATGAAACACATTAAAACTAAGTAACTGCATTTGTAAGCTAGTAGAGTTCTTTGTTAATCTTGTGTTTTATTACTATAGTATGGTATTTTTTATCCTGGTCAATTTAGAATTGTATGTTCAATTAATGTGGATAGCCTTCTCTCTTCTTTATTCCAGTCCATTCGTTCAGCCGTCTGTCGTGTTTTTTCCTTAATTCCACTGCTTGCATCAAGCTCCTCCTTTGAGCAAAATTTTAACATATGTCCTGGGACTAATATTGCTGAAAGGGATATGAAGCCGATGAATATAGTGTCTTTGGTCTAGATTATGTGTGTGGCTGAGTTTTACTTCCGGGACCCTTGTACGGATCGGATAGTCAAACATTAGTCGCTTATAGCTGACTTTATAACTAAATAAAAACGACTTTTATTAATAAGAAAACGCATAATTATGTCCTTAATTGTAAATCGCTAAAAAAACGTCTAGACCGATGCCATGTGGTGTATTTATTTCAAATCGTTCTCTGCTAAGTATCCGGATGACAGCCACAGACATCGCCTGCGATGCATCGTAAAAGACGAGCTCTGATTGGCTGAAGCGTTGCCGCTTCATATCCCTTTCAGCAATATTAGTCCCAGATATGTCATAAAGTTTGCTCAATACTCACTCAAGATTTATGTCGTGAGCTTTTCAGGCCACGAACAATTATTTTACCCATAGGAATTTTATCCTGACGACATTTGTAATACAATGACACAATGCTAACAAGCTGGTTTCGCCCACAGTATCTTAATCTGATCTCTCGAACATGTATCTCAAGCTTTTGGCAAACTGGGTGAACGATGCCTGCAAAATGCAGATGGAATACTATCTATAGATTTATTTCCAAAGCAATATATTGGCATGCATATACTGTCAAGATGTCATGTCTGTTTAAAGCAAACTCTAAGCGTCCATAAACAAATTGTCTGTAAATATACAATAAACGGCACTTGTGTTGTGTGAAGAGTAGAAACTAATGTGACAGAGTAGGAAAATAAATGATCTATCATGTCTGGTTTGATCAGTGTGAGAATTGTAGAAAGAAGACTGGAGCTTAGACTCTATACTTTATACAGCGCTTCTCACAGTGTGAACTATTCAGAGGCGCTCTCACCGTCTGAGCCTCGCGGAAACAGAAAAGACTTTAAACGATGAATAACAGAGAGAGAGAGAGAGAGAGAGAGAGAGAGAGAGAGAGAGAGAGAGAGAGAGAGAGAGAGAGAGAGAGAGAGAGAGAGAGAGAGAGAGAGAGAGAGAGAGAGAGAGAGAGAGAGAGAGAGAGAGAGAGAGAGAGAGAGAGAGAGAGAGAGAGAGAGAGCCTATTAAGTAGGGTCCCACGAAGTACCAAGGGAAGAGAGTTCCATAGGGATGGGCCCACGACAGCGAAAGAGCGAGAGTCTCGAGACCAAAAGAGTTGTTAATCGGAGGGCTTAAATAATCTTCAAATAGGGATAGATCAGGTATATTCTGAGACAAAATTTTGGCAATTTCTGTAAAATAGTTGTTAAATTTATTAGCTATCTCTTCCGGATCCTCAATCTTAGTCCCATCTGAGTTTAAGTAATTGATAACCGAATCATTGCTCGCTAGTCCAAGTGCAGAACGGATGAGGCTCCAATGCTCCATGTTCTCTTAAGATTGTTACTACTGTTACAGAACTCCTCAGTGTATACATGCATTTGTGCATGTATGTATGTATATATGTATGCATGTATCTATATATGTATGTACATATGTATGTATGTATATATGTATGTATGTATGTATGTATGTATGTATGTATGTATGTATGTATGTATGTATGTATGTATGTATGTATGTATGTATGTATGTATGTATGTATGTATGTATGTATGTATGTATGTATGTATGTATGTATGCATGCATGTATGTATGTATGTATATACGTGCTTAGGCCAAATACATTTGCATAAGCCTCTACAAGACCAATGATGTTTCTTTTGTCTACACTTTACGTGAAAGTTCAGCGCAACTTTCACTTCTGCAACAAGAAATTAAACGTCTATAAAATGTTTCGATTGCAAAGCCAAGCCAGCCATAAATTCCTGTTAAGGCCTATGTAATTAATACTAATTATTTCTTACAGTAATTAAGTAGGCCTAACTGCAACCTTTGGTGAACAATTTTGCTTCAGTCTTTATACAGTATACAATTCAGTGTAGCGATTGTCCAAAAAGTCGATTTCAAATGGGTTTAATCCGAGTTTTTAATTAATTAGAAGCTTTTAAACGATTAGCTAATCTAGAATGAGTAGGAAGAAAGGTTTGGTAATGGAGGACCTCGCACCAAAGCGGATATGTCAACATTTGATCATCAATTTGCATTTCTATACTAATGCGTTCGTTTTCTCTGTTTACACGTGAAACCCAATCATTATCGTGACCGTGGAAACCATCCATGTATATGTTACTGTATGCTAGCCTAGACTTGCGGATCGAGCGATGTCGAATGAAACACTGTAAACCACAGGCCAGAAACGATGTATGTCTTGGTGAACACAGCCAAACAACGATCACTCGAGAAATGATCGTCATCGCATCACGACGATTTTTAATTTTTATGTTTCAAAAGAAAATTGGTGTAACATTCTTTCATTGAAGTACAGACGAGTAATATTCGGTTTATTCATGAAGAAATACTTTTATCATATCTAGCAAGTTAGGATTGTAGTCATAAAAAGCAGCAAAAAGAATTAAAATAAGAAAAAGTATGAGCAGGGTTAAAATCCATCCACAACGAAATGAAATCGTCGACGTGCAAGAAGTGCAAGAAAGTCCTACCGTTATGGAAAATTCCATCGGAAATCTTGAACAAGGAAAGATTCACAAAGTTCTTTTGCCTCTTACTGTCAGTATGCGAATACTCGGTGTATACTTTGAAAAGACGGACAAACAGAGAACGACAAAGCAGTATTCGCGCTTTTATTGTTTATTTATCGTGGTGATAATGTGGTTGAACGTCTTCAGAATATTCACTATTTTTACTGGGGACGACAAATTGCCGATACTTTTGGGGAAAATTGCTGGCGTGGTTATGTCCGTTAGTGGAGCAGTCACACATACATCATGCTACAGAGCAAGCCAGAAAGGAAGAATACAAGAAGCGTTGCAGACCTTCAACATAGATATATGCTCTCGCTGGGCTAAGCATCTCAGAGTAAAAGTAGTTTTATGGGTTGTAATTGCTTGGATTTCTACAGCGTTTGCCGTCGTTTCAAACGCTTACATATTATTCAGCGATCAGGGGTTTCTAACTCCTATGATTGCTCCTTTTAACACGATTATTCTGAATTCGAGCCCTCTAACTCTTAAAGTTCTGTGCGGTCTGTTTGCCGTTTTTTTTGGTTATTTCATTGGCGCAACGATTTTTAGTGTAATATGGAACTACTTATTGTCTTCAGTTATCAGTCATGAGTTTAAGAAATGTACAAAAATGCTGCACGATATTGTTAAAGATCCTGAAGTTGCTAAGCGGAGTTTGGAAATGGTACGCTGCCATCATCAAACGCTGTGTCGAATGGTAGATAAAGTTGATGGCCAAATTTGCATAAACAATTCAACATACGTCGTCATATTCATTCTTCTGATTGTCCTGAACTTGTATAGTCTGGTGTGCAGTCCTAATGTGATGATAAGCAGTCCATTCATTCTGTTTAATACCTTATTCTGGATATGCTTATGTGTGCTCGGATTGATCATAATTGCTTGGGGCGGAATAATGATCAACCAATCGGTAAGATTTCCAGAAATAGGTTCATTCATCTACCATTCCATCTCTTCTATAGCCTACAAGTTAGATTTGCAGTCTTCTTCGAGTCTGGAATTTGTTAAGTCCATTAACGAACATGGATCATTCATATCGAGGGTCCTTGTTCTATCTTCTTATAACAATCAAATATAAGTTACCTTTAATTGCACGACTCGGCAGCGTACGTTTTTCCATGGCTGATCCTAATTGAGTGAGAAAAAGAGATGGCACCTGCTTATATTGCAAATAACATGAATTATGAGGCAAGACTAACTACCCAACTCTTAAGCATCTCAGTCAGGTATTTATCTATCTAGAGATACGAATTCAGGCGAAATTAATGAGATTTTCAGCGTGAGAGACAAAGAAACTTTTGCTGTTGGTCATCACTGCTCATCAGGCATTCAGTGTCTCAAAGCCCGCTTTATGCGAGCGAGGTCTATACTTAATCTGTTTGTATGATTTTGACATTGGTAACGAAAACTATGGCAATCTACCTTTGCAAACGTCTGTTAAATTGTGTAAAATTTATTCAGAATTCCAGTGTATTTCTGTTGTTTAAGGCTCACAAGATCTATGAGAGAATTCACGATATCGACCTAACAAACCTGAATGCAGAAACAATTGGACAGGTAGGGACCGCTCGTGCCATCTTGAAAATGTTTATCCAACTTTATCATTTGTTTAGTGATTAATTGATTTAAGCAAGTTGAGTGTTTCATGTATTTGGACATGATTTCAACGCTTTTTGAATTCTCGCTTATATGCATTTTAAGTACTTTTGGAGAGACTGGAATTATTGGGTTTGGAATTAAACCTATTTGATTTAATTGCAGTGTTGGTTGTCACTTACCAACTATGCTATTAACTGTGCAATCTGTAGATCAATACGCTTCTCATCCGCTTATGCGGCGAACCGATTGGTTTTACTGTTTTGAGAATCTTTGTCATCGATCGAAACGCAATTCTAACGGTAAGTTAGCCAATATATTCGATATACTAGCCTTGTTCTCACCGATAGTTTTCTTTGCACCGAAGTAGCTGATTATGCCAATTAAACGATCACGAGTTCTACTCTTCTAGCACTTGTATGTTCTTCTCATTTTCCTCCTCCTCCTTGTCATTTCCCGAACTTTGCCCTTTCCACGATCCTGCCGATCGTCCAGGCTCGTCTCCAGTCCGTATGTGTATGAAGTTCAGTGAGTGAAGATCCGCCTCCACTGTCAGGGTCCATGTGCCTTGGTTGTCTGACTCGTCTCTTCAAGTGCTTTTGCCAACTACCTCTCGTATTGAATGCCTCTAACGGAACAACCCATTGTACCAGAATGACTCTAACAACCTTTCGTAGACTATGTTACCCTAGCCTGAACGAGCGATTTGTGCCAGAATGCAGTGTGTCATCCTCATTCTAGTAAACGAATATATTATTATTAAGTTAAATAATGACGTGTTCATGTTTGTCTACCCATGCACTCTGCGACGTACCCAAACACACTGAGCCTTCTTTTTCGATCGGTTCTGAGTCTACCATCTGTCTCGTGCTCCTGGAAATTTCTGCATTAAAGATGTGCGAAGTATACGGAAGTCGCAAGATTCTCTTCAAATACCAATGTTAGTGGAAGATATAGAGCTTCTTCTTTATGACCACCCGCATCTTTCAGGTCTCAGTCCCATAAAGCAGCACAGATAATTATAATATGTAGGCCTAAACATGCGGATTTTTTGTCAAGCCGAATTATCGCGCTCCAGAATTCCCGATTGATTTAACCCTTAAATGCCTAAGTTTGGTCCCCCGGGACCCAGGGTCTGGCTTTGCTATTTTTTAACCACTTTCCAAAAGTTTGAGAATTCCGCCATTTTTAGTATTCCTTGTTAGTAGACTTATTGACAAGAATTGGAATTTATTTCACGAAACTAATACTGTACATGTCTTGCAATTGGCATGATGGGTCCTCGGCAATCAGTTAGGTAGAACTGCGTGTAAATGGGTCTATGGCATTCATGCGCGGAATATCAGTAAAGAAACACATATGGAAACCCAAATGGGTCAGATCACCTGTACGGGCCGAAAGGTAACTGTCAACGAGCGAGAAATCACTATAATTTTTTTTACAATTCACAGTCGTCAAACATGTAATGAGTCTTGACAAGTGACTTGAAATGTTTTGAAATTGTTGTTTCTTGTTGTCTTTCTCAACCCAACCTTATCTAATTTAACCTAACCTAAACTTATCTAATCTTATCTTATGTAATCTTATATAATCTAACCGTATCTTATTTAATCTTATCTAACGCTAACATTTTCTAATCTAACCTTATCTAATCTTACCCTGTTTCTTTCAACGTATTGTTAAAACTTCTAACAAACTTGTCAAAACTCGAAACAAGCTTCTGCAAAACATGGGTCCCACATGACCCACGTTAGGTCTAGTGTTATTAGGAAAGCCCAGGCACTTAAGGGTTAACGTTCTTCATAAATTGTCAAGAGAGGATCGAGCACACCAAAGACGATCATTCCCTTCCCGCAGCCTGTATACGATAAATTTCTGACTAGGTTCCAGCGTTGCCTGATTCTTAGTTTTGGCCCAGTTGTTTCCATCCCAAACTGATGTGTTTCTCGGCCCATTATCTCCAGCAACACTCTCCACGTTAAAGAAATCAAAACTTGCATCATGAACATGTACAGCGCTTATTGTGTTGGTGTAAAGCTATCCTATAAGTTCCACCATCTTCCCGGGAAATGCAGGAGAGAGACGCAAGTACTTGCATAGAAAACTAATAATCTACTTTACGCTCACTTCGTTTCTGTTCGTGTCGTCAAGTAGAAGTTGTCTCTAGCTAACCTGCATTTCCAGTTAGAGTTAGGCTATGTCGTTTATTTATCTAAATGAATAAGTTTCCCTCTGTACGTATAAGTGAAGTCCTCTGTATGCTCTGTATGTTGTTAGTTTCTTGGTCTACTGATCACATACTTCCTCCTGATTGTCGAAATGCTTCCACCATCGCCTGACAATGAGTGGAACTATCTACCATCGCAGAAAGTCTCAACGCATAAACCACTAAACAATGGCGTCGTCAACAATTCTACGGCTAGTTTATTCTAGGATCCCGGATTCAATCTAGGGCCTATCGTCGGAAGGATTTATTGTCCGAACGAAGTCGGCTGATACGACGATTTAGAAAGCTTTGTCAAAGCAATAGATACATAGCATTGATTCCGCAAGATGTTCTGTTTAAAGTCAATTTGTAGATGGATATAATGTACGCGTGTTTCTGAATTGAAAGAAACCTATTTATCTCAATAATTATAACTGTATGCCAAAATTGATAAATAGGATAACAAGTGGTCGTATTTTTGCTCAAGACAATAATTACAGACGGTTACCAGTAGTGCGGGCAATTGATAATAGCGATACGCCTGAGGCATATCAAAAAGTTTTCTGTCAGTCGATAACTTAATAATTTATGACTCAGTTAACTTCACGCGTGACAAAATTTATTACCTTAGTTGCCTGAGGGTTGTTGTATGTGCCAAACTGATCAAGGCCGCCGATTTTAAGAGACTACCAACTTTTCAGCCACGATGTTTTGACCAGGTTTGACGCTGAAAAATTAATATTGGAAGCACACGAAGACCGATCATTCTCACTCTTTTCTTTAGCAAGTTGCATTTCTTAGCATCGGAAGGCAGAAAGGTTCTAGGTATCGTGTATGCTTAAGAACATTAAAAGCAAACTTAAATCCGGGGAACCAATCGCGTCGGAATAAAAACAAAAGCAACGTTAGTACAAGAAGTTGAGTCAAAAGTAACGCATATACACAACAGTTGGTTACATGACTGACATTTCAAATTTTCAATTTGCTCAGTGCAAATTCTCGCTTAAACTGAAACTAATGGCTAATAATTATGAGAAAATAATTATCTAGTGTCATAATTTCTGTGTCTGTCCTGCAGCATTCTGAGTCCGGCCGGGGACCCATGTAAGCGGGGCCCCATGCTAAAGCATATTGACCAATGACCATACTGGTTAATATTTCCTCTGACTGATAGGGGGTCTATATATTATATAATACATATGTGTGTGTGGTTTTTTGATAGCGCTTAAACAGTTTAATTATTGTTTATTTTATTTTAATATTGTAACTCAGAGGCGCCGGCAGCGTGACGCACTGGACGCACGTGCGTCCACGCACCAGATCAAATCTACACAAGAATTAGGCATCGAATCTATATTTTTGACAATTTCACTGTGTAATTTTGGTTTACCATACAGTATGTATAAATGATATCACATATTACATGCATGTGTTATACTGTACTTTTATGAGTCACTCTGAGTCATTTTCAGTGTATGACTATGAGCGGCAGACAGAGGACGAGTGTGGACGGGAGGAGACAGGAGGGGTGTGCGTCCAATATTTTTAAGCCTGGCGGCGCCCCTGTTGTAACTGTTACATACTCCCAAACCGAAAACCTTACAGTATAATTATTGCTGTTTGACTCAGAAGACAGTAAAGATATGAATATGCCTACTTTCAGTGGATGGTTAATTGTTGGCTGATTAGCCAATGCTTGCTTTAGTTTGGTTTAAATTTTGGCTCACGATTAGTTAAGATTTATAAATTGTCAACCGAATGCGTATTTATATTCTCCGTTTCAGCCTGTGAACTCCCAGAGTGTCCCATTTTAGCGGGACTTGTCTTTTAGGGACATCCTTTTATAACACTCAACTGGTAAACTCTTTGTTTTCTGTCACTGTTAATCTGCAGTTTGTGTGTTCTAATAAAAACGGATTTGATTTGATTTGATTTGAATTGCTGTAATTAATGCTGTAAATATCATGCCTAAGACATAGCGAATATATTTCATTTTATAAACAGAGCTTTCATCGTTTTCAATCCATACGACATCATACCGACGTCATATCCGTCCTTCTGATTGTTGATGACGTCATCATCACTGTCCGTTTAGCCTTGTTCATGGTTTGATATGACGATCGCAGATTGCGATTATTTGAGTGTTTGCGAGATTCTCGTTGATCATTTTGTGTTGTTTGCTGTGAGTCATGTGACGAAGGCTCAGTGGTCTTCGTTTGAGGCTCTTTGTGGATGCGTCAACGCTCGACGTGGTCCGTTCATCTCGTCGAATTCGACCGATGGAGGAAGACCATGATGACGGAAGTCCAGCTGTGCCTCCGGAAGTCGAGCTTCGTACGGGACAGGTATCATCACCTGTTGTTTCTGGTTTATTGTCTGTTGACACTGACCCTGCTGAGGTCAATGAGGCCGAAATGCTTACCTCTGTTCACACGAAAATCATGAGCACCGGTTCCGTTGATGAACAGTTTGGTAACATAAATGGTTCGCCCAATGCCACTATAGTTAGCTAACAGTCGGTGCTAGCGAAGACGGCCTTTCTGCCGTTACAGATGCTGAAGTCGAGAGCAACGTTCTAGTGGATGACTCGTCCACGGCCCCCATAAAGGAGGTGTAGATTCCACGTACTGGTAACGTGAGTGACAGTTGTCCGGCTAAACGGTAGTCCATATCCGACTTTCAATTCAGACAATTCTGAGGCTGCTGTTGCCAGGCCTGAAGAGGATTTTGTTGAAGTGAGGCGCTGAATAGGGTGCTGGATAAAGTGCTGGACAGGGACTTTGGATAGGGCGGTGCATGAGGCGCTTGATAAGCCGGATGTTACGGATGTTGCTGTTGACTCTGAACAACCGGACTTCAGCGAAGTTTCTGCTTCAGGAACGACGAAGGATCGAATGGAGAGAGTGAGAGTGCGTGGGGAAAGTCGAAGGAGAGAAAAAGAGAAGCAGAGAAGAATACCAATTTACTTTGGCTTATCTAAGCAAGAGAACACAAAAAGAAAAAAAGAGAAGAATTCGAAGTTCCTTTGCCATATTTCACTAAGAGAAGAGAAACAGAGAGAGTAAAACACGAAGTTACTTTGGCATATTTCAGTGTGAGAAGGGAAAGAAAACTGAGAAGAATACGAAGTTACTTTGGCATATATAAGTAAAAGAACAAAAAAGAAAACCAGAGAATAACACGAAGTTCTTTGGCATATTTGAGTAGGAGAAGAGAAAAAGAGAAACAGGGAAGAATACGAAGTTACTTTGGCATATTTCAGTAGGAGAAGAGAAAAAGAGAACCAGAGAATAATACTAAGTTTCTCAGGGGTTTTCAGTCGAAGAAGAGAAAAAGAATCAGAGAAGTTACTTTGGAGGATTTCAGTAAGAGAAGAGAAGAAGAGAACCTAAGAAGAATACGAAACTGCCTTGGCCGATTTCAGTCGGAAAAGAAACAAAGAGAATCAGGAAGAATAGGGAGTTGCTTTGACCGATTTCAGTCAGTGAAGAAAAAAGAGAACCAGAGAAGAATACGAAATTACTTTGGCATCTTTCAGTCCGAGAAGAGAGAAATAGAAATAGAGAACAATACGAAGTTACTTTGGCATATTTCAGTAAGAGAGGAGAAACAGAGAAATATCCGAAGTTACTTTGGCACATTTCAGGAAGAGAGGAAAAAAGTAGAACCAGAGATTAATACGAAGTTACTTATGCCGGTTTCATTCGGAGTAGAGAAGAAGAGAAACAAAGAAGAATACGAAACTGGTTTGGCCGATTTCAGTCAGGCAAGAAACAAAGAGAATCAGGGAAGAAGACGAAGTTACTTTGACTGATTTCAGACACAGAAGAGAAAGAGAACGAGGAATGAATACGAAGCGACTTTCGCATATTTCAGTAAGAATGGAGAAAAAGAAAAACCGTGAGGAATACGAATTTACTTCGGCATATTTCAGTTAAGCGAAGAGAAACAGAGATGTATACGAAGTCACTTTGACATATTTCAGAAAGAGAGGAGAAAAATTGAGCCATAGAAGAATAGGAAATTATTTTTCGACGATTCTAGTCAGAATAGAGAAGAAGAGAACCAAAGAAGAATACGAAACTGCCTTGGCCGATTTCAGTGGGAGAAGTAACAAAGAGAATCAGGGAAGAACAGGAAATTGCATTGACCGATTTCAGTCAGTGAAGAGAAAACTAAAACCAGAGAAGAATACGAAGTTACTTTGGCATATTTCAGTAGGAGAAGAGAAAAAGATAACAGAGAGGAATACGAAGTAACTTTGGCATATTTCAGTCGTGGATGAGAAAAAGAGAATTAGAGAAGAATACGAAGCTGCTTTGGCATATTTCAGTCGTAGAAGAGAAAAAGAGAATCAGGGAAGAATACGAAGTTATTTTGGCATATTTCAGTTGGGGAAAAGAGCAGGAGAATCAGAGAAGAATACAATGCTACTTTGGCATATTTCAGTCGTAGAAAAGAAAAGGAGAAACAGAGACGAATACGAAGTTACTTTGGAATATTTCAGTCGTAGAAGAGAAAAAGAGAATCAGAGAAGAATACGAAGTTACTTTGGCATATTTCAGTTGAAGAAGAGAAAAGGGAATCAGAAAAATACTAAGTTTCTTTGGCATATTTCAGTAGGAATAGAGAAAAAGAGAAACAGGGATGTAAACGAAGTTACTTTGTTATATTTGAGTATTAGAAGAGAAAAGAGAATCAGAGAAGAATACGAAGTTGCAGTGGCCGATTTGAGCCAAAGAAGAGAAATGGAGAAACAGAGAGGAATGCGAACTTATTTCGGCATATTTCAGTAAGAGAAGAGAAACAGAGAAGAATATGAAATTACGTTGGCATATTACAGTTGGAGAAAATAAAAAGAGAAAAAGAAGACTAGGAAACTACCTTGGACGATTTCAGTCGGAGAAGAAGCAAAGAGAATCAGAGGAATAGAAAGTTACCTTGGCATATTTCAGTAAGAGAAGAGAAAAAGAGAAGTCGAGAGGAATACAAAGTTACTTTGGAAGTTTGCAGTCGAAGAAGAGAAAAAGACCAACATTGAAGAATACGGAGCTACTTGGCTGATTTCAGTCGGAAAAGAAACAAGGAGAATCAGATAAGAATACAAAGTTATTTTGCACATTTTGATATGAGAAGAGCAACAAAGAAGAATGCAAAGATACTTTGGGGTATTTCAGTCGTGGAAGAAACAAAGAGAATCAGAGAAGGTTGCTAAGTTACTTTGACATATTTCAGCAAGTGAAACAGAGAGTAATACGAAGTTACTTTGTTCGATTTGAGTAAGGGAAGAGTAAAGGAGAAGCAGAGAAGAATACGAAGTTACTTTGGCATATTTCTGTAAGAGAAGAGACAAAGTGAAACAGAGAAGAATACGAAGTTACTTTGGCATATCTCGGTTGTAGAAAAGAAATACAAGCAGAGAAAATTACAAAATTAGATTGGGATATTTCAGTCGTAGAAGAGAAAAGGAGAATCAGAGAAGAATACGAAGTTGCAGTGGCCGGTTTCAGTCGAAGAAGAGAAAAGGAGAAATAGAGAGGAATACAATACGAATTTATTTCGGCATATTGCAATATGCAATATAATAATAATGTAAGAGAAGAGAAGAATATGAAATTACGTTGCCATATTACAGTTGGAGAAAAGAAAAAAGGGAAAGAGAAGAATATGAAACTACCTTGGCCGATTTCAGTCGGAGAAGAAGCAAAGAGAATCAGAGAAGAATAGAAAGTTACCTTGGCATATTTCAGTAAGAGAAGATAAACGGGAAGCAGAGAGGAATTCAAGGTTATTTTGTACGATTACAGTCGAAGAAGAGAAAAAGAGAAACAGCGGGCAATGCAAATTACTTTGGCATATTTCTCAGTGAGAGAAGAAAACAGAAGGAATGAGAGAAGAATTCGAGTAACTTTGGCATATATCAGCAAGAGAACCAGAGAAGATATACGAAGCTATTTTGGCCGATTTCAGTAAGGAAGAGAAAAAGCGAATCAGAGAAGAATACGAAGTTACTTTGGCATATTTCAGTAGGAGAACAGAAAAAAAGAATCAGAGAAGAATACGAAGTTACTTTGGCATATTTCACTCGTAGAAGAGAAAAGGAGAATCATAGACGAATACGAAGTTACTTTGGCATATTTCAGTTGGGGAAAAGAAAAGGAGAATCAGAGAAGAATACAATGCTACTTTGGCATATTTCAGTCGTAGAAGAGAAAAGGAGAAACAGAGAAGAATACGAAGTTACTTTGGCATATTTCAGTTGGGGAAAAGAAAAGGAGAATCAGAGAAGAATACAATGCTACTTTGGCATATTTTAGTCGTAGAAGAGAAAAAGAGAATCAGAGAAGAATACGAAGTTACTTTGGCATATTTCAGTTGGGGAAAAGAACAGGAGAATCAGATAAGAATACAATGCTACTTTGGCATATTTCAGTCGTCGAAGAGAAAAGGAGAAACAGAGAGGAACACGAAAATACTTTGGCATATTTCAGTCGTAGAAGAGAAAAAGAGAATCAGAGAAGAATACGAAGTTACTTTGGCACATTTCAGTTGTAGAAAAGAAAAGGAGAATCAGAGAAGAATACAATGCTACTTTGGCATATTTCAGTCGTAGAAGAGTAAAAGAGAATCAGAGAAGAATACGAAGTTACTTTGGCATATTTCAGTTGGGGAAAAGAACAGGAGAATCAGAGAAGAATACAATGCTACTTTGGCATATTTCAGTCGTAGAAGAGAAAAAGAGAATCAGAGAAGAATACGAAGTTACGTTGGCATATTTCACTCGTAGAAGAGAAAAGGAGAATCATAGAAGAATACGAAGTTACTTTGGCATATTTCAGTTGGGGAAAAGAACAGGAGAATCAGAGAAGAATACAATGCTACTCTGGCATATTTCAGAGAGGAATACGAAGTTACTTTGGCATATTTCAGTTGGGGAAAAGAACAGGAGAATCAGAGAAGAATACAATGCTACTTTGGCATATTTCAGAGAAGAATACGAAGTTACTTTGGCATATTTCAGTTGGGGAAAAGAACAGGAGAATCAGAGAAGAATACAATGCTACTTTGGCATATTTCAGTCGTAGAAAAGAAAAGGAGAAAGAGAGAGGAATACGAAGTTACTTTGGCATATTTCAGTCGTAGAAGAGAAAAAGAGAATCAGAGAAGAATACGAAGTTACTTTGGCATATTTCAGTTGGGGAAAAGAACAGGAGAATCAGAGAAGAATACAATGCTACTTTGGCATATTTCAGTAAGAGAAGAGAAAAAGGAATCAGAGAAGAATACGAAGTTACTTTGGCATATTTCACTCGTAGAAGAGTAAAAGAGAATCAGAGAAGAATACGAAGTTACTTTGGCATATTTCAGTTGGGGAAAAGAAAAGGGGAAACAGAGAAGAATACAATGCTACTTTGGCATATTTCAGTCGTAGAAGGGAAAAAGAGAATCAGAGAAGAATACGAAGTTACTTTGGCATATTTCAGTCGTAGAAGAGAAAAGGAGAATCATAGAAGAATACAGAGAAGAATACAATGCTACATTAAGTTGGGGAAAAGAAAAAGAGAATCAGAGAAGAATACGAAGTTTCTTTGGCATATTTCAGTAGGAGAAGAGAAAAAGAGAATCAGATAAGTATACGAAGTTACTTTGGCATATTTCAGTTGGGAAAAAGAACAGGAGAATCATAGAAGAATACAATGCTACTTTGGCATATTTCAATAAGAGAAGAGAAAAAGAGAATCAGAGAAGAATACGAAGTTACTTTGGCATATTTCACTCGTAGAAGAGTAAAAGAGAATCAGAGAAGAATACGAAGTTACTTTGGCATATTTCAGTTAGGGAAAAGAACAGGAGAATCAGAGAAGAATACAATGCTACTTTGGCATATTTCAGTAGGAGAACAGAAAAAGAAAATCAGAGAAGAATACGAAGTTACTTTGGCATATTTCAGTTGGGGAAAAGAAAAGGAGAAACAGAGAAGAATACAATGCTGCTTTGGCATATTTCAGTCGTAGAAGAGAAAAAGAGAATCAGAGAAGAATACGAAGTTACGTTGGCATATTTCACTCGTAGAAGAGAAAAGGAGAATCATAGAAGAATACGAAGTTACTTTGGCATATTTCAGTTGGGGAAAAGAACAGGAGAATCAGAGAAGAATACAATGCTACTTTGGCATATTTCAGTCGTACAAAAGAAAAGGAGAAAGAGAGAGGAATACGAAGTTACTTTGGCATATTTCAGTCGTAGAAGAGAAAAAGAGAATCAGAGAAGAATACGAAGTTACTTTGGCATATTTCAGTTGGGGAAAAGAACAGGAGAATCAGAGAAGAATACAATGCTACTTTGGCATATTTCAGTAAGAGAAGAGAAAAAGGAATCAGAGAAGAATACGAAGTTACTTTGGCATATTTCACTCGTAGAAGAGTAAAAGAGAATCAGAGAAGAATACGAAGTTACTTTGGCATATTTCAGTTGGGGAAAAGAAAAGGGGAAACAGAGAAGAATACAATGCTACTTTGGCATATTTCAGTCGTAGAAGGGAAAAAGAGAATCAGAGAAGAATACGAAGTTACTTTGGCATATTTCAGTCGTAGAAGAGAAAAGGAGAATCATAGAAGAATACAGAGAAGAATACAATGCTACATTAAGTTGGGGAAAAGAAAAAGAGAATCAGAGAAGAATACGAAGTTTCTTTGGCATATTTCAGTAGGAGAAGAGAAAAAGAGAATCAGATAAGTATACGAAGTTACTTTGGCATATTTCAGTTGGGAAAAAGAACAGGAGAATCATAGAAGAATACAATGCTACTTTGGCATATTTCAATAAGAGAAGAGAAAAAGAGAATCAGAGAAGAATACGAAGTTACTTTGGCATATTTCACTCGTAGAAGAGTAAAAGAGAATCAGAGAAGAATACGAAGTTACTTTGGCATATTTCAGTTAGGGAAAAGAACAGGAGAATCAGAGAAGAATACAATGCTACTTTGGCATATTTCAGTAGGAGAACAGAAAAAGAAAATCAGAGAAGAATACGAAGTTACTTTGGCATATTTCAGTTGGGGAAAAGAAAAGGAGAAACAGAGAAGAATACAATGCTGCTTTGGCATATTTCAGTCGTAGAAGAGAAAAAGAGAATCAGAGAAGAATACGAAGTTACGTTGGCATATTTCACTCGTAGAAGAGAAAAGGAGAATCATAGAAGAATACGAAGTTACTTTGGCATATTTCAGTTGGGGAAAAGAACAGGAGAATCAGAGAAGAATACAATGCTACTTTGGCATATTTCAGTCGTACAAAAGAAAAGGAGAAAGAGAGAGGAATACGAAGTTACTTTGGCATATTTCAGTCGTAGAAGAGAAAAAGAGAATCAGAGAAGAATACGAAGTTACTTTGGCATATTTCAGTTGGGGAAAAGAACAGGAGAATCAGAGAAGAATACAATGCTACTTTGGCATATTTCACTCGTAGAAGAGTAAAAGAGAATCAGAGAAGAATACGAAGTTACTTTGGCATATTTCACTCGTAGAAGAGTAAAAGAGAATCAGAGAAGAATACGAAGTTACTTTGTCGTATTTCAGTTGGGGAAAAGAAAAGGAGAATCAGAGAAGAATACAATGCTACTCTGGTATATTTCAGTAGGAGAAGAGAAAAAGAAAATCAGAGAAGAATACGGAGTTACTTTGGCATATTTCAGTTGGGGAAAAGAACAGGAGAATCAGAGAAGAATACAATGCTACTTTGGCATATTTCAGTCGTAGAAGAGAAAAGGAGAAACAGAGAGGAACACGAAAATACTTTGGCATATTTCAGTCGTAGAAGAGAAAAGGAGAATCATAGAAGAATACAGAGAAGAATACAATGCTACTTTCAGTTGGGGAAAAGAAAAAGAGAATCAGAGAAGAATACGAAGTTACTTTGGCATATTTCAGTAGGAGAAGAGAAAAAGAGAATCAGATAAGTATACGAAGTTACTTTGGCATATTTCAGTTGGGGAAAAGAACAGGAGAATCAGAGAAGAATACAATGCTACTTTGGCATATTTCAGTCGTAGAAAAGAAAAGGAGAAAGAGAGAGGAATAGGAAGTTACTTTGGCATATTTCAGTCGTAGAAGAGAAAAAGAGAATCAGAGAAGAATACAATTCTACTTTGGCATATTTCAGTTGGGGAATAGAACAGGAGAATCAGAGAAGAATACAATGCTACTTTGGCATATTTCAGTCGTAGAAGATAAATAGAGAATCAGAGAAGAATACGAAGTTACGTTGGCATATTTCACTCGTAGAAGAGAAGGAGAATCATAGAAGAATACGAAGTTACTTTGGCATATTTCAGTTAGGGAAAAGAACAGGAGAATCAGAGAAGAATACAATGCTACTTTGGCATATTTCAGAGAGGAATACGAAGTTACTTTGGCATATTTCAGTTGGGGAAAAGAACAGGAGAATCAGAGAAGAATACAATGCTACTTTGGCATATTTCAGTCGTAGAAAAGAAAAGGAGAAAGAGAGAGGAATACGAAGTTACTTTGGCATATTTCAGTCGTAGAAGAGAAAAAGAGAATCAGAGAAGAATACGAAGTTACTTTGGCATATTTCAGTTGGGGAAAAGAACAGGAGAATCAGAGAAGAATACAATGCTACTTTGGCATATTTCAGTAAGAGAAGAGAAAAAGAGAAACAGAGACGAATACGAAGTTACTTTGGCATATTTCAGTTGGGGAAAAGAAAAGGGGAAACAGAGAAGAATACAGTGCTACTTTGGCATATTTCAGTCGTAGAAGAGAAAAAGAGAATCAGAGAAGAATACGAAGTTACTTTGGCATATTTCAGTCGTAGAAGAGAAAAGGAGAATCATAGAAGAATACAGAGAAGAATGCAATGCTACTTTCAGTTGGGGAAAAGAAAAAGAGAATCAGAGAAGAATACCAAGTTACTTTGGCATATTTCAGTAGGAGAAGAGAAAAAGAGAATCAGATAAGTATACGAAGTTACTTTGGCATATTTCAGTTGGGGAAAAGAACAGGAGAATCATAGAAGAATACAATGCTACTTTGGCATATTTCAGTCGTAGAAGAGAAAAAGAGAATCAGAGAAGAATACGAAGTTACTTTGGCATATTTGAGTTGGGGAAAAGAAAAGGAGAATCAGAGAAGAATACAATGCTATACTTTGGCATATTACAGTAGGAGAAGAGAAAAGGAGAAACAGAGAGGAATACGTAATACTTTGGAATATTTCAGTTGAAGAAGAGAAAAGGGAATCAGAAAAATACTAAGTTTCTTTGGCATATTTCAGTAAGAATAGAGAAAAAGATAAACAGGGAAGTAAACGAAGTTACTTTGTTATATTTGAGTATGAGAAGAGAAAGGAAAATTATAGAAGAATACGAAGTTGCAGTGGCCGATTTCAGTTAAAGAAGAGAAATGGAGAAACAGAGAGGAATACGTATTTATTTCGGCATATTTCAGTAAGAGAAGAGAAACAGAGAAGAATATGATATTACGTTGGCATATTACAGTTGGAGACTAAAGAAAAAGAGAAAAAAGAAGAATATGAAACTACCTTGGACGATTTCAGTCGGAGAAGAAGCAAAGAGAATCAGAGGAATAGAAAGTTACCTTGGCATATTTCAGTAAGTTCTAATAGAAAAAGAGAAGCCGAGAGGAATACAAAGTTACTTTGGACGTTTACAGTCGAAGATGAGAAAAAGAGAAACAGTGAGCAAAACGAATTACTTTGGCATATTTCAGTAAGAGAAGAAAATAGCGAAGAATACAAAGTTACTTTGGCATATATGAGTAAGAGAACCAGAGAATAATATGAAGTTTCTTTAGCATATTTCAGTTGGGGAAAGCAAAAGAGAAACATAGAAGAATACTGGCTGATTTCAGTCGGAGAAGAAACAAAGAGACTCAGAGAAGAATACGAAAGAAGAATATGAAACTACTTTGGCCGATTTCAATTGGAGAAGAGATGTCTATTTGGCTCCTTTATGTCAGCTGAGAAGAATATCAGAGAACTACTTTTAATCTCGTTTTCTTCAGCTGAAAATGAGAAACAAAGGAAGTCTGTTGTCTCCTTCACTAATAACGTCGCCTTTCTACTTGGTATCGCCAATGAGAAGAAGATATCGTCAGCATAGCACTCGGCAGATTCTATCAATCGGCTTACGACATCTGGTGAGTAAGAGGTTGAAACAACACCTAATTTAACCTCATCCCAACTATAGCTTCTTCTATAGCACCGCTATATGCAATCATTATACACAATGCACCATCATCAGTCAATGGTCGCTTCATTTAGATCGTAGTCTATTGCAAACCTATTGGAAGATTAATTTTGTAATTAAACCAGAGCCGGCCTTGGGATTTTCGGGCCCTGTGCAAAGTATACTGTACGCGCCGTGTATGTATTTATATACATTGTGTATGTTTGCATCACTTACAATAGCACCTTTTAAGTCGGCTACTTAGGTGGTGCATGCATGATTATCTAACTCCTCTAAATATTTAGGTGCGTTTTAAGACATTTTGAAAATGTTTGCTGAACACAGCTAAATGCAACAACACATGTGTACAGCGGAAGACTGTTCATACAGGAAGGTCTTGTACATAAGAAGATACAACGGGTTCAATCGCCGACCTGGTTTGGTTGACTTGAGACTGGAACATAAAGCTTTCTGATGTATGTCGACCCGAGCAACAAGGTCCGCCCCAGCTGGAGAAACTTGTATTTTATTCTTTCTTAAAGTGAAACTACATAACCGTCATAATGTGTATTAATACTCTTCATGGTTTTACTGTATTTATATAGATACCTGCACATTTGCTGGGGGCAAAGATTCCGGACTCAAATGGACAACTTCATAAAGGGTCAGCGAAAATAAAGACACAAGAGAACAACTGCTACTCTGCAGAGGATGACAAGACACAGACGCTTCTACCAATCGGCACAACTGTTCTTAATTGTGTGTCTGAAGAAAAAACACAGAAGTAAACATAGAACTAAATAACTCCGATTTCAACTAAACAGTTAAAGCTAAATATGATGGCTACAGAGAATACCGATTTACTGTTCTAGAGTTGGTAATATGACAATACAAGTCAAAATGTGTTGTGTATATTGTTTTGTATTTTGGTGGATATGTTAATTTAAAAAAAAACAATTAGAAATACTATATGGTCCATTTATGCACTTGCTGAAACTACAAAATTGGTCAGACGTCTTCAATCGACTGATATTCTTCCTACTGTACAATCCTTGTGCTTACATATGAAATCGCTATAACTGAGGCAGAATCACAGTGAAAATATTGCAGCGATAAAATATAACGTGAATCACAAGTTTCTCATAGACTGTAAGCTATCTGCAGAAACATGCTACAAAAGTAAATGACCAGAAGAGCCTAGAAAGAAACGACTTCCCTTTTAGTGCCAATTGTGAGCGGTAACTAAACATAGGCATGTTGTAGCAACAGACAGACACTCCATGTCGCTAGCAGTTGAAGACCATTCTGTTCAGTGGCGGCGATCTTGTTTAACAGGTGGGGGGAAGACACGGGACACTTTTGAACTGATCTGGTCAAAAAAGAGGTGAAAAAAACTTGTGTTGACCTTTTTTGGTGTTTCTTAAAATTTTTGCGGGGGGAAAACTGTTTAGCGTGCCTCCACTGTTAAAGGTGGGGTCTTGTCCCCCTCGACCCCCGGAATCGCCGCCCATGATTCTGTTCGATTGTGGTCTCGTATAGTCATATCAGGAGCAACTCGGATAGCCTACATAAATAAACAATCACAATTGGTGTGATTTTCTAACACTAGAATCACTAGTTACAACCTAAGTACAGGGCACCAGCTCATTCAAGACTGCTGCATCTAGTCCGACGGTTTGTCCATAGATACAGTTGCCATAGGAACAAGGTCCGTTGCCAGAAAACCAGATGGTACAAGTGAGAAGCTGTCATGGTGGATTGTGCTTGGACTTGGAGAGAAATGGGAAGGCAGATTGGATGGATTAGGGTAAGATTTCTTGGGTCTTCAGTTTTGAATGGAGAGAGCCTAACAAGCGATCAAGGGGGCCTGGAGACAAATGATCCTGGTGAATGACTGGAGAGGTGGAGGAATGGAGAATTTTCAGGATTCAGGGAGATCATCTATACATATAATATCCATAGAGCGTGTGTCTGTCGATAAACGCTACGTCACAAAGGTTTCTGTTCTATTGTGAAACAGAAACCGTTTGTGACGTCAGTACTGCGGTCTTGACGACGGCGATCAGAGCATTTTAACCAACGATATATTTAGGCCGATGTACACTGCCGTCATAATATGACGGGCAAATACTCTAGTTAACAATATAAACGAACAGAAATGTCGTCGTGTGTCGCTGTGTGTGTCAGTGTATAGGCCTATGTGTGTAAAACAAAACAAATGTAACACTCCTCTCATATGGCTACAATGACGTCATAGTGACCAATGACGTCACAAACGAGACGATCACTTCGTTCAAAGCAAATTTCAATATACCGTAAAACGGCTGCTTTTTCTTAACTAACGGCTTAGAATGCGCTTAAAATAATTTATTCGCTAAAACGCTGCGAAAAAGCTTAACGGGTTTTAAAGGGCCAGAAACATAACGAAGTTAACTGAAAATCTACCCAAATACGACATTCGCGTATGATTTGCTTTCAAATTTCTTTCACCGTATTAGGACGGGCAAGCATCTAGTTAAGTTTGAATCACAAGGAAGCCAATGGTATGGAACAGTCTTCCCGACCATGTGAAGAATGCGTCATCTACGGAGACATTCAAATCACAGCTCAAAACCTATGTTTTCAAACAATCATATGACTGCCATTGAATTTTTCAACTCGTGTACAGCGCCCTTTCTTTCGGCCTCGACTGTGCTACGGCGCTATACAAATCAATTTGTTATAATAATAATAATAATAATAATAATAATAATAATAATAATAATAATAATAATAATAATAATAATAATAATAATAATAATAATAATAATAATAATGATAATGGTAATAATTATAATAAATCAATTTGTAATAATAATAATAATAATAATAATAATAATAATAATAATAATAATAATAATAATAATAATAATAATAATAATAATAATAATAATAATAACCAGGCTCTTAGAGATTGAGAAGGTGCGTGGTTAAATTTGTTTACTGTGCCTCATCCTCCCCCATTTATTATTATTATTATTATTATTATTATTATTATTATTATTATTATTATTATTATTATTATTATTATTATTATTATTATTATTATTATAAACAAATTTTATTATTTAAAATGAACCATCAGACACTTTGAAACTGACTTAGAAGCGTTAAGATCCAGAGTTTAGCGGTCCTCGTCCACGATTAACTGTGCAATTGTGCCTCGAAAAGCGACGGCGTTAAATCGTTGAGTGCATATAGAGAGGCGCTGGAACAGTGAATTGTCTCGAGTGGGTCACCCGACATTGTTGTTAGTCGCCGGCCTAACTCTGTAATGAATTCACGGCCAAATCTGTTGATGGGGCCCAGAGTTTCGAGTGCAATGGGGACAAAGCTATGCGTAGTAGGAAGGGCTGCATACTTCATGTTTTTTCGCGTCGCGGCCAGTTCCGCCGCTGCCCCAGGCGTTGTCGACGTCAAGTGGATGTAAGAAGCAGCGCATGTATGGACGCTGGTGGCATCCCAGGCGATGTATTTGCCTCGCGACCATGGAACGAGCGTCGCGCCGTCAGGTCGCTTGCCGTCGCTACGGAAAAGCCCTGGAGGTTCTTTGGTGCTAGGGGTGTCCGCTCGCTGAAGGGCTCTCCAAATGATGTCATTCATTGCGAAGTGTCTGCTGGCTCGTCCTCCAGATTGTTTGCAGACTAGACCATGGTGACCTCCTTGATCAGTTGTCTCGCCACATTGACACTGATGTGGTGCACTGAGGTGTAGTCCCAGGCGTAAGCCTATCGCCACTCTGACGGCCTCGTTTCTCAGATTTAACCCACATGCTGTAAATCGGCACAGTAGACAACCAGTCCCCGGCGTGGGGGGAGGTCACCGCTCCTAGTCTTGCCTGGCTGAGTGGGTCGTTAAGTGAGGTCCAAATTTCTGTTTTGTGCTGGTCTATCAATGGCCTGTCCCAATTTTTTTGTCTGGTCAGTGTGGTTTTCTCTCCCGTCGGATATGATGTGCTTCGGGCAAGCAATATTTCATCCATGATCTCATCCGTCCAATCCTTTCCTCCGAGAATCGCGGACACGAGGTTTCTGTTCGATGCAGCTGACGCTAAGTAAGCAGAAGAAGCCAGCATCTTAACTCTTCTAACCCCGAGCCCACCATCTCTGATCGGAAGCGTGGCCTGTTTCCATTCCATATCGTTGAGCTTGATATTTATCAACGTTTCTAGCCCATCTCTCATCTGGTCGTCCATTATACCAAGAAGTGGATGGCCCCAGCACGCGGCAGCCCTCAGCAAGTATGTTAACCTCGCCGCCCCGAAGCACGATCGCAGAAGCTTCAGTGCCCCTTGTGTGGGAAGGTGCATCATGTCTTTCACCGCTTGGTCTAGTTTGTTATTATTATTATTATTATTATTATTATTAACAGAATATTGGACAACGTAAGGAGTCTATGAATAACTGTGTTCTTCTAACACACCCTTCATTCAAACCCCGGTGACCACCACCTGTTAAACCGTCTGAGAACAAAGTGGTCCAAAACCCCGCGGGTTCAACACAACCAAGAGGTGAAGCACGCATTTTAGATCGCTCGATGTCTGTGCTAAGTAAAAGGCTATTGGCTCTAAAATAGGACAACTCGGTCGAGGTTTGAAACATTGATCAACAAGCGTAAGTCTGAAATCGCGGTTTCAATAGAGCGCCATCAGTTCCTTAATTAAGAGTCGAGTGTGTTCGAGCGGGAACTAGGCCTACTGCTAAACTAAAGGCTGCTCAGTGAGGAGATGAACAATAAAAGAACAATGTGATTATCATGTAAGGCTAAACATTTCCGGGAATACAGAGATAATTAGTAACTATAAAAAGGTCAACCAATGCCAACTGGACCTAGTTATTGAGCGACTGACCTATAACAACAGATTTACTGTTATTCAACGCTTTAGAATTCAAAGACGCAGAGTGGCTCTTAGAGTTCACTTTGGCTTCAATGTGTAATTCCAGTGATAGATGGGCACAGTGCTCTTTTTCTGGAAAAAAGGTTCCGGAACGGAACAATAGGTTCCGGAACACAATAATAATGGGCAGGCTACAATCCAGAGAAAAACGGGATTGGGGGTTGGGAGGGTCTCAGTAAACACTGAAAACAGTTCAAAACACTGAAATAAAATAAAGATAACTTTTGGGGAGCCCGGTAGCGCATTGGATAACATCTGGCGTAGAGTGCGAGAGGTACAGAGATCGAGTCCCATAGGCGGACATGCTTTGTAGGCTGCAATTTGAGCCGTGTATTGCAGGCTGTCTGTTCTGTTAGTAGTTAAGATTTATCGCATAACATGTACATGTACAGCGCAGTGCGTTTGCAGGCGCTTAATTAAAGAAAAAATATTATTATTAACTAAATTATTGTTTTTATTATTAAAACAAATAAATTATTTTTTAGTACCTGAAAAAAGGTGCCGGGACGGCGTTCCGGCTCGTTCCGGCTGAAAAAAAGCACTGGATGGGCATATCGGCTGATAGCAACAGCGTGTCCACAATGTCTTTGACTCCGTTGTTCTCTGCTGAAAGACAGAATGAGGTTGATGTAGTGATGTCGAGATGACTCAGTGTGATCGGTCTGTTATTATAATCCGATCACAATGACCGTCTGCAGCACCTGATCACCACAGATCATCCTACAGTCAATTAGGTTCTTTGACTCTTCAGTGTGTACTCAAAAGCAGGTGCATAGGCCGATCACTTCAAAGCGATGCGACCAAATGCACTTTGTCGTAAATCGTCAATGTACAGACAGCGTTAAATTATTCTTGTCTGGCCTTATCCTGCAGCTATATTGGCCTATTTACTATCAGGCAAAATATGTATTTCTGCTTAGCGTTTTTGAAACATTATGTTCATCGTCGTTGTCGTCATTATCATCTCGCTTCGTTGTTGTTGTTGTCATTATTATAGTAGCAGCTGTTGTTATTGTCGTCGTCCCCCCCATCATTATTGTCATTGTCAGTAAGATCTTTTATTCAATCAATCAATCAACTAGACATTTATATAGCGCGCTCTTCAAGGCGCTTATTCGTTAACACATGAATCGACTACACTGGAGCGCCATTGATGCAAGTCTTCTGATGGATAGAATTGAACAGATGCGGCGTGTCTTGGCCACATGTTAGGCTTAGTTGTGGTCACATGACTTGCTTCAGTTGCTGCAAGACTTTATAAATGTAAATGTACATGTTTCTATATATATAGCACAGGCTGAGCTCCTTGTCCCCCGTGCACGGACTGCTATCCGGCAACACCGTGCCTTCTCTGTCTCTGGCCCAGCAACCTGGAATGGGCTTCCAGTAGCGCTGCGCTTGACCCCAATCAATTGCTCTTCTCTGTTCTACTCTTGTCTTAAGACTGTCATGTTTGACCGTGGTTGGACTGGGAGCGCACCTGAGTAGATAACCTTGAAGGAGCGCTATATAAGACTTCAGTAATAAATAATAATAATAATAATAATAATAATAATAATAATAATAATAATAATAATAATAATAATAATAATAATAATAATAATAATAATAATAATAATAATAATAATAATAATAATATCGACCGCATGGCCTCGACCCTGCTCATTTTTCATTGAATTGATCGGGTGAGATCCTTCACCACCAGTGCCCTTTTGAATTAAATTCACTGAACTTATCAAATCAAATAAAAAATCAAAACACACTTTATTGAACATCTTGTGCAAGCATCACAATTTTTAAACAAGAAAATCAATGGCGTCAAGGGGTAAGCCCAAAGGAACATAGGCCTAGTGTTCCGCTAACAGGGTCGCCCTAGTTACATCGGTTCGTTTAACAGATTTGATTGCTTTAGAATTGAATTACAATAGTTTTATTCGATCAGAAAGTGTCTGCTTAGTACTGGTCATTCTCTATCCCTCCTCTTGAGCCTGAATCGTCTTAGATTTATGAAACCGTGTTAGCGACGAGAAACTGTCTGGTTGTTTCTCTCTGTCTTCTTCGTTCAACTGGAATGATCTTCCTGCAGCTGTACGTACTGCTGGTCGCAAGTGCCTGCTTGCGCCTTCTGTTATAGCATCTTAAACGCTTTCTTTAGTCGAGGATGGGCTGGGGCATGGGGCACTTCTCGTATCCGTCAGATGTGGATACAGGTGCCTGGAATTGATGAACGCATTCGAGAAACACTGCCAGAGAGCTAAAAAAAAAGACAAGAGCATCGGACAGCGTAATATTTTATAATATTATACTTGCATATCTGTGTACCGAATACATAGAACCGAACTATATATATATAAGAAACTTGGCCTGGTGCCAAGATTGTCACGTGATGCATGAAGATGTTTGTCATGTCTCGAATGCTCTGAATACATTGACTTTATTTCAGTCAATCCAGAATTCGGCCAAGTGGGCTTGGCACACGGTTTCTGTTTTCATTCGTGCTACAGGGTGAACCAAAAACAGCAACAACTTTAAACAGCATATGCTGTCAACGCAATTTTCAATATGTCATCGCAATCTGTGATATGTCATAACCGAACCTAGCGGCATTTAGGCTCAAATCTCTCGTTTGCCAACTAGTTTTTACCCGTGCGCGGTCAGGTTCCACGATCCATTGGATGTCGACTTCACTCCTCCAAACTGATCTGGATTTTCGAAGAGATCATCGATTGATATCTCATGTATTATGTTAATGGCGTTCAGAAATCATTACATTAGATTAGATTATACTAGGAAGGTTTACGCTGACGAGCACTCACAAACACAAAGACCACCGATCGTCGGAGACCCGTTCATAGTTGATAGCATAGATGGATAATTGCCTAATAACGATCTGTTTAGTGGACTGACAGACGCATAATGTAAATGTAAATCTTCGAAATTTCTCAGCGCCACACGAAAGCCGAGTCCGGTAGACCTATAGACCAGCTTAACAACGGCGCTATATCAAATCAAGTCCGCAACAGCCATGGCAATTGTTTTTTTCCGTTCCAACTTCCGGTGCCACGTTAGAATCCGGGGAGATCAAGCCATGCAGGCATAGATAGCATACATTGACAGAAGGATGGCTAGAATGACGAAGGGATGAATTGATGGATAAGTGGCACCTAAATACAAATACAAGGGCTAAACAAGAAGGTTGTGATGTGAAATAATCCGTACACGCGATGGTCATGCATGCACTTTCGATTTCAGTGCACGAGTGTGTCTGTGTGTGTGTGTGTGTGTGTGTGTCTGTGTGTGTGTGTGTGTGTGTGTGTGTGTGTGTGTGTGTGTGTGTGTGTGTGTGTGTGTGTGTGTGTGTGTGTGTGTGTGTGTGAGACAGACAGACAGACAGACACACACACAGAAAAAGAGAGAAAGAGAGAGAGAGAGAGAGAGAGAGAGAGAGAGAGAGAGAGAGAGAGAGAGAGAGAGAGAGAGAGAGAGAGAGAGAGAGAGAGAGAGAGAGAGAGAGAGAGAGAGAGAGAGAGAGAGAGAGAGAGAGAGAGAGAGAGAGAGAGAGAGAGAGAGAGAGAGAGAGAGAGAGAGAGAGAGAGAGAGGTTGTCCTTGTAAGTTGCCAATGCACGAAGAACTAGGTCTCGGATGACGTATGCGTTGTTTTGGTGTAACCATTAACTGATTTCGAAATCAGGTCGGATTTACTTCGACAGCAAAACTTCAAGTCAGAACAACATATATATATACGTAGAGGCTTAATATGTATATAATTACATACAACAAACATACACATTATTCATAAACTCATAGTGAGAACCTTAATATTAGCCTATTTAGGAGAGAGTGAACGTTTTTAAAAAGGCTAAATTTAGATCTGACATTTATGCTAGTATTTCAGTACAGCAGGCAGCATCACAGATAACAGAGAAATATTGAAGTCGACCAGTGCAGAAATAGGCAAATAGGGCACAGCCTGCTTATTCAGAGACCGAACGCATGCACGCACACAACCACCCGCACATACAGACACCGCCTGAAGGAAACGGAAATGGATGAAAGTGTTTGGTAATGTAGATCTATGAACAGCTGAAAGTTCTAGATGAAATTCTGAACAATTTAACCACAGCTCAATCAAGTCACAGCGTAAGACCAACTTTCGATCAGTTTCAGAACCGTACGCTTAGCCAGTGGCAGAATCAAAGGCTACGCATTCATACAGGGGCCCAGTAGTAGGGCCTATTCATAGCGCATTCTTAGAATCTCACAAAGGCGCTAATATTAATGGCTAAACTTTCTTAAAAGGTGCAACTTAATAAAGGATAAGCTGAGAACAGTGCATTTCATCCGACTATGGGAACCCGCCCTACGAGGCGCACCGCTTTGATGTAATTCTATCATAGCCACATGCAATGCCTATATTCCACTATTGCACTAAAGCTGACGCATTTGAAACATACATGCAAATGTAAATCGTCTTTCTATAGCGGCCGTATGGCTTCGACTCTGCTCATTTTACATTGATTTGATCAGGTGAGATCCTTCATCACTGCTGCCCGACTGACTGGGTGCCAGGCATAGGCGTAGACTCTGGGGGAGGGGGCAGCCGGGGCACGTGCCCCCCGCCCCAATAATTGAGATGGACTGTAGGCCTACACCCAATGCAACAAGTGAAGAATTACTAACCAAATGCCCCCTCCCCCAATATTTTGCACAAGTTTACGCCAGTGGTGCCAGGCCTTTTAAAGTCCCCGTGTACGGACCGTGCAAACTTAGAGCTTGTGGAGTCTATTTTAAGTCCATAGGCCTATTGAGTTTTTTTTTACAGAAATTCGTATGAAAGAATTTCCTTTAGGCCTTGACTACGATACGTGAATATATCTTTTGCTTCGTGAGAGTGTGCATTTTGCCCCTTGTCCCTCTCCAGACGCCCATGCATGCATGCATTCATGCATCAAAATGCTCACATAGCGCCTTTTAAGAGCCTCCGAATATCGCTGATATAACCAGTCTTGTTGTCCTCGAGACCACGGTCTTGGTCTCGAGTGCACTCGAGTTCGTTTTTAAAAGTCTTGGTCTTGGTCTTGGTCTTGAGACCAAAAGTCTTGGTCTTGGTCTTGAGGTTCAAGGTCTTGGTCTTGGTCTTGGTCTTGAGGTTCAAAGTCTTGGTCTTGGTCTCGCAAGACCAAGACCGGCTGTCAATATGAACAGTCATTTAACAGAACTCAAGAATTCTGTATCAAGCCTGCTTGCATCATACGACCAATATCTATGGATGGATAAAAGTCTTGTTGGTCAGGACAACCCATTGGCAGCAGCAACAGTTATTCTGTATCAGACAGTATACGATAAACCATGGGAAGATTTCAAAAGGACTCACTATCTGTACATTTACATCCAGTGCTTGAAAAGGTTAACGCTTGTGAAATGTGGATATGGAGGAAGATGCTGAAAATATCTTGGACTGAGAAAAGAACGAACGAATCAATACGAGAGGAGATTGGAGTTGAGAATGAAGAGTCGTTAAAACAAACTGCGACAAGAATGAAGCTAAGGTTCTTTGGACATGTTTTGCGATCTGATGGTCTGGAGAAGGAAATGATGCTGGCGTGCGGTGAGGGGAGGAGAAGACGGGGTCGCCCAAAGAGGTGATGGATGGATGAGATACAAGATGTAACTGGCATGAATTTGGCGGAATTAAGGGACTTGTCATCGAATAGGAAACAATGGAGTGTGTTCACCAGGACGATCGCTAGAGCTCCACGAGCTGACAGCACAAGATGATGCTTGAAAAGCTACTATGTGTGTGTCAGCGACTTCAGCACCTGAAGAACGTATTTTTTCACATGGCGGAATTTTTTTGAGGCCCCCACGCACGTCTTGGTCAGAAAAGTCTGAGCGAAGTGGTTTTTATAAAATACAAAAGGCATTTGGAATAATAGTTTGCATGAAGGACTTTTGAATACAAATTCGGATTTCTCTGCAGGTTGCATTTAAAGTTAATTTGCTTGAATAAAATAAAAGACTCATGTTTTCATTAAAATAGCGATAACGATAAACCATGGGATCATATATTCCGGCTTGGCAATTTTTAGAAATCTTGACCTGGTTGCGATTTTTTGGGTCTTGGTCTTGGTCTTGAGGTTCAAGGTCTTGGTCTTGGTCTCGAGGTTCAAGGTCTTGGTCTTGGTCTTGGTCTTGAGGTTCAAAGTCTTGGTCTTGGTCTTGGTCTTGAGGTTCAAGGTCTTGGTCTTGGTCTTGGTCTTGAGGTTTAAGGTCTTGACAACAAGACTGGATATAACTTACTTTTAAAATATATCAAAGTCATGAGATCCCTTTGACAAAGCAAAGCGCCATCTGGCGAATCCTGAGGCCTTTAAACTTGTTCCACCCAACGACTTCTTTAATTTATGGTTCCGCCCTAATTCTGACGCCGTCAACTTCAGGACGCCTTTGAGCACTATTAATAGCATTAACTATTAACTTATCGTCATTCTATCAGGGCAAAACAACCGGCAAACTAAGGCAAGTAGGGGCCTACGAGTTCAGAAAATTATGGAAACGAAAGTACCGTACGTAATTAAGTTAATAAACAGCGGCACCGTTATGCGTCTGGTGATTCAGAAATGATTAAATTTTTCACGTGTGAGCAGCAGAACGGCAGGGACGTCATTTGGGGATCAGAGGGAAATTTGCTCCCCCGATGTTTGGAAAAAAAGAGAAAAAGGATGTAAACCACAAAAGGAGAAGAAGAAAGGGGTAAAAAAAAGAAAAAAGAGATACTCAAATTCAGGGACATCTTTTCAGACTCATTTGCAACATTGGCTTACAGTTTTGCACATGTACAAGACAACTTTTTTGACAAGACAACTTTCTAAGCCTGAGCCAGTTGCTGCTATCGTCACCATCGAAGTTGTGTAAACTTAATCCTATATGCCATCATTTCTATTTAAGGTCTTTGTGGACGAAAGTTATGTTATGTAATACTGCTTTGGGTGAGGGGTCGCCTCCCGCTTCTCAGGAATGGGGCGTTGTTTTGCCTTCCCTTAAGCGCTGCGGTCTTGATGTCACTGACATGGCCAATTATATCGAGCTATTTCCAACTTATCTTTCTTGTCGAATATAGTTGGGAAACACATGTAACATCGACATGTGTCGATGCAGCTCATGTGGTTATCTCGTGAAAAATCCTTCTATATAAACAACAATTGAGTTAAGAAAGTATCGTGCTACAGAGTCCGTTTTAACACACAATCTAGGTGACATTCTTAGGGTTGTTGATTCTTCTCATGTGACCCTGCTCGCCCATTTGGATCTGAGTACGACTTTCGACACTGTAGACCAGCGATGTCCAAAGTGAGTTCCGCGGAACCCTAGGCACTGTAGAGTGTAGACCATGGCATTCTCTCAGAGGGCCTTGAAAAGTTGTTCGGTGTCGTGGGTCGTACTCTCTCTTAGCTGCATTTATGCCTTTCTGAGCGTACTCAGGCTGTGGTTTTTGGTACCACACAGTCTGATCTAAAGGGGATCGATGGTCTCATTTGCTATCCCGCAGGCTTCCATCTTAAGGCCCCTACTCTGTATTCTCTATACAACATCGACTTAATCCAGTTCCTTTCTTCTTTGGGGCTACAGCTCCTAGGGATGCAGATGCCACGACCATGATCAAACTGTAGAAGTTATCTCCTGAGTGGATCGAGAAAATGTTCCAGACGTTGGATGCGTTCTTCGCCTAGATGTTTTCCAACCGGCTGAACCCAGGGAAAATCCATGCAGTTCATCTGACTGGTAGCCGTGGTAGTCGTGGGCAGATCTGTAAAATCGATAGGCCTAACTTCCAACATCGCTTCCCTAATATTTCTTTCTCAACTGCTGTGCGTGATCTAGGTGTGACTTTAGATCAGCAATTTACAGGTCATGTGGAGAGCCTGTGTCGAACGTGCTTTTATCACCAAGACTCCACAATGCTCATGCAAGCATTCATCTATACAAAGGTTGAGTAAAGCATGGCTGCGTATGAGGGCTAACTCTTTCCCGAATCAACAAACGACAGTCTATCTTAGATAATGCGGCCCCTCTGATTGCAGGTACACTTAGGTTTGGGCATATGTATACAACTTCATGCGAGAGGAATTGCCCCAAAGCGATGAGGAATTACGCTGCGCCTATAACAAATCTATACCGATTTAACATTGTTCTGATAATATGTTACACAGGTCTCTAATTGAAATGGCATATATTTGGAGATAAACACACAACTAAGTAATCTAACCGAGACTAATGTGTCTCAACTGACATTGGAACAGGGTGTAACTGACATGTTTATATATTTTCATGAGTGCTGTAAAAAAAAGGAAGAATTGGATGGAGTGAGTTCGAAAGCTAGGGCATGGCATTGCTGAATCACAGAGGGGAAAAACTCAAATTGCGATAGGGCTGGAGTGTATTGGAATGAAATAGAAAACGGCACGTACTGCATATGACATGTAGGCCTATATGTGGGCTGAGAAGAGAATAGTGCTCCTAAAGTACACGTGACCCGTCCTTAAAACGCTGGAGAAATCCCTGTCGCTTAATAATAATTACGTTAACATGTGGCCTCTATATTGCTGCACTGGTTAGGTCCAACCTTTTTTAGCGCGTGTCCCATTTAAAATACGTTGCGGTTCTCGTACTCAAAGAGCAACGCACGATCCAGCACCGAACGAACTCTGATCACCGACTGAAGCATTCCACTCACTCGTCGCCTCATATATAATCTACAAACGTAGTTTGAGTAGCATACACTGACTGCATATGTTTGTCCCACCCTCCTTCTAAATAAACATTTTTGGATGTGCTCATAAATGTGTTATTTACTTAAAGGAAGATTGTCTAGCGAATTCTGTAATATATGTATTTATTTTCGCGTAATAGACCTCTATATTGCTGCACTGGCTGCAACTGGCATGAATTTGGAAGAACTAAGGGACCTGACTTCGAATAGGAAGCAATGGAAAATGTGTATCATGACGATCGCTAGAGCTCCAGGAGTTGACAGCACAAGGTGACAAGGTGAATAGACCTCTAATTCTCTATTGAATCCTCTAATTGAAGCTTCACGCCGTCCTTCCTTTTCTCTGAGTTTGTATGCAAATGAAGATTCATCCTTATATATATAGGCTACTAGCAGTTTTTGAGGCAAATTTTCATACGCTTTGTAAAATACTCGCCACAGACTGTACATGTAAGAGCATTATACTAATCAACTCTCCAACACACCCATTTGCTAAACGCTATTAAATCACGGAGTAGTAGCCAAACTGAACCGTGTGGTTATAGAAGCTGTCTATATGATGCTATACAGATCCTAAGCTTAACAGCTGTGTAACTCTGGATGCTAACCCGAAGTCAAACGCCAATTTTCTCCATATGCCTCTAGTCCGAAAGACAACAATTAGCCTATATATAGGCCTACTGAATGAAATGCACTCTTTACGAGTAGCATGCACTGAGTGGATCAGATTTTCCTCTGAATTTCTCAGAGGATTCGGTTTGGATGTAATACTAAAAGTAAATCAGTCGGTCAATGTGTAAGTAGTAGGCCTACTTAAGTAAGTATTTGTATTAGTCTGAGAACATTAATGCATGCAAACAGTAAAAAGAAGCACTATGTCAGTAAATAGTAATCAATAGATCATTTATGACATTTAAAACACCTAAAACTCTAAATTTATATACAAAGAGATAGAAAATTAACATTATAAACATCTAACGTTTTGGCTTTAGATAAGCTAACCAGATTTATTCACTGGAGCTATACAAACCCTTCCTTCTTCCATCTATCCTTGCGATTCATACAATTTAACAGACTGATAATTAAGAGGAATGCATTCGAAAATAAAAGCTCTGCTTCATTAAACGAGTTAAGGTTATTTATATCTTAGATTTAGAGTTTTATAATCCGTCTAAATCACTTTCATCACCTTGATCTGTCGACTACACTCGCTTGACGTCATGTATGCGCTTCACCCGATGAACAACTCCAGCAGCAGCACCAGAACGGTGCTACTCACTATAGGTTACGAGAATGATGAATTCGTGTAATGTATAAATGTATACATTAAGAAATGTATATACCCTAGAGGCCTAGAACCTACTTATTGCACTGTCGTTAGGAGACATATTAAGAACTGTCTTATAATCAGGTTGCACTATCACAGAGTAGATTTAGGTAGGTAATAATAATAATAATAATAATAATAGAAAGTAATAATTGCAGAAGAGAGTTAAGTAAGTAGACACATAGGCAGGCGCCTTAGAAGCTGTAGGAGTTCAGAATAGGATTCGTTGTTATGACTTCTCCAGATTAACTGTATCCACCTGGTCAACTCCTAGAAAGCGCCACCGTCTTCAAAGATAGGCTGCGAGCGAGGATTTTAGTTATTGACAAGTAGATTATTTTGGTAAAACAAATTAGTCAACAGCTGGAGATTCTTGGACCTTCCAGAAGGTGATCTATCCACGTCAGTAAGACCAACCTACTGGTTTACTATTCGTCAGTAGATTTAGGTAAGGTTAGACTAGGACAACCTTCCAGTATAGCTTAGCTAATGCCAATCTAACAATCTAAGGTAGAAACAGTGCCGTTTTAAGGCCTAGGCACGCGAGGCACGTGCCTAGGGCCCCGCGCAGCAGGGGGCCCCGCGGCGACACAGAAACAAAATAACAATATCATAAATTCTGGTCTAACAAGTAACAATTCTTCAAAGCAAAGTAAGAACAATAACACTTTTTAAACAAAAGTCTACTGCGTTCTGCATTTTTAGTTGAATATTATTATTGCTAATAATTGCAGAACGCTATAGAAGTTAGACTGAAATAAATCACTAATTTTAACACATGGCCATGGGCGTCCGAAGTGGGCAAGTGGGTCATTTGCCCCTCTGGATTTGGAAAATTGTCTCGTTTTCTATGTTCACGAATTGCGCTATTCTATGCAAAAACGTCGCCCCGCAGAAACATTTTCCTCCCCTAGAATATTTTTGTCAGTAATCTATGTCATGATAAAGAATGACAATCTGGAATCAGAGTTTCCAAACGTTGAAATTGCAATAAGAATGTTTCTGTCAATGATGGTGACAAATTGTACGGATGAACGTTCTTTCTCATAGCTTAAATTAATCAAGAACGAGCTTCGCAGCCGTATGATGCAAGAACGACTGAACTGGTGTCTGTCACGAGTATAGAATCAGACTGCGTTGGAGTCTTTGAATTTCGATGATATTATAAGAGACTTTGCTGAGATCAAAACACGAAAGCGATGTTTGTAAGAAAATGTTGTGACAAAGTCACAATCCATGTATAGCAAACATTTACTCATTACAAGCTCACTTTTAGTTTGTATAACAAATTAAGAATGGAAACTGTAACGTATGTTAAACTAGACTGTGTTAGCTGTGTTGGTATGAGTTTAGTAATAGTACTACAGTATATTAATAAATTTAACAAAATGACACATATGCACATGCAATGCATTAATGCAATACTCTAGATCTGAGACTGAGAGATTGAGGCGGAAATCGGGTTACGTTTAAGGTTAGTTAGCATAGGCGCCGACTCCTTGGGAGCCTTGGGAAAAGTTCAGTGGGTGTCTGGCATCCAGAAGAAGCAGGACAGGAGTTCGGACCTTAAATTCAAATTTTTTACAACTAAGTAATCTCACAACTTGAGAAGTACAACTACAACACAAATATCCAACATTGCATGATCTTACAGTCACAGTCCGTACATAAATAAATTATTTATTTATTTATTATTTAAAAACTAAATAAATTTTTACACTGGAACGCGTCACCGATTTCCAATACTTTTTGTAACCTCGTAACCTTTGACAAGAAAGCAATTTCCCTTCTCCGAAAATCCGCTAAAACTCACCTATCTAAGGAGAGTGGGACGGGAGGGGGAGGACTCAGGCACCCAGAGACAAAAGCAAAAGTCGGCGCTATGTTAGTTAGGTTTGTGCGGATTGTGCCTAGGGCCCCCAAACTCCTTAAAACGGCTCTGGGTAGAAAGGCTTATGGGTTACTGGACCAATCAGGAGTATACCTTAACCATGTACCTGAGAATAACTGAGAGGTGTAATTCAGTAGAGGGGGCAGTCAGCAAGAAGAGTCAGCGGTCAGCGGTCGGTCGAGGCAGAATGTAGCTTAGACTGCGCAATCTGTATTAGGCTGACATGTCTAGTGTTAAGCAGACACTAAGCGTTCCTTCTTAAGAGTTTAGTATAGAAGTTCTGTAGATGTCGCAATCTCGTAGTCATTACATCGTCTGTGTAACTGAACTATAATCTGCAAGTGAACGCTGTATACGTAAAGAGACATTCGAAATGATGACAATAAAGAAACTATACAGACAGAACCAAAGTCTGATAGATGTCGTAGACAGCAACCAATGGCTGTTATAGAGAAGAGTAATAGCTTCTGGAGCACCACAACCCAGAACTGCTATAGCACTATGAGGTCAATTTCTTATGCTCAATCAAAATTGGGATCCATGCCGCCGACTGTGTTGTATCAGAATTCGTGTTATATGATGCAACGTGTTATAATGAGGATCTGGTGTATAAGCTAATGAATAGAATAGAGAACATATATATGCACTACATCTGTCAGTTTTGGTATCTGCCTGCTTAAACTTCGTGAATATATCGCGCGACTGTAGGCTTATACTTTGCAATTTCGCAGAAAGATTGACTCATTTACCCACGTAGAACGCTCTAAATTCCATATCTATACAAATATGCTACTATAATAATTTATAAGTTAAAGTATCCGTTGCAGGCATTTAAAGCATTTTCGCAAATTCATCACAATTTTTATCTACGCGTGTTGATGTACATAGGGGCCTACTCCAATAAATAAGTGCTGTTTGTCTTCATGATTTATGCGTTATAAAGTTCCCTTTCGAAATACGTGCCATGAGCGTATTTTCTTTATCATTCCACAGTGAAAAATCTGTTGATAACACGGTTTAATCGATTTGGAACAGTGCCGTTTAACGTATACATAATAAAATATGATTATCTCTATCCCATAAATTTCATAGGTGCACACAAATAACATAGATCCTTTGCCAATCTACCTTACCTATTGACCTGCGAATATCTTCGTCAACCAGAGTAGACCTTGACTTTATTACTCTATATTACAGTTCCATTTCTCTTTTGAGACTTTTCTGATGAGGCTTCTCTTATGAGACTTCTTTGTGAGAATTCTCTTATGAGACACGTATGTTGTGACATAGGCCTACGGCTTAAAGCACCTATAGGGCCTATCTATAGGCGTCACTGGACCCGATCACGCGGCGCTCATACGATGGAACTCTGTGACGTTAACGACATCTGCTGGCCAGTCAGTATGAAGTATCGAGTTTTATGTCGGAATTCTACCCTGTGAAAATAAGCATAACAACCAGACATAAGGACAGAAATCAGGATAGCAAAGAACACATGCTACACGCCCACCAGAAACACGCCCGTTCTCTGTCAAGATTCGCAAGTCTCGATATACAAATGAATGCACATTACGAGTTTACATAATGGAACTACTTAATATATATATATATATATATATATATATATATTTATGTATAAATATATATACATGTTAAGTATACAATATAGACATATAAACTGTAGGCATATATATAGTCTATAATATATATATAATATATATATGTATGTGTGTGTGTAGGTGTGTGTGTGTGTGTGTGTGTGTGTGTGTGTGTGTGTGTGTGTGTGTGTGTGTGTGTGTGTGTGTGTGTGTGTGTGTGTGTGTGTAGGTGTGTGTGTGTGTGTGTGTGTGCGTGCGCGTGCGCGTGTGTGTGTGACCTGCTGGGAGAAAACGTACTAATTTAAATGTGGGGTTTGGGGACTAAATATGCCCCGTCGTTGCCCCGAGGTTTGTTTATATGCCATTGGGACAAATGTCTCAAACTTTATCTCAAAGAGTCCACAGAAACCTGTCAAACTAAAGTTCAAACACAACTATTTACATAAGCACTGCGCTTATGAGGAAATCAATTTCGAAACTTGGAGATATTTAAAAACCATGCAACAGCTCCGAAAGTCATTCCTAGTTATAGATAGAACTTTGTGCATATATTAAACAAGTCATTGAAACAATTACAAGGTATCTTCGGTAAAAATCACAATTTTTCAGGCAACGAGATACTGATAATCGATTTCGAAACTTGGGGGACTAAATATGCCCCGCATATTTAGTTCTACCAGCTATAGTAGCAGGCTCTGAATGATTTTAAACAAACACTGGTTCTATAGCTGCAGACATAGTTTGTATCGCGAGCGGGTTCCACACATATTGGTGAATTTTGTGTGTGGAAGAAATGCCACTGAGGTTGGTGAGACAAACCCATTGAAGACAGGTAATGGCAGGTGGAAGACAGACGTCACTGTCTTTTGCCTGCGGAAGTGAGCGTGAATCTCACCGGATATATCAATGCAACCAAAGGTAAACAGAGGTCCAAGGTGGTGCAGAGATTTGGAAACGTCCGTTGGAGATGACAAAATAGTTCATGCTGTATTCTCCTGCAGCAGCAATGTCTTCGTTGCTTCATCATTACTGCTTATCATCTTCACTGCTATCTTCAGGGAAGTTCTTCATCAGAACACCACTAAGATCATCATTGGTGTCCAGTCCAAAGAAGCTGAGTGTGTCGCAAATTCAATGCAGGCTAGACACAATGTCAGACACGCGAAACAATAAACAATATATATGTATTCTCGGTTTCTGTTCAAGAGACTACAACTCTTTGCAGATCAGTACGTTGGTTAAGTACGCAGCAGACATAATCAAAAGCATACTGGATGCAAATGGGTGAAACAGAAATAATATGGAACCCGGTACGACCTCCGCTGTCCATTCTGCTTACATCTTTACTCGAACTATGGCCGTATCAATATGTGTTCACAGACACGCCACAAATACAAAACCGCGAAAGCATGTCTTCAATTTGTTAACATTAAACACTAAAATAATTAAACTCTAGGCCCCCTACTTAACTTAATCGTAACCGTAATCTCCAAACTTCCACAGCGCTACTCGAAGGCCAAGCGCAGGACTATTCACGAGTACTGTTGTAGGTGAGCAACTTGTCCAAAGTGGCTACGCAGTGGCTTGAGGTAAATTCGAACTTGTGACCCTCCGGTTACAAGGCACCGAACATACCTCAACTCGGCGAATCTTATGTGCTTTCAGAATTGACACGCTTAAAACAGAGTGCAAGCAACAATAACGAAGATATTATGGTACCATTTCTAATAATTTTTGCCAAGAAATGTCACATGTGGGTACATGCATTTGACTGCACGTATAGAAGATCATTTATATACACATATATATTCATATAT
Source organism: Allolobophora icterica (assembly GCA_963556255.1). Classification (NCBI taxonomy): domain Eukaryota; kingdom Metazoa; phylum Annelida; class Clitellata; order Crassiclitellata; family Lumbricidae; genus Allolobophora; species Allolobophora icterica. The sequence goes on along the minus strand of OY744602.1, from coordinate 66,158,584 downwards.
ATGCCTAAAAATATATTATTTGTTGAATTTTTTAGAGAGTCCAAATTAATCGAGGAATAGGCGCGGTCCATGTGATTTATTAGAACGGGTCTTAGTTCTTCAGACGATGTTGTGGCAGATGTTGTCAAGAAAGATGACCTAAATATCAATACCACAGTCTAAAGATCCTTAGTTGTGGTTTGTCGTTCAAGGTACAAGGTGAAGAAATTTGCGCAAAATGTTTTCTTTCAATTAGTCATCGTCTCTTTTTCTTCTTTGCCATTATGTATTCCACTTAATTGTTTATTTTGCACTGTTTCCGCTCTTTCCACTCGCTCTCTGCAACCTTCCCAATGGTATAATGTCTGCTAACATCAAACACAAAAACTAGAACGCTCAAATATCAACATGGGGCTTGTTTCATTAGGCCTACTGCTCAGGAAATGCTCGGAGTATATCTGGAGTACACACGCGCGACCTGGAACAAGAACGGGCAAAGTCAGCAGCATAGGCGAAATTTATGGGGTGCGAGGGGTACCCCCACTGTTTTTACTGGGGTCTCGTACCCCCACTTTTTAAACAATGCCAATCAATATTTTAATATTGTGCCTTCTCAGAGATGGCAGTCTCCGCCTTGCTTTGCGTGCGTAGACAGAGTGAGGAGTATGTACCACAATAGTACGAAAGTGCTCAGATACACAGGTAAACCGAGAACCAGACGAACTGAGTCAGACAGGCAGACTTTCGGCCACACAGGTCACTGGACAGACTGGCAGGCCGCAGGCGCCACAGATCTGGGCCACGGCTACTCTTCTTGGAAAGATCTGACATCACCCTCTCTCCGCTTTATGGTTGTCATCTTAGTCATATCAGGATGTGGAGATGTAGGTCAAAGAGCAAGCTTCTACACGGTGGTTCAATAAAAAGTAAGCCAAACTGTTTATTTCATATAAGTACTTCTAACATGAAAACAGTATTTAATATTTTTGTGAAAAACTCTCAGTAGTATGGTTCGATAATCTAATTAAAGAAGATGTTCAAAATGTCCTCCTTCTGCTTGCACCCAAGCCTGGAGGCCCTGGCGCCATTGGGCAACATCATCATCGACTATCCTCTTATCCAGACCATCCCACACTTCCAGCAAGCGTTGCTTCAGATCGCTGACATCATGGAATGCCTTCTGGTGCTAGATTTCTGATAACAGGTAGAAGATGTTGGGCCAGCAGAACGTCGCGATAACAGGCTCCGTTAATTTTTACTCCATGATCAATGAAGACCAAATGGGAACGACCAAGCGTCGAAACCGCAACGGACACAATAACAGACTTGCTGAAATGGGCACGCGTAGGTAACAGTCTGTTTGCAGTAACCTGCCTTTTTTAGTAGGAAGTAAAAACCGGAAGTCATTAAAATAAAAAAGTAAGTATGTGCATATTTTTATTTTGAAAATATTATTAATAAAATATAGTTCAAGTTATAAATTTGTCTATAAAGTTTGGCTTACTTTTCATTGAACCACCGTGTAGATCCTTCATTACAAATCCGTATATGGACCCGAACTCATATTCTCGGCCTTGATATGACTCCTCATTCTTCAGTCCCCCCACAATCTTAGAATCAATAATTGTCCTTGGTTTAACATATCAGAGCCGGCCAGCCGAATAAAGCTCACTCCGTTACATAATAATAAGCCGTTGATTTAGGCTTATAGGGCAGTTCAAGTGCAACCAGTTGAGCTTGAAAGCCATGTAGGTGTTCCATGGTCAACTCCGGAGAGTAAATTTCCCTGAAGTTGACCAGAGTTCCATTCCATCTGGAGAGTTAAAAGAAAAAACGTAGGTATTTTGTGTTAAACATGGCTTAAAATGTCTGCCTCAGTGGCTGCCTACTTAGATTAAACAGGTCCTTTAACAGGTTCATATGCTAAGCGTAGACTACAACGATACGTAGAGTCGTAGACTACAAATTAAAGTAAAAACGAAGAACCACGGCTTTTAATTGCTGTTAAAAATCAGTAACAAATGTAACTGTATACGGTGGAGACCAATTGTTCCGACCTAAACAGGTTAACTAGCGCGTATACGGTTAACTCGCCCGACTCGCTCTTGTTCCACTTGCTCTTAGTCTGAAATTTAACGAGTTGAAATGTCGTGTGGTTCCACATCGTGCGGCACGAGACCTAAATGTGAAAGCAGCTGTAAAATTAGCTAAATTTAAATTTGAACGAATATAAACGGTCACGAAAGTTTTGCGATATAAGAAACTGGTTGTGTGCTAAATATACTCAAAAATCGTGCGCTCACACGCGCGTGGATTAGAGGCAAAATTGGCGTCGGTCCAAATTAATGATGTAGGGCCTAGGCCTATACATTTTGCTCAATTACTGCTTGATATTTCGAGAGATTACTTCAGCAGAGTTACTCAATACTCATTCCTGTTGTCTGCATACAAAGCGAACTTTTGCAGTCTTTGAAAGGATGAAAACAGCCACATTTGTGTAAATAACTAAACGAAAATACAAAATTTATTTGTTCATTTGCCATGTTTGCGTATTTACGTAGAGCGTATAAGCTATTCTTTTAAATTAGGTATTAAGTTTAAGATGCGTTGTTTACTGTCAGAGAAACACGACCCGGTTGACAAATAATTGGAAGGAGGAGGAGTTATTTGGTGCACCCGATGATGCAACGCTCTGTAGTAGCCACGCGCTGCGGTTGGATATGAGCGTGTCTATAAATCGAGGCGCCGCAGTCGTCTCTCTCGCATTCAGTAGCATCGGCTGTTCGCTGACATCGGTCGATTGACAACGGACGCTCAGCCATTCAGTGATTGTTAGACAACGGAAGTCAACGCTGCAGATATGACGTCGATTTATCAGTAAGCCAACTGTTTCTATACCGGTACAGTAGTTGTTATTTATTGATACAGAATGTCATCAAGGATTCCATTTCTAAGACTTCTACGTTTTTTCATCGTTAGCATCGTTGTCATTAGGTCATCATAAAAACCAACGACATCTTCTTCGATTTGACCTAAGTCAGTTTTCTCGTTAATCACTGCCTTCAATATAATTAAGCTTATAATTATAGTCCAAATAGTGTACTTTGCTTATAAAGCTATCGCAGCTTTTACAGTCATCATCGCCTCTTTTTCTTACCTTCTGCCAGCTCCATCTTATCATCATTCTCCCCATCATCATCAACTTTAACATGTAAACGACGAGCTGCATTGGCTTCTCAGTTGCGTTTAGTACACTCTCGTTGTTAAAGTCTTAAACTTTGGACCCCACAGGAAAACTCAAATAATTGGATGTTTTCTATTTTTGATCTGGCTCCGAGTTTCATATCGTTCAGATTTAGGAACCGCTCCTTTTGGGTCCATATTTAGGCTACTTAGATCCAGAATTAGGAGGAAAAGACGCGTCTAAAATCCCAGGTATACTCTTACACTGGTGCGAAACCTTTACATTCTTCTGCAACCTTTATTTGATTGGCATCTGACAAGCTCCGCAGAGTCTGAATCTTTTCAGTGATTGACTGGGAACAAGCTTATTTGCATTGCGGCGGGAAATTACTGACCGGACATTTATATTGTAGGTTTGTGCGTACAGCTTCATTTACTGCTCTGCTTCTGTAGGTTAATGCAATGTACGGCCTTCATAATGGTGTTGTCGTGCCATTCGCTGACCTCGCTCGCGGGCGTCGTTCCCCGCGCCGTCGTCCTGTCCGATCAAGTGAAGGACCGCAAAGGCTTCGGTCGAGACATGGACCGCCTCCAGAAGAAGAAAGAGCTGAAGGTCCTCTCAACACCCGCCTTCTCGGCGACTCTGACCCGGCTGACAGTTCGAGTCACGCCGAAGAATTCGACGCTGCCTCTTCCGCCAAGAGGAATTCGTTTTGGAGGAGAGCATTCAGCATCCATCAACATCAGGTGCCGGATCAAATGCATAGTCGAGAAAGTCCAAGACCTTCCCATGGTCTCCTTCTGTGTAAGTAACAGCTCGCTTTACGAACACTAGGGCCCTTAATTAGGCTCAGGTATAGGATACTCTACACTGCCTCACCTTATCTCACCCTAATATGCCTTAACTTACTGTATCATACCACACCTTCGTAATCGCATCGCAAACTCCGAATTTCTAAAGCGCTACTCGAAAGTTAAGCGCAGGGCACCAGCTTATTAACGAGCGCTACGTCGTGTCAGAGGGTTTGTCCAGTGATGTCCAGTGGAGATTCGAGTCCGGTTGCCAGATAGAAAATACATTGCCTTGCCTTTCTTTGTCTTACTTTATCTTACCTCATTACCTTGCCATACCTAACCTTACTGTTCTTAGCCTTGCCTCTTTCTCTTGGCGTACCTTACCTTACTTCAATATGTTACCTCATCGTAAGCGTACATTGCCTTGACTTGCTTTCCGTTACTTTACTGGACACCACGAAGTGTCTAAACTGTTGGGTTCTTGGCCTGAAAGGTACAGCTTGAGCTGAACCTGTAAGAAACCTGTAGAATTACGTCATAAGTGATTACGTAATTCCTAAGGGCGTTGTCCTGAATAAGAGATGCAGCGTAATATGATCGACAACACCTTATTAAATCAATGTGTGTTTATGTCGTACTGAGCACAGTAACTGTTGTGCAAAAACAAGGCCGTATTCAGCAGCAATCGACGAGTGTTTGTGTAACCTTATAAGGTCTTAGCTGTGGCAGCTGCTGTAGGCTGGCGAGAATGAATCGGACACAACACTATTTGCTACGGCGGCCGACGGAATCCTAAGTATACAAAGTAGGGCTCCAGAATAGCAGCAGCAGCAGCAGCAGCCATAACGATGATTGACGCGTGACTTTCAAAATTGATGGCTCAAATCAGCGCATCAACTTCTACTCCTCTGTCCCCAACATGTCATCGCTTGCTTCCTCCTTTCTCGTGTCCTCCTCTCGCTGCCTCTCTGTGTCTTTCAGTTTCCTCTCGTTTTCATCTTCTTGCTTGCTGCCCCTCTGTGTCCGTTGCACCCTCGTGGCGTTGCCTATTTCTTGTCTGTACCTCTACGTATTTTTCTGTATACAGCAATTTTTCCTTTCTTTGCCTTTCCTTATAGCTTTCTTATTTTCTTACGGATCTCTTGTTTTGGCATAAAGACAGGCACAGACGGACAGACACAGACGGAGAGACACAGACGGAGAGACACAGACGGAGAGACACAGACATGGACAGAGAACCGCGTCTGTCTGGCTGTCTTTGCTGTCTACATGTGTATACGTATACACCATCATCTCTTCATCCAGGCACACCTACGAGATCATTCTATCGCAGCCATATCAGCCACTTCAGTCTAACCAAATCACGCAGCACAATTATCTAGATATCGTCCTTAGCTTTCAGAAATAGTCATGCATTCTTGTTGTCAAGACCGTAAACCTAAAGACCAAGCCCAAGACTTTGAACCTCAAGACCAAGACCAAGACCTTGGTCTCGAGGACAACAAGACTGTAGACATGACATCTTATGCTAACACGCCCTCAATCACTGCTATTCCGATCTGATGGCAAATGGATATCAAGCAGATTCCATACAAAACCTTAAAGTCAACAGTCAGCGCTCGTTAATAGACTCGTTCGCGCGCTTGGCCTTCGAGTAGCTTTAGAAGTTTGGATATTACGATTACGATGCTTACTCAGTGGCGTCACTAGGGCTGGTGTCACCCGGTGCGGTAAGTCATGGTGTCACCCTCAAAAAAAAGATTACCCTTTTTTGGGAATTCGTCTCCCAGAAAAACTTTTTTAAGGATTTCATCTCCCAAAAAAGTTGATGACTTTTTTTTGTCATCCGCCTGTTTTTTTTTTACTTCTTACATCCTTTTTCCGGTCCCCTACCATAATGCCATTACCTCTTTACCTTTGACAGGAATTCGTCTCCCCAAAAAAAATTATGACCTGATCTTTAAAAAAAATTTCATTTTCTCATCTTGGGTGTCACCCCCTCCTAGGGTGTCACCCGGTGCGGTCCGCACCCCCGCACCCTCCTAGTGACGCCACTGTGCTTACTATACATACTTTCTGCTGCAATTAACACAATATATTCATGTGTAAGGGTAAGTTCGAATGCTTTGAATCTAAATTAGTTGGTTTTATGTTTGGCCAGGGTCTAGATCTGTCACTCTACATGTATGTTTAAACAACTAACGATGGTTAGTAATTTGATGGTTTTAGGAATATTTATTACCTGTTTTGGAATGCTACAACGGTCTGCTTATTATGGAACTTGGCCAGACCACAGAAATAGGCCCAAATGTAGGCACAGAAGGTTCTTCCTGCGTAATATGGCCTAACTATACTGCATTGCAGCTTAATCCGCCTAAGTCTTGTTAGCGCAGCCGAAAGACAGCGCAGGGCTGTTGATCGCAATTCCATCCAATTACAGCAGCAGGTGCGCTAAGTTCAAAGTCCCCATCAGTCACCGCGGTTATTCGAACGACAACTGCGACCCACTTTGTACAGTTGCGCCGACTCCTTCACCGACCAAGTCTTTCGTTTAATGGAGACAACAAACTAATTAATCGTTATTCACAACACGGTACCCGCCGTGTTAATAAACAGGTCCACCAAATGACTGTTTAACACAGCGTGCATGACTTTGCAAAATGAAATGTATAGGTTTGTGTTCCACCTGAAATTGTACCATTCCTTCTTCTTTAGAGTAAGTAACCTTTAGATGCTCCAACAGTTAAATTCGTGGGCAAGTTACGAATGTCTTTGGTCTATACTTAAATGTTTTTCACTGAAATGATTCATAATGCCTACCTGATTTTGTGTGATTAGGCCTAAAGAGCCAGAAATTGATCATTACATAGACTATATATATATATATATATATATATATATATATATATATATATATATATATATATATATATATACACATACATACATATATATATATATATACATACATATATATATATATATATATATAAACTGAAGATTTTAAATAAGCGCTACATAAATGCCCATTTAGAATTACAATTACGATTAGCATGAATGCATGGACTTGTAAGCTGTGAGCATATTAATAATAGGTATCGATACAATAATATTGAAACACGTGCTTAATTTAAAGGATGCAAATTTCAGTAACTAATTAGCTTAGGCCTTGATATCAGTGCAGTATTAGTGGACAACATATTTCCTCCGTTGAGAATTAGCCTTTCATACGTACGACTGTAGTTAACACACCGTTTATATGTCTTCAGCAACATGTTCTGGTAAAAAAAACTAGCCAGGTACCTGATGCTTGCAGACTGTGCTACTGCTAGAAAGGTCGCATATCTTACATACCTTAAGGATTGAATGACATTATTGCATTGTATTGGCTTAAATAACATTTGATTGAGGGACATCCGATTTTAGGACGCGGCCGATTGGCTATACCGGTTCGGGTTTTCAGTTCTATGATCCAACTTCGAATCTCGTATGATGTAAAATCGACCAACTTTCGTTACACTGTCGAACGTTACGTCATGATCATCGCTACGAGTGCCTCTTTAGATCACCCAAATGGACATAGGACTGGATAAGTCGTATTAAATTCTGGATAAGTTGAATTAAATTAAATGAAACTGCTTTGGATTGTAGCTACAGATCGAAAACGAGACAATTCTTCCGTTGAGTGCTGGGATGCCGGGTATCATCGACCTGTTCACATCGACTTCTGAGAATCGGATGCAGAAGCCCTTCAAGGATGCGGACAACCGAAGAGCAGTGTCCACCTACCGATCAGACACCCACCTCACCCTTAACTCCGACGCCTATCCTCTCCTCCGACAGGGCAGCAACCTGTTCTTCTGTCGAGCCTACAGTCCTTCGATCGGACTACTTAAATCCGACGGGTTCATTGTTTACAGACAGTAGTAGCATATACTCTGCTCCACTTTGACTGTTGCGCACGTGTCGTGCTTCCACGTGTACATAAAAGGACGGGTCTGAATTTTAACTGTATAATTATATGCATGTGAGTCTTATTTCTGAATATCGTCTGCAGGCTGAAGAGTATTAGGAGCATAGTTCTGGTAGAGCGTAGAAGCTTAGAAGTAGGGCCTATACGTAAAAAACGAAAAGAATTAAAACGGCGGATATTGGATGACCACTGGATCTGGGTTTTAGTCGCGATCGACGGGGCATTTCGTTCGTACGATGCATGCACATTATTCATTTCAATGTAATTATAGGGACGAAGGGCCTCGATATCTTGCAATATCCTGGACATAATGCAGCCTCTTAAGAGAATTTATTTTAAATCAGTGCATAGACCTATGTTATTTGAAGCAGTCAAATACGATTATGTTGAGGTTTGGGAGCGTATAGGCCTAGAGAGATAATCATGTACTAGCGCTGCGTAGCTACAGAGCCTGATAAATACTGTTCTATGGGCCCCTATCCATGAAACTATAATTATATTCTGAGACAAACGCATTAATTCATATTTAGTCCAGGCCTAGGCCTACATGTGTTACTGGTTACTGCAATCATTGAGTACTTACATTATTATAAACACATTTGACCCAAACTGCACTCTGGCAGTCTTCCAGACACTGCACTCTGGCAGTCTTCCAGACAAGATATTTGTCACTTCGTTGACCTATATATCTACTTATTTTAACGTCCAGTATAAATCTCGATACATAGAAAGTACGCTTGAAGTTCACTATGCTTTGTAGGTCTGTAGATGGCAGGGCAGAAGCTATAACATATAGACCTACAACTGTTTGCAAAAGTACACACAATCCTAGAACTGCAGCGGTCAGGGGTCATTGCATAATTACGTAACGCTCGAGGGTGGGTGGGGTCCTTAAAAACGTTACGAAACGTTACGTGGGCCAATTGTATCGATATCTAGTGGGTGGGTGCATGGAGATGAACGTTACGTAACGCTTTTACCAACAGTTTAGCTATAAAAGAATTTTAAATTAACATCGAATGACACCTTATTGAGCATTATTTTAAAATTAAAAGTTGAAATTGTGAAAGTTCGGCCCTGCACTATTTGTATGGCTCTCGTAGGGAGCCACCTTTCGCAGCGCGCCCAGGTGACCTATTTCTGTATATAAATACGGCCCAATGGCGAATGACCAAACTGGTTAGACGCTGTGCTATTGGTCTAAAATAAGCTGCGATTTCATCTCCCGTTTGTGTAAACCGGAAACCGCTGTTCGAATTGTTTGGATCTTTCATTGTTTTACCGTCGGAACAACGTGGTAATTCTCCCTGGATTCCAGAACAACTTTAAGGCATATTTCATTTAGTGGACACGAAGTTCAAACATTTAAAATTGATGCCCGACAAAAACTGAGCAATATTTGTATTAATAATTATCGAAGTGCTCAGACTAAGCAAATAATTAGTTCATCTTAATTTTGATTAATTATTAATAAGCAATTAACTTAGTCCACGAAACTTTCCAGTGTGTAAAACTTTGACGTAAAACTTTAAAAACAAAGTAATTTGCATTTCAAACATGACTGTCATTTATATAAATAAAACGTTCTGTATATTTTAGGTCTACTGTCAAATTCTAATTCACATACTATATTAAATTCGCTATGAAATATGAATTATAATTGCGCGTTCACATAGTAAATCTAAAATGATTTTTCGTAACAATAAATACGTAACGCTGGGGGAGGTGGGTGGGTCTATGGAAACGTTACGAAGCGTTACAGGGTGGGTGGGTGGGTCAAAAACGGTCATTTTCGGCGTTACGTAATTATGCAATGACCCCTCAAGTTTTGAGATAGGCCCTAGATAAATTTCAGAGTGTAATTGAACTAAACCCGCGGCTGGAACAACACCTCACGCCTATAAAAATATACAGCTCCATGTACACTTTTAAAACTTAAAGCACCAACCTAATGCATTATGCATCAAAGTGACCTGGGCTATGTCCAGAATGGTCAAGCCTATAAACGCTCCTTAAGCGCCGTCTGTGAAGATAATAGGCATATTGCTCTGCCCATGAATTTCGATAGTAGGCCTATTTAAAAAATACAGAGGTACAAGTCCACGTCCAATAGAATAGTCTGTGTAACCCGTAGGCCGAAGGCGCCACAGATCTGGGCCACTGTTACACTCTTCTTGGAAAGATCTGAAAACATCCTCTCTTCGCTTTATGGTTGTCATCTTAGTCATTTCGGAATGTGGAGATGTAGGTCAAAGCACAAGCTTCTATATCCTTCATCAGTTACAAATCCGTATATGGACCCACACTCATATTGTCGGCCTTTATACGACTCCTCACCCCTCAGTCCCGTCACAATCTCCGAAACAATAACTACTTAAACACGTCGTGTTCCGATTTTGCTGATATTGAAAATCGATTAATTTCTTATAAAATGAAAACGAGAAGATGAAATTATAGACGATAAAATTGCCGTTATGGAGGTAAGCCCATCAGTGTTTCATAATCAGTTAGGCCTACTGGCCAGTGTTTAATCTAGTCCCCCTCTTCTGGGAGGGGGAACGAGGTTTTGGGGGGCCAACAAATTTTTTTCATTTCGTCCATCTTTAAAGAGTTTCAGACTTTCAACTTTCACTTTTTTCAACACTTTCATCTTGAAAAAAAGTTGATGACCTTTTTTAGTCATTCGTCCAACTTTGTACACATTTCCTACAAAAATTACTCTCTCAAAAAACGTTGATTGCCTGTTTTTAGGAATTCGTGTCTCTCAAAAAGCATATTATTCACCTCTCGGGGAAAAACCGTAAACCGTGTATCCTGGAGGGGAATTTCCCTCACGAAAAGGTCTCTACGTTATAATATTGCTGGCCTCTGGGGGATGGGGAAGCACAAATCCTGGGGGAGATTCCCCCCAAAGACGTCTAGATTAAACACTGGTTACTGGCAGGGTAATATGTCCAAAATGGTCTACATGGGAAAAGCGAAAGTGGAGAAGAAATTGGTACTCCCACTTTTTAGACCATAAGTTACACCTCTGCTTATACCCAATCACAGAGGGCGCTTCTGACCACGAGCCTTGGACTTTGTGTCCTATTAGTAGGTAGATAACCGGCGAAAATGCATAAGACAGAGAAACCTTCAATTGCAAAATACCTCTCAATCTTCTCTGGGCTTTGACGAAGTCTTTGTTGTGAATTTGTTCTTCTTGGTTTTGCATTTATCTGCTGAAAACTTTCATTAAAACGCATTCAATATTATATATATATATATATATATATATATATATATATATGATATTGATAGCCTACTTTGTTAATTTGTATGTTGAAAGAAGCACTTTTGACAATAGTGTGAAAAAGACATCTATATAAATAAAGCAAAGAATCTGTCCCTCTGTCTGTAGCACGCGATCTTTGACCGGAATGCATTTCTACACCTTTCGAGCTTTTCACTCCAAACCTTCACTACTCTCTCGGGGTGGGCATTACACACCCAGTGTGAGGCTTCGCGTTCCCCGTTTTCACCGCTACCATGGTCTCCCGGGCAAAAAACTCCAAAAACCCCACTTTTTACAAATTCAAGTCGACCTATTTTCATTCGCCAGATGGAGCCGCCCGAGAAGATTATTCTCTGTCACCGGCAATGCTTTTCTAAAGATTCGCCAATCCCAGTAGGGATTTCACTTCACATTAACTGGTGGTGGTGGTGGTGGTGGTGGTGGTGTTGGTGGTGGTGGTGGTGGTGGTGTGAAACTTATAACCCCGGGCAACGCCGGGTAAACCAGCTAGTGAAATAATAATGACAATATTCGTTTCTTAAATTCAAGCTGACAAGTACGCAGTAAGCTTACATGACATAGCAGTAGGCCCTAACAGATGATAACAAGTTTAATAGGAGTCGAATTTAACTGTATGGCAGCCTGAAAGGCGCCCATCTGTCCTACTGCTCATTTTACAGTCACCCCTAGGGAGTGTAGGGACTGAAAAGGTTGAGTCAACGTTTATGGTGCTAGCAGGTATGGAACCCTCGTCCTTCTGATCTTCGAGCCAGCATGTTGCCATTCAACCATCTCCCCGCCCACACAATTTTTAAGTTTGAAAAATACCTGCTGATCTTCTGCGCTGTACTTTTGGCCTTTGCTTTTGTGCTGACTTTACTGGCTTTCTTTTGATGTAGGCCTCTCTTGATGCTGGGTCTTGATATTTAATATGATATGGTTTGCTAAAAAGTTACACATACTGTGACATAAAGATATAAAACAGTGAAATCTTCATTTGAAAAACTATCTGCAGGTCTTCTCTGGCTTTTCATGATGGCTGTTTAGCCTGTTTAGGTTTTTGCTTTGATGCAGACTTTACTTTGTCAAAATAGGGCCTACCTGTTTCATTTTAGGGGAGTGGATAGAGTAATGGCAACACTCTTGGCCAGGAAAACAGCAGTACGCGGTTCGATTCCGGCAACCCCCTCGTGCGGCGCCTTGAATGGCTGCCAAACGTGTGTTTAGTTAAGAGATTGCTAATTGTATGCCATGTCTCAATGTAATCTTACTGCGTTTGTCGATTTGAATTAATAAAGAAAAAGATTATTATTATCATTATTATTTATTTATTTATTAGCTCGGCAAATTTAATTAAACATTACTTTAATTCTCACTGAATTTATTTTATCTAGGACGTGAGTCTATAAAACTTAAAAGGTCTTAATAAAATTTCACTAGGCCTAAATAAAATTTACTCGACACCTCATATTTTTTATTTAGGCCTACTTATTATTCATTATTTATTAATTATTTATTTATTAGGCCTATGAATATTTTTAACGCACGCATTCACGAAAATGCGAATCTGAGGCGCGGTTGGTTCACATAATTTTATCTATGGGTTAGTCATTCGCCAGATAAAGAGCAATCAGATAATCAGATGTTTGAAAGCATAGGTATAGCCTATCTATCTTTGAAAGCCAGAGAGAAGGAGTGAGTTTTGAGGCGTTTCTTGAGAGATAAGAAGAAGAGGTCGAGCAACGGATATCAGTCCTTTTCTTTTATCCTTGACTCAAACGATGGACTCGTTTTTTCCGAATATTTCGATAATAAAAAGTTATAATAGTTTACTTCCTCGTTTACCTTGTCGAACTTCTGTTTCTAAACTTCGAATCGTCAGTTTTCTGCGAAAAGGAATCGAAGAAACAAAAGAAAAACCAAAATTATAGTCAAACTAACAGCGTTAATTAAGTAAAATTTGACAAGCAACGTTTGCACGTCACTGTAGAAAATTAACTGATTTGACGTCATAGGTTGTATCTAAAGATTTATTCTACGGTATAATTTGACGTCACCAGTCATTACATCAAGTCAAAATGAAATAAGATATTCGTTTATTGCTAGTTCCCGTCGATCGTACAGCACCACATACCGTATAATAGGCCTATATCATCTGTATAAATAAAGAGAAGACTCTGTCTGTCACAGCGTACGTGTTTGACCGCGATACATTTCTACAGCTTTGGACCTTTTCACTCCAAACTTTCACTACTGTCTCGGGGTGGGCAATACACACCCAGTGTGAGGCTTCGCGTCCCCCGTTTTCACCGCTACCATGGTCTCCCGGGCCAAAACCTACCCGGGCAATGCATTTTTAGCTGGTAACAAAAACTTACACTCAACCTATTTTCACTCGCCAGATGGCGCCGCCGGGTTAAGCAGCTACAGTACGGATTCGCTAGAGGGATTGAAACTTTCACTGAACTAAACCCGGCCAACGCCGGGTTAAGCAGTGTTTTGTTGCTTATTCCCTGGAGGGATTGAAACACCCAAAACGCCGGGTTAAGAAGATTCTGTGTGTTTGACCGCCAATTCTCTGTCACCGGCACGCATTTCTAAAGATTCGCCAGATGGCGCAGCCGTAGGGATTTCACTTCACATTAACTTCACTGAACTCCCCGACAACGCCGGGTAAACCAGCTAGTCTGATTATAAATCAGAAAAACATTTTAGTGATGAAGACTGTAACAGATTAATGGATGTTAGTATAAAGCATAGTTGTTAAAAACGATAGAAACGAAATAAAAAACGGAAAAAAACGTCGTTTTATTCCAAAAAATAAAAAACGGGAAAAAAACGGAAAAAAACGACAAAAGAAAATAATTTGACTTTCTCGCATCTTGTAAGTGCTACTGCAATTTAAAATTAAAAACCTTATTTACAGAATTTAATAGCAAATACACAACTTTATTAGTAAACACTAGGCCTAAGTAACATCAATCTACAACAATTATTTTGTTTCTTATAAGTTTGGTTTAATAAGAAATTGAGAAATAACAAATATTTAAATCTTTTCAAATTTAAATTGTAAACATAAGTCCACATAAGTCCATGCTGATAAAACTAACACAATTAAGAACTAAACTTTGTAGGTATAGACTATAGGCCTATAGTGTAAACCTTCTCACAGTAAATGCACATCAATTTAACCAATGCTGAGTTTTTGTTTTTCTCGTTTATCAAAGTAACGTGAATCCATTCCGCACCCTTTTCTTCTGGCATTTTAGATAATTTAGAAATAACTTTATAAAATTTTATTTCTTGTACTGTGCTATTTCATAAAATATTTGTTTCTCGATTGATGACGTAAATAGCCTAGTGAGGTAAATTAGCTGAATCCTTGAAAGTACGGAAACAACGTAAGGGACATCAGACAAAATATTAAACAGAAACTGAAAAACATTGACAGACAGTAAATAAATAAATAAATAAAGTTACATAAAAAACGGAAAAAACGATAAGAAAAATAAAAAACGAAAAAATCGACGTGTTTTGGGAAAAAATAAAAAACGAAAAAAACGGTTTTAACATCTATGGTATAAAGCATACAAGTAAAAACAGTATTAGTGGCTAAAATAGTTAATAAATGTTTTTATAGAGCATTCGGAATATAAAGTTTTTGTCATTTATATCGGGTTATGTGAATTAATAATGCATGCTCGTCAATCAGTGTGAGAATTGTAGAAAAAAGACTGGGGGTTAGCCTAGCCTTTGAAGAGTCTGATCCATGTGGAGTTGATCGAATAATTTATCCGTATTTTGCAAACCGAGAAAATTCAAAACTGCAATAGAAAGCTTAAACTCCTGAAGAGTAATGACATCACCAAATTTATTAGTTTACAATTCACATGGTCACAAATCTCACAATAAACCACAACATTATTTTTTTAGTAACCCACAAAGTGAATTGCGAAGGAAAATGCTAAAATATATGCACAATTATGCATGCTTGCACAAATTCACAACTGAGGGGTTGGAAACGAACCCCTGGGGCGTGCAATGAAGACATTTAACTGTGGGGGTTCTAAGAAAGACTAGGGGGTCGAACCTCCCCTACAATTCTCACCCTGAGTGCAACATTATGTGCAATCATGTTCTTGTATGCGTTCAATTTTCCGCTTGACTGCTTTGCCGCTCATTCGTGCATGATGCTATCTAATTCAGTATGTATGTACGCAAGAGTGTATAGATGTTACTTATTGGGACGCCGAATAAACGATCGAGGAGCTACAGACGAGTTGATGCATCGATGCATTGCCGATGCCGTTCACTGGATATCATAATAAGTTGCAGGGCTGAATAGGCCAAATCCGGCTATGGCTCATCTGCTAAGGACGTCCGCAACGAGGGGAAGGTCAAATGAGGACAAATATGGGTAAGGAGAGCGAACTTATGAACAATGCGGACGTCCGCACCTAAAATTGATGCCTACAATTCTGTTTGTATGGATTGTGCCTTAAACGCCAATTCCAGTCAGACTTAGACAGAAGAGCAGTCCCTTAAGTTAAGCCAGTGGTTTTCAAACCTTTGGAACCAGCGACCCTTGTTATTTTCTAGGCACAGCTCGCAGGTCCAAGTATTTAAAAGGTCAAATTTATCACTTAAAATTTAATTTAAAAAATAACAGACAGACTACCCGTATTTCCGCAATACACGCTTGCTTATGACGACGAGGACCATTATAATACAAAAAGCAACACTGAATAAATTGTTATTACCTTCCTGCAATAATTATGGAACACAGCCATTTTTTTAAAGAAATCAGTAACATCGGTTTCGCCAAAAACAGTAATGTGAGTGATAGGGATGTGCTTGATTTGCTCTGCACAAACTGTCAATTGTTGCTGCTATATTTTGGATAAGCACAAACGCAAGTCACTTTCAACGACAAGTCTGGATCTGTACTTAGTCTTCATGTTAGTAAGTGTTGAAAATGCTGCTTCACACAAGTATGTTGTCGCGAAAGGTAACAAAATGTTGACCGCCTTTGGGACAACAATGGATATTCAGAAGCCCTGAATTACAATAATGTGGAGAGAATGCCATGCAGTCAGAGCCTCAGAGGCGTAATTTTGGTGGGAGGGGGGTACCAAGTTTCGAATCGGTTCCCCTTCGAGACTGTTACATATCATAATGGCGCCCAAGGAATCTATATTTGGCACGATTTATGTGTAATGTCTAATAATAATGATAATGCTCATTAATAATATTAATAATAAATAATAATAATAATAATAAATAATAATAATAATAATAATAATAACAACAATAATAATGATAATAATGATTTTCATTTACTTAGTATCTGACTCCTGATTATTTTGTACCTCGGGAAAGAATTTTTCACTTACTTAGTATCTGACTATACTGAGGGATTATTTGTAGGCCTACCTCGGGGGATAATAATAATAATAATAATAACAATAATAAGCCTAATAATAAATATCATAGCAATGACAATAATAATTTTATCATAATATTGAAGGTAAAAAATAACGTGTTTCATTATTGAAGTGATGTAACAATAGGCCTTTATTATTTAAATCTAAAATTACTAATTATCTATTAATATAGTTTCCCTATATGCAAATTTGTCCGTCGTATGACGCTACGTCACAGACGGCTTCTGTTCTACTGTGAAACCGTTTGTGACGTCAGTACTGCCGTCTTGACGACGGTCGTCTTGACGACGGTCGTCTTGACGACGGCGATCAGAGCATTTTAACCAACCATACATATAGGCCTATAATGATACACTGTCGTCACGTCATAATATTATTATGACGGGCAAATACACTAGTAGTAATAATAATAGCCTATATAGACGCGTGTTGACCATAACCGAAGTGACGTCACAATAGGCCTTTATTCCCTAAATGTAAACTTGATAACAATAGACTTTCATAATTGAAGTGACGTAACAAAGGGCTGTATTCTATAAATCTAACATTGCAAATAATTTTCGTGTTTCACAATGTAACGGAAGGAACTTTCTTCAGGTAACCGGGTCGGATATGTTTAACCAAGGACAGTTATCGATTCTGAGATTGTGAGGGGTGAGCAGTCATATCAAGACTGAAAAAAATGTGTGTGGGTCTATATATACGGATTTATAGCTGTAGCGAAATAGGGCCTGCACCCTCCTGGATTTTTTCCGTTGGATTTCTGTATTGACTGGCGCTCTGTAGGTAGAATCAATCAGCTGATCTTGGAAAACGCACAAACACGTTTTTCTTCATTGCAAGATGCCACACCTAAGCAGCTTTGGGATGCGGTAAAAAAGCGAAACTCATCTTCTCTGACCAGCGACACTAAAAATTCGTCAGGTCTCTTCGATGACATCAATATGGCCAATAACTTCTATGCTGACATAGCAACTTCGGTGGACTATTCGGCTGAGGAAATCCATAATCTTAAAAATAATACAGGAGCCAGTACTGGAATAAATAAATCATATGTGAGTATACTGGAAGTTGAAAGGCTCCTGCGCACACAGCGAAACACAGCTGCTGGTCTTGATGGATTGCCTGCTTGGCTCTTTCAGAAATGTTCTTATGAGTTGGCGGAATTGGTAACTCATGTGTTTAATTGCTCTTTTGAAACTGGGACCATTCCAGATAACTGGCGCATCGCGGTGGTCACTCCTGTAAATAAAGTTTCCAAACCATCTACTCTGTCTGACTTCAGACCTATATCTGTAACTCCAATCCTGTCAAGAATCGCAGAAAAAATTGTTGTTTCTAAGTGGCTTAGACCCAATTTGCCCCAAGAAGCTCTAGAGGATCAGTTTGGCTTCAGACCAACTGGCAGTTGTACCAGTGCACTCACCTTCTTTCTACATCACGTCACCCAGATGCTAGAAAGTAACTCTTATGTGCGTTGTTTGTTAGTCGACTTCTCTAAAGCTTTTGATGTTGTTGACCATTCAGTTCTAATACCTAAAGTCATGGCTTTAAACATGCTGCCTGAAATTTCAAATTGGGTCATTGACTTCCTAAGTGGTCGATCTCAAGTCCTCAAATATGGCAATGTACTTTCTGATTCTACTTCCATTAATCGCAGTATTATCCAAGGGTCTGGTCTTGGTCCCACCCTCTACATTGTAATGGAGAGCGATCTTAAACCCGTCTCTCTGTCCAACATCCTTTTCAAATTTGCAGATGATACTAACCTTCTCACCCCCCAAAATTCTCCTGTTAGCTTGGAATCTGAATTTGATAATATTAAGGATTGGGCCTCCAGGAACAGAATGACACTTAATTTTTCCAAGACTAAAGAAATTGTATTTCATAGACCGAATCCAAGACACTTATCTCTTCCGGATCCTATCAGCAATGTTGAAAGAGTAAAAATTGTCAAATTGCTGGGTGTTCTTTTTCGAGAAGACTTAAAATTTGATGACCATGTTTCATTTATTTTGAAGATATGCAGCCAACGCCTATACCCCCTAAAAGTCCTCCGATCTCAAGGAATGCCTCCCAGCAAACTAAAGAACATTTTTCAAGCCCTTGTAGTCTCCCGACTAACGTATGCCATACCATCTTGGGGGGGATTCCTGTCGGCTGAGCTGGGTGGAAAAATTGAATCTTTTTTGCGCAGGGCTGGGCGCAGTAACCTCTTTAGTGGTGATGGTTTAACTTTAGAGAAGTTTTGTGAAAAAATTGAATTGAAGTTCTTCAAAAGCATCCAGTCACCCCAACACTGTCTTCACCAATTACTGCCTGCAGAGCACCTTCATAAATTCAACTTAAGAAAAAGGGGACATGCTTTTGAATTACCGCACTTTAATACATTGCTACATAAGAAATCCTTCATCATTCGCTCACTGTACAAGTATAAAAACTGGGTTAATGCTGGTTCTAGTACCTGTTCTGATATCTAAACTGGCTCTTTTTGTAGACCATAGTAATGCTTATGTTCCTTAGAATGTAAGGCTTAGATCATAACTTTAGTTATAGATAGGCCTATGTATGTAAATAAGACACTATCGTTTATTGTTTATAATACTGTATAATGTATATGTATGTAAATAAGACATTATATAGAATTGCTTGTGTTTAAACTGTCTTACAGTATTACTGATATTGTGATCCTTTTGTATGTATTGTTGTAAAGTATGAGCGTTTGTCTTATACTAATAAAAGATTACTTACTTAACTTAGTCGTGAATGGCGTTGATTTGGATGTTATGACGTAGACGATATTATGCTATTAATAGGCCCTAAGATGGTCCAGTTCTATTGCCAACCAAAGCTCCGTTGCCATGCCAACGTGATTCGGGTTGAAATTATTGGCGCCAAACGCATAATGCCATGTATTTTCGAGCTAATTACGTATGCATTTGATCCAAAATACTTTGGTTCGGATTCTTGGTGCCAAAAGCTTAAATCCCGTGTACTTCCAAGCTCATTATGTATGCATTTGATCCAAAATACTTTGGTTCGGATTCTTGGTGCCAAAAGCTTAAATCCCGTGTACTTCCAAGCTCATTATGTATGCATTTGATCCAAAATACTTTGGTTCGGATTCTTGGTGCCAAAAGCTTAAATCCCGTGTACTTCCAAGCTCATTATGTATGCATTTGATCCAAAATACTTTGGTTCGGATTCTTGGTGCCAAAAGCTTAAATCCCGTGTACTTCCAAGCTCATTATGTATGCATTTGGTCCAAAATACTTTGGCTCGGATTCTTGGTGCCATAAGTTTAAATCCCGTATAGGCCTATATCCAAGCTCATTATGTGTGCATTTGATCCAAAATAATTTGGCTCGAATTCAAGAAGTCAAAATCTTAAATCCCATGTATTTGCGATCTCATTATGTAGGCTATAGGCTATGCACTTGATCCAGTGGCGGCGATCTTGTTTGAAAGGTGAGTGCCGGGGACATTTTTGAAATGATCTGGTCAAAAAAGAGTTTTCAACTGATCTGGTCAAAAAAGAGGTACCGGGTTACAAATTTATCGTGGTGAACTGATCTGGTAAAAAAAAGGTTACAATTTTTTTCGCAATTTTATGACCTTTTTCATGTGTTTCTTCAAAATGTGGGGTCCGATGCATGGCGTGTCCCTCTCACTGTTAAAGGTGGGAGTTTTGTCCCCCTCGACCCCCATGATCGCCGCCCATGATTTGATTCGTTGCCATGTGAACGCAATTTGGGTTGAATTTATTGGCGCCAAACGCTCAATACGATGTATTTTCAACCTCATTATGTATGCATTTGAGCCAAACAGGGGTCTCTGATAGCTCAGTTGGTTTAGTTGGAAGTTTAGTTTGAAGTTTAGTTTGGGACTTCGGAGAGTTTTAGTTGAGAGAGAGAGAGAGAGTTTAGATTTAGAAGAGAATGTGTTTGGGAAGTCAGTAGGCCTAATTAGCCAGTCCAGTTCTGTGTTTTGAGTTAGTTTCGAGAGAGATTCACAGTTACATACAGGCGACAACTTTACAAATTTAAGAGTATGGACTTCGTCTAGGACTTTGTTACATTGTCAGTCTGTGAAAAGTTGAACATTTTGAAAAGTTGTGCATTAAAGAACGAACCAGAAAACTGTGTCGTGTTTCTGAGTCTCCTGCTAGAGCTCGGGAGCCGAACTCGCGTTGGGACATCCGGACGACTCGGTTTGGGGCATCCTAGTAATAGCGGCGCCGAGCCGTCCGCTGCCTTCCACTCAAGTGACATCGGCATTCGGCACCCAGAAGTAGAACGGTTTCGCCGCAGTTCGGCCGCAGAAGCGGGTGGAAACCAAACTTTGCCATAATTTGGTCCCGAAAAGTGGAGTGAGAATTTCGCCACTTGAAAAGTTTTGCCACATAACTTATGAACGATACAGAAGCTTGCGCTTTGACCTACATCTCCACATCCCGAATGACTAAGATGACAACAAAAGGCGGAGAGTGAGGGTGATGTCAGATTTTTCCAAGAAGAGTGAAGCCGTGGCCCAGATCTGCGGGACGGTCACGGTCACCGAGCTGAGGATCGAGTCATAGAAAGGCCGACAATATGAGCGTGGGTACATATACGGATTTGTAGCTGATGAAGGATATAGAAGTTTGCGCTTTGACCTACATCTCCACAACCATAAGACGGATATACAGTGAGTGTGATGTCAGATCTTTCCAAGAAGAGTGTAGCCGTGGCCCAGATCTGTGGCGCCTGCGGGCCGGTCACGTCGATCAGTCTGTCGGGTTACCTGTGTGGCTGAAAGTCTGCCTGTCTGTGACTCAGTTCGTCTGTTCCTCTGGCTCTCGGTTTACCTGCGTATCTATAGGTACTTTCTAACTTTTATGGTAAATACTCCTCACTGTCTACATATATAGACGAAGCACGGCGGACACTGCGGTCTCTGGGAAGGCACAACAATAAAATATTGATTGACATTGTTTAAAAGTGGAGTTCGGTACCCCCAGCCCAAAAAGTGGGGGTACGGTTACCCCTGAAATTGCGCCCATGCATGCAGTTGATCGAATCCAACACGTTTAGTACGTACAAGTGTAGACCAGAGGGCCTACAATTTAAATCACTGGTGAGGCCACAGTTGGAACACTGCATCCAAGTATGGAATCCATTTTTAAAATATGTAGAACAACTGGAATAAGTGGAAAGAAAAGCTACCAAAATGATTTGTGCGTAGGCCTACAATAAGGAGCTGCAGTCACTACACAAAATATTGAAAAAGATGAGCAAAACACTGGAAAGCAACCGTAGGGCCTATAGAATTAACTAACTAAAGCTATTTATTATAGCTGGAAAGAAGACATATCTCATTTCATAGGAGAGTTTATTTGTATTGGCACCAAACAATGCAATTCAAGATCTGAACTGAAGAGGAGAGAGGGCATGAATCTCTTGGCAGAGGGACTGCACCAGAGGAGACTGTTCCAGGCTGAAGGACCCACATAAAATTATGTGCAAAGCTCCTGGATTGGGCCGTGGAAGAGTATATGCGTGGAACAACCATAAGGCTATGGGCCCAGGATCGCAAGGAGGCAACCTCAGGCAAGGAAGAAACTGGGGTGCAGATATTCACTAGGTATACATTATACGACCATAATACGGAGCAGACCCAGTGAGGCAGTTGCGCATGAGGGTGAAGGTAATTTGAAATCAGTTCTCTGTTGAGCAGGGATCTCGAGCCAGTTGAGGGAGTCATGAATAAAGGCAGCGATATGGGCAAACTTAGGAATATCACCTATAAACAGAGCAGCGCAGCATTAAGAATAGACTGAAGTTTGTGCATAGGCCTATTAGAGGAGGAAAGGCCGCTGTAGCGTATACACAGCACTGCCAAAGTCCACCCGAGTGCAGATCAAAGCGTGGGCCAGTGTATTGACAGCATGGACCGAAAGGATGGATCGAAGCTGGCGTAGATGATATCGTTATATTGATGCTACCATAAAAACACTTATTAACTATTGATATACTAGTTCAGCACAATAGCCTACTGGTTTTCTTAAATATATAGCTAGGCTATGCGTAGTATTTGTATACTTTATTCTTAAATAAATTAATCTTTTCAGTCTCTTTCACTAACTGTTTTTTTTGTAAATTGCAATTATTGTCGTTTTACACTGTAATCCCATCGCGTCTGCGTCGAAGGAAATTTTTCAATAAACGAAATTTGATTGATTGACCCATCGACTTGACCTCTGGAAGTTGTTATAATGACGCATTTGAATGCGGACGCAGCGTAATGCAGATATGTAATCTATGTTATCATAATAATATTAGAGCAGCTGCAGTATCCGTGCACCGAAATGACGAGGTTTGTTTTATTATTCATTGTATTTTGGTCAATATAATTGTGAACACTTATGTAAATTTCGTAGTAGTGTTGTGAATATACTGCATACAGCATCGTGTCTTCATTTTACGAAGTTGTAAAGACGGATAAGCCGACTATTATGTTACACGCAATGATAGGCATTTGCTGTCGTTCCTGGAAATTAACTTCTCTAGCGCCATTATCATAATACTTAGGCGTCAGTTGATAGCAGAAACAGGAGATAATACGACAAAGTTGGATTTACGCTAAACGACAAATGAATGAGTCCAATTTGCTTGAGGCTAAGTGATTTTTTACCACTGGGCTTCATGCTGTGCTTGATTAGCCAGCAAACTAAAATCTTTGAAAAATATTTCGTACATGCACCAATTGTTGCGTGAATCATGAGCAGGTATTGAGATATGTGTGGTGATGCACAGAAACTGTCGGCATACAAGAATAACAATTTCATTAAATCAGTAAATTCAGTCTTCGTTTTGATGATTCAGAAACAAACCTGTAGACACGAATATTTGTTTAGAGCACTACTTTACAAATACATGTTTAAGGTATTAAATAGTACTGGTAACTGTTGAGGGGTTAGTGTGATGTGATTTTGTGCTTATGTAAGTTCATTATTTTGCGTTCACTGATGTTTCAGGAACTTCTCGGCTATAGCATCTCATTCAGGGCAGTCTTATACATAAACTTGGTGAACTAGAGAGAATTTCTTGGTGAATGTGATCATGGAAAAAGATGATCATTCAGGTGATGTACTCCCAGATGATGAACTAGAAACATCGTTTTCTGAATCTGAGAGACCATCATGTGCCGTTGGTTCCTTTGCTGCCATGCTTGCCAACTTAAACCAAATTAGTGATGGCCACGTACATCGTTATGCCGAAGATAACTTTAGCCTGGAAGTGAACTTTGGAGATGGTGGATCGTGCCAGCTAAGTGATGTCAGCAGCATTTCATGTCAGAATGTGACTCAAGAGGATCTGGACAGCCTTGACTGTGACTCTGGAACTGCAGCACAGAACAGCCTTGACAGCAACTCAGAACGCAGTGACTCGCCAGTGGATTTTGACAACGATAAGGACGACATTGAAGAAGCCGAGTTCTCCAACTGCCTTGAAGCAGAACTACGAATGAAAGTAGCAGAGCAGCAGCCAGGTGCATTAGGAGTACCAGCGGTGCAGGAAGACAATTTCTTCGATGACTCAACTGACACTGGTACAATGAAGCGACGCTTCAGAGAAACAGATAACCAGATAGAAAAAGACTTGCCTCAGTCAGAGAGAGCGGAAGATAGTGATGGCGTCAGTTCAGATGACCTTGGATGGCTGCTTAATCGTGACAACCAAGTTCTGTTGTCCAAGATTAGTAATTATGTTTCAGACAATGCTTTTCACAATGTTGTCGCTGTTGGGCAGGACAGGGATGATGAAAATGAAGAAGGTCCATATCGATACAGCCCACCAGTTGGACTAACCATCAATGGGTTGTCCGGTGGTTATCACTTGTCTAAATCAAATGGTCGTGGTACAGGTGAAAACTGTTATGTCACTCTGGAATTTAACAAGTTGCTTGGGGAACGGGCCATGCCAAAAATGAAGAAATCTCCTGGAGTAGCAAGAAGAGTTGGGGATTTGTGTGCACACTCTTTACTGAGCAATGGGAAGGACTTTGATGCGGATGACAACAAAGTGGAATCTGCTTCAGATGTGCAGGTCAGGGAAGGTATTGTTTCCGTTACTAATGTAGTGGAGGACATTTTCCCCACAAATGGAACAAATCATTTGGAGACATCAGAAACAGGACAGCCTTGCCAGTTGAACCTTTTGCTGAGCAGTTTAAAGTCAAAGAAACCCCCAGAAGGTGGAATGGCAGTGGATGCAAAAACGCTTAGCAATGGGCTTTCTGAAACTGGGTTATCAGATTATGTCAAATCTCCTGAGAAAACCAGAGAATCCAATGCCAGCTATGCAGCCCACGATGATCTCCTGGCAGAAATTGTTAATCAATCATCTGAAAATCGGGCTTCCAGTGCCACATCCACTGTCACCGGGTCAACAAAGGTCAGTGAAGAAATGCTGACCGAGATATCGCTGAATGGCAGTGACCACCAGACGGGTGACTGCAAAACTTTTTCATTGTCACCGGAGGCCACAGATTGTGACAGTGCTGATATTGCAAGTGTCTTATCGGAAGATGTGAATGGGATGCCATTTGTCGAAGATGGACTTTCGAGCAGTCAGTGTAGTGATACTGATGACACTCCGAAGCACGCTCGCCGAGTGGTCAGCAGTGACTGTCGGGTTCCTGAGACGTCAGCCACAGACAAGCAGCAGCCAACCGGAGAAGCATTTAACTTGAATGCACTGAAGAACTCCTGTGGACTAACGGACATTTTGAAAGTAGATGAATGCAGAACAAGCAAAGCAGCTAAAGAGCAGCGTACAGGGTCGTCGTCAGTCACTCACGGCAGGAAGAAGCCAGTGGTAATATCACCTTCCAGCATCATTGATGAAGAGGAAGACTATAACGAAGCTGTTAACAAGTAAGTCACTTACTGATTTTACTTGTGTGCAATACATGCCTCCAGTGAATTAACAAATGAAGTAAATGCAGTGTATTTATTGGAGTGCTTTTCTTATGATTTCTTTCTCCAGTTAAACCCCAGGCACAGAATGAAGCTACTGCAATGGAAGTTTATTGATGTCAGTCAGTGGCACCATTTACCTGTAGGATTTGTATCATAATGTGTAATTATAACTAGGGCTGTACCGAATAGGTGATTATCACTATTCGACCGAATACGAATAATTGGACCAACTATTCGGCCGAATACGAATACGAATACGAATAGTGTACAAAATAGGTCTACCGACAACATTCAAAATTTCAAATGTAAGCAACAGTTTCAGTTCAGTAAATTTAATTGCATAAACTAAAAGTAAACAGTTAGCCTAACTACATGTAATTTTTGCATCCTTCTGCCAGTCTGTGTAAACTAGGAATGGAACTAATTTAACTAAACTTAGAAATTGTCACTTACTTAACGTTCACTCCACTCGCTATAGCAGCCGCATATATGCAGAAACAGATGTCACGTGACCACTATTCGTATTCGGTCTGACCGCTACTATTCGGCCGAATACCGAATAGCTATTTGGCCCACTATTCGGCCCCGAAGCAAATACGAAGCGAATATTCGGTACAGCCCTAATTATAACGGTTCTAACATTTTTATACTACCTCTTAAGAATTTTCTTGAAAGCACTCTATGCATGGGTGGGTGTCAATACAGAAACAGATGTAAATTTGAAGTTCTTGAAGATAAGTTAGTAGCTTTTATTAGCATCTGTCAGGTGAACATGCATTACATTATATGCAATGATTACATGCATTATTAAAATAAACTATAACAGGTGCAGATTATATAGTCACACATGCACAACTTAATATAACTAAAGGTATATCGATTCACAAAACTACTTTTAAACAATTCAGATTTAACAAAAGGCAGCATGAAAGGATGTCCTCTCTTGCAAAGTAAGTACTTGTCCTCACAATGAGGTGGCAAGAGCTGATGAATGCATAGGCCAAAGAACTGTAATTTATTCAAGAGCTTTCTGTCTGCGCAAGCAATCGGCTCTGCTGCATTATGGATCTAACAAGCACTGTCTCCATTTATTGGAACTAAATGAAAAATACAAAGAAAGTCTAATACAATAGAAGCCTTGGTATGCATGTATAGAAGTATGGAAGCACAAATTGATGCAGTTAGCTACGATTCTAAATTTACACCGAGTTTTAGCTTAATTTTTATATGAAGAAGGCAGTGCTAGAAATTAGCGTGGCAACTGTTGTCATCTGGTGCAGACTGAAACTTATCTAAAGTGTCTGATTAAAAGAACTCTTTCAGGTTCCCGGTGACCTTACTAGTCATTGATCTCTTAGTTTTGGCTAATAGATCCATGACTGGTGATGGAAACAAATGGTGTTACCACTCCATGTATTAGAGCCCCTCAGAGATGAAGACCGATTTAATATACGATGCGCTGTTCCTTGTTGTTGC
This sequence comes from Allolobophora icterica, assembly GCA_963556255.1. Taxonomy (NCBI): domain Eukaryota; kingdom Metazoa; phylum Annelida; class Clitellata; order Crassiclitellata; family Lumbricidae; genus Allolobophora; species Allolobophora icterica. The sequence continues at coordinate 66,131,498 of OY744602.1, read as the reverse complement.
TGTTATTGTTATTCGATTGCTACAGATTGCTCAGTTTTAAATTTTAACCTTTCCTGTCGTAAGATTCTATGTGTGCCACCAATGCTTCTTGTTTAGTGACAAAGATGAAGTTGCTGATGCCTCAGAAGCTGTCAACTGTGATCAAGAAAAAAAGCCAGAAAATGATGATTCTACCTCTCTTGTCGAACTATGTATGTTTTTTGCTCAACCTGTATTTGACTGCCAAGTTCCAAGCCTAAAAGTAACCATTGATCATTGGCCATTTATTATGTAACTTGATGCGATGCAATTTGGGTCTTGTCAGTTGAGAGCTCATCTTGTAAGGCAGATCATGCAGGTTCACACCTTCCCAGATAGGACCATGTCTTTAGTTATTACTCTCAGTTGATTCCGTATCATTCATTAGATTGTGGTGCTGTTTAAATTTATCAAGTATGGGGTTTTACAACAACAGTGTACTGCAGTTATTTGAAGCATGAATCAAATTGTCATTTAAGGTCGTCTGCCCAATCGATCAGTGAAACTGACAAAGCCTCATCGTCATAAGGAATTTGTCTTTTCTGATGTATCTCTTAAATTCATTTAAGCTTTCAAGGTTTGTTCATACTGCTTTTGTCCCCCGCCCAAAAATACTAGAAGGAAATTCATGGGGAACATGTAGTTTATAAAGAATTCATTTCTCAAAGGTTGAGTTGTGTTATATTTCTGGAAATAAGAAAATCTGAATACTTACAACTGGAAAACTTATATGGTGAGTGCGGAATGGATCATATGTAAAAAATTCTGATGAGAACAATTGGCTTGGTGTGTTATTTTAGTAAAGCTACAAAATCTTGCACATCAGAAGCAACAGAGTGATGTTGACAATGAAGACACTTCAGAAAACAAAGGCTGTATGCTGGATTTTGTCACCTTCCCTGTGAAATTGTCTTACTTTCATTCAAATTCATTTGTGTTTTATTTTTATTTAGTATTTCGTGTGTTGATTGTTTTATTTCATTTGTAATTTAATTTATTCGAATATTTTTTTTACTCTGAGGTTATTTTATAACTAGATTTACCATGCTTGGTTAATGGTTATTATGATGTGTTAATGAATTTTTAAAATTTTGGTGTTTGCTATCTATAGGTTTTTGAATAGCTTCATTTGATACACGTAGTTTAACGATTAATTTTTAGAATTTATGTTGTTATTTTATTTGTGAGTTATGCGTGTTACCATTTTGTTTTGTGTTTTAGAATATATGTCGTTTTGAATGAGTTTCAAGCAGCTTGCTTACCTTGCTGTAGATTCATTGAATTTGTTCAAGTCAGCCACGGACCTTTTGATCAAAATGGACTGATCTGTCCCTTGTAGGACTGGTATGCTGTGTTACCAATTGATTTTAACACGTTTTTTATAAAAGAAATATTTCCTCTGCTTATGGTATTTTCCTTTTCCAATGATTTGCAAGTTTATGGCAAGTGATTACATTAGCTGCACATTGGTGTTATGGAAAATATTCATAAACATTATTCTACTCTCTGCCTATTGCATTGTGCTATGAACTGTACTCTGCACAAAATTCTTCTGATTCACAGTATCTTGCACTTGTGAAGCAACATACTACTTTCAGACATGTTCAGATAGTCAAGTTCTGGTCAGCTTCATTTGATTTTCTTGTATGATGCTTGAACCAACCAAACACCACTGGGTGCTTCAACAATAAAATGTTTTGTTTTATATCTGACAAAATAAAACTATCTTCATTTTTGTTCAGGTGGTATTAGAAATATATTGTGTTTAGGCATGCATACTGTGCCATGTAATAACCTCTCAAAAGGTGCTAGCCTATAAGGTTCTAAGAACTGAATTGGATTAACTTGCGGTATTGGATTTAAAGTAAATGACTTTTTATCAAATGTAGACCTGAAGAGGTTACAGAAAGAAAACAAAATACCCAGGTTTTATTTGTAAAATAACCTATCAGTTGTTAAAGTAAAATGCAGAATTTTGCACATGAATTCATTTTGTGTCATGAAGTAGATTTGGAATTGGTTTTCAATGAAATAGGGATATCTGTAAGAGTTTCTGTAAAGATGCGCTGTGCAAATGTCCGGATACTCGGCCAAGTTCATACAATTAATAGGGTAATGGTTATGTTTCAGTTGACTTAACATCAGCTGAATCCGATCAGAAAGCCGTTTCCTCAGGTGATAAAGCAGAAGCTGGTGAACTATCACCGGTCAGTAAGAATTCACAGGTAAACTTTCGGATCATGGCTTCTGTCACTTAAATGTTCCTATGCACGTATGTATGTATGTATGTATGTATGTATGTATGTATGTATGTATGTATGTATGTATGTATGTATGTATGTATGTATGTATGTGTGTATATATATGTGTGTGTGTAAGTATCTGTATAATATAACCTCAAATAACAGCTATGCTGCTAAATAAGCTAGATTCAATTAGCAATGGAGCTACTGTCTAGTATAGATTCATGGTATTGCTATGTAGTTGTTATTTCCCGGTATGTAACAACCATAGTTGTTTTGTTTTCTGGTGATAGGCGGAGAAAAGTCGTGGTCGAGCATACGAAGGTGAGCGTGAGTCATGTAAGTTTTGATGTCTTTTTTTAATATATATTTTCTGTGTCTAAGAAGTTTTAACAAGTTGCAAGTCTCTTCTATTTTAGTCTAGCTTTTAGTTTAGCCAGTGAATATTCAAAATGTAGAATAGTACATTGAGGAGAGAATTAGTTGCTGTTCGGTTTAACTGTTTGGGCTGATAGGTAAGCTTCTAGTATTTCTTTCCGTATTTGCTAATTTATTCATATCAATAATGCAAGTAGACTGTTAATAGTGTTGATGATGAGTATTGTGCGCTTTATACGCTTCAGAATACAAGGGCTATATGGTAGAGGCTGTATAGAAATTTTTTCAAGTAATATTAACATAACAGTTGTCACAAGCTGCAGGCATGCTAATGAGCCAGATGAGCAGCACACAGGTTTTATTGTGTGATAAGCAAACAGTTGTTTATAGCAGGGTCATTTTAAAAGCGACACAATTTATGCGTATCATAATAAATATCAAGCTGCGTGATTGATGAAGACAGGTTTTGTTATCTGAATTACTATGCAGTCAGATTCCTGTCGTGTGGGGTATAAATATGCTTTCATTCATTAATGCTCACTTCTGGAATGTAGTAAACAGTCATACATTGAACATTAGTCTGAAATATTAATAGATTACAATGGAAGATTGCTAGAGGCTTTAAATAGATTTATACAATTAAGTCTGGATACGTTAGGTTGCATTACAGTCAGCCACAGTATGGTCATGGTTGTGATGTTGGTCATGGTAGTGGCCATCATGCTGATAGCCAGCGTGTTTGTGGTCATGGTGATGTATGTTGTACTGATACACAGCCTTATTCTGTCAAGACTTGACTATGGCAACTTTGTACTCTGGTCTCCCTGAATGCACACTGCTTCCTGTAACTAGAACAATGCAACTAAACAGGCTACTAGACTGCTTGGACTATCCTACCTTAGCCATATAGCACCTGCTATTCATTTGTGCACTGGCTTCCTGTATGTGAGCAAATCAGTTCAAGTTGGCACTACTTAAGTACAAAGCACTTGCAAATCATCTGTCATCCTACTTATCTTTAATGGTTGCCCTCTGCAGCTCTGTTAAAGGCTGATCCGCTCTTTAATCAGTCTCTGCTGGTAAGCATTTTGTTCCTGGTACACATCCTGGTACACATCGTCTATTTGGATGGTGTTCAAAGGGTGGAGTGGAAATGGCGAAAAAAAAATTTCTTTAAACAAACGTTTTCTAATAGCGATGGAAAGTTGCCATCATGTGAGTGTAAATAGTGCTCAAAATATTGTTGATTTTGCTTTGCGTCTTCTGCCCTCTACCGGCGGTAAAATGTTTACTATATAAAATTCTTTGAATAACGTCAATGTGGTGCATTATTTTTCTTTTTCTTCAACTGACTGTCTTCGAACGGTTACAATTCATGAAATACACGTTCAAATCAGTTGCGGAAATCGCCTCTGTTGTGTTAGAGGATTATATAATTGTTACGAGGGGTGTAACTTTGGTCTAAAAGTGGGGGTACCAATTTATTACATACAGAAAGCAAGGCGTTGACTGCGATCTCTGGGAAGGCAAAATAATAAAATATTGATTGGCATTGTTCATAAAGTGGGGGGTACGGTACCCCAGCCCAAAGAGTGGGGTGGGGTACGGTTACCCCTCGTTCCCCCGACAAATTACGCTTATGATTGTAACGCCTAATGAATGCAGCGACATTACTGAAAGGAAGAAAATTAGGAGAGAACGAAAGAAGTACCAAAGCTCTGTTCAAGCAGGATGCGCCAGCATACGACTGTGAGTGTTGAGAGTCATCCAAAAGAGGTCCGAGTCTGGTTTCGGGAGGGGGGGGCAGATCAAGAGAGGAGGCAGAGCAGCTGTGAAGGCAGGTGTTATTTAGGGCGAGGAGAATTAGAAGGCAGAGGATCAAATGAATCAGGGTAAAGTAGGCCCTAGTTGAAAAGGTGAGACTTCAGTTTGGAGTGGAATGCCCGGAGATAGATAGAGGAACATGAGGAGAAGGATGGAGGACGGTTGGAATGATGATGGAGGAACCAAGAATCTGCGGAATTCAAGGGGGAGATCGTTCCAGAAGCGTGGTGCTCTGTTGGATATGGTTGGGTTGGAGAACTTGAGATGAGTAGTGACCGGTGATCGAGAAAGACTGAAATGGGAGGAGGATCGGGTGGAGCGGGTTGCCTGGATGGTGAGAATACAACGGAGGTACTTGGGGTGGATATATTGTAGGGAGTTACAGGTTAGTGATAGGACTTTGAAGTGGATCACTCTGGAATGTTTAGCCAATGTAGTGATTTGAAGATGAGAGTGATATGATGATGTTTGGGCATTCTCGTGACAGCCCTGGCTAGTGACTTTTGGATAAGTTGTAGACGCTTGATTTGGGTGGATTCAAGGTTGAGAAAGAGGGAATTTCTGTAGACAATGAACAATAGAGGTAACAATGGTAGAGGCAGTTTTAAGGTCGATCTTGGGTCGGATGCGACGAAGGTCACAAATGTGCCTGAAGCAGGAGCGCGAGAGGTTGGAGATGTGGTTAGAGAAGGAGAGGTGTGGATCACAAGTAATGGACGGGGGGGGGTGTCGCAATCGAAGGTTTCCCGTCGATTGTTTGCCGTGTGTTGATGTCGACCCTCGATTGCTTGTTCTTTTACTTGCACTTTTATTTAACGTGCCTAACTTTTCTATAGAAGATTCACGACGAACTTTGTTTAATTAATAAATGAATTTAATTAAAGAAACAAATATATATATACACTAACTCTACGGGAACTTCCACGTAGTATTAAAGCGTTTAGATATTAAATCGGACTATCTCAAATGTTGCTTCGTACAGCCTAACTACAGATCGTTCTTTCGCGTCAGTCTCTGAATCTGACGGACTAATACTCTGCCGCCGCCGCTGGTCGCTCCTCTCGATGTTGTTCGCTCGACCGATGTTCACGCGTCGCCTTCGTCAGCAGTACGAGTCCCGTATTCTCCGTTCCCTTCTGTTAAGTAGGAACTCCAGCGTGCATCAGTCAGCCCCCCTCCCCACGTCAAGCTATCGTCAATTAGTGTCAGATTGCTCCTCGATACGCGGGTCGTCGCTCGCCTGCAGCGCGGGCGGTGTCTGGTTACACCATAGCCGCGAGGTGTCCTATTACATCTTGGCTGTGTGGTGTCCGATTACACCTGGGCCTCGCTGCCTTCATTGTTGCCCAAGTGGAGACTGGCTTTTCGTCCGTCATCATCCTATCTCGACCGGCAACGACGCTTACATCATAATGATGATGCCATCTCGTCGTTGTTGTCGATCTCCTCACGCGACACCTCCCTTCCCGGGGGAGGACAAAGCCAGTCATTGGTTCGCCTCCCGGCTGAGAATGATGTCGTTCCCTCCATCGATTTCCTCCAGACCATGTCCTCGTCGTTCCCATGAAAAATACAAAATATCAGCACAGTTAGAAATATATTTACAGTTGTCGCGGTGCCTTACATGGTAGTCCGCCTTCTTCCTCAATCATAGTCTGGACAAAAGATCAGCGGGAATATTCAGCGCCCCAGGACGATATTTAAAAGCGATATCAAAGTCCTGGAGTGCCAGAGCCCACCTCGCAAGTTTAGCACTTGTGGGCGTAGAAGCAGTTAGGAAAGTCAAGGGATTGTGATCAGAATAGAGGGTGGTCCTTGACATAAAAATCCAATTCCTAAACTTCTTCAACGCAAAGATTACAGCATACGCTTCGCGTTCCACAGTGGACCAACGCGCTTGCGTAGCATCTAATTTAGAACTGGCGAAACATATTGGCCGCTCTGTTCCATCGTCTTGAATTTGGAATAAGCAGCAACCGACTGCTTTGTCTGAAGCGTCAGTCGATAAACCAAACTCTCTGCCGTAGTCAATTGTCTGCAAACAAACAGCGTTATTCAAATCGTGCGTAAGTTTATCTAGCGCATTTTGATGTTCAATTCGCCAGGGTATCTTTGCAGGCACCGATTTCTGGGTCAAGTCAGTGAGAATTCTGGCTGTCTCAGCCAGGTTAGGGATGAAGTTCCTAAAATAACTGAAGAAGCCAATTAATCTCCGTATGTCCTTTTTGGACTCGGGTTGAGGGATTTTCCCTAGCCCTGCGATTTTCATAGGATCCGGTTCAATGCTCCCTGATCCGATCAGGTGACCTACAAACGTTGTTTGTCGCCTAGCAAACGAACTCTTCTTAATGTTAAGGGTCAGACCCGACTGTTGAATAGTCATTAAGTATTTCTCTAGGTGTTTCATGTGATCCGGCCACGTCATCGAGTGTACTGCCATGTCATCCACAAACGTCTCAGTGAAGTCGCGAATGGGATGAAGGACCTTTGACATGCATCGGATAAAAGAATTTGAGGCTGACTTTAAACCAAAGGGCAGTCGTACGAACTCAAATAGGCCAGCGTCACATACGAAGGCTGATAACCAACGAGAGTCCTTGTGGAGTCCAATCTGGTAGTATCCTTGACGTGCGTCAAAGCAGGATATGAAGTTTGCACTTCCTACCTTCTGTAACACTTCCTGGATGTCGGGGGTGGGGTATGCGTCACCCGCCGAGAACTTGTTTACATATCGGTAGTCAATGGCCAGTCTTAAACCGCCTTGACCTCCCTTTTTCACAACGCACACAACGGGACTAGCCATTTCACTATGTGAGGGAGTGATGATACCTAGGGCCAAAAGTTCGCGGATCTGCTTCTCCATCTCCGGTTTGAGCAGTTCCGGCACCTTATAGGCTCGCAAACTCTTCGGCCTGAACTCCGCGCTAACAGTGATTGTGTGTTCTAGGACGGGACAGAAACCTGGTTTGTCCGAGAACACATCTGGAAATCTGTCTAACAGACTAAACAGCTGTTTCCGCTCGGGTACCGTTAAGTGTGCAACGGCAGTAGGGTCTACTTGTGCACTGGGCCTTGTCTGACTCGTGACGAAGCTACCCACTGCTTCCACGTGACCGAAGTCTTCGTCCTTCTCGAACAGAATGGAGCAATTGTTAATCAATGCTTGCTGTATTCTTTCGTTATATTTGCGAATACGATTTGCATGTAATAAGCGGCTTTTGCCCCCTATTTCCACGATGTATGTGTAGGGCGATTTCACCTGAGCGATGATGGCCGGGCCTTGCCATTGGCCCTCCTTCTTTGCTCCTCGCGCTTCCGGTGATTGGATGATGACTCTATCCCCTACTTCGTAACGCCTGTCCATGCTTCTTAAATTGTAATGAGTAGCATAGCGCTGCTGTTCAATGTCTGAATAATATTCGGCATATAATTTAGACATTTCAAGGTTATCCCTTAATTGGTCCAAGTAAGCTGCGGCGCCTGTGCCCAGACTTAATGGAGAATCCCGCTCTCCCGCCCATTCCTCAGAAAGGACAGATAGAGGTTCTTTAGGCAGGGTACCATACACCAGGGTGTAGGGACTCACGTGGGTGGTTGCCGAGGGGCGTTCCCTTAAGCTCCAAAGCACGTAAGGTAACAGTCTATGCCATCCCCTCGGGTTTTCTTCTGCCAATTTATGAATCATGGTCTTCAGTGTGGCATTGCAGCGCTCCACTAGACCTTGTGACTCAGGATGTGCGACTGGCCCAAAGCGTGGTGAGCACCCCATACGATGCAGAAATTCTTGGGTTAATTTGCTGTTGAAATTCGACCCGTTATCGGACCTAATCGTTTTTGGAAAACCGAAGGTCGTGAAGATTTGCATGTATGCATCACATGTCGCTTTTGCCGTTAATGATTTCAGAGGATAGGCCATCGGCCATCTTGAAAATTGGTCAACTACCACTAAGGCGTAGTTGTACTCGGGTTTTGGGCTTGTGGGGTCTACGTTGGTAACTATAGGCCCTATACAATCTGCCACTAGACAGCCGAATCTGGTCTCGTCGTTGCGAGGGATAGGAGTTATGGGGGCCCGCTGCGCCACTCGCAGCGGCGCATGCCTTTGGCAAATGTCGCAAGATGCACAATATTCCTTCACTATATCCTCCACGTTGGGAAACCAGAAATTCAGTTTGATTCGGTCCTTAGTCGTTTTCAACGCCATATGACCTGCGAACGCAGCGTCATGTGCTAAGTTTAAGACCTTGTCTATTCTTTCTTTAGGTAAACACAGTTGTTTTACAGAATGCCCAGCTATTTTGTCTTTATGAAAGAGCAAATTGTCTTCAAAGAAGAAGTTCTTCGCCCCAATTTTCCCGTGGGCCAAGAATGGTGCTAGTGTCGAACATTGTGCTTGTTCGGCCGCCATCTTGCTTCTGCCTACTATTGTGACTTCCTTGGGTGGGGGTGGTATCTCAGGATTGAAGAACTGCTCTTCAGTATCCGTTTCTTCGGGACTGATTTCTCCTACACTCTCACTGTCTGCCTGAGCGACCGTGAAGTAATCTTCGCCTATCAGCGCCCTAAGTCCCTCTACCTCCTCCCCTCTCTCCTCTTCCTCACTCGTCTCAGTCCTTGCGACCGCCTGCGCTTCTGAAATTTGGTCTATTTCAGGAGCGCTGGCCGCGTGACACGAGTACAACGCTGTCTCGCGCAGCAAGTCGGCTGTAGTGGGCGTGATAATTAACGGTTCATTAAGGTCTTTAATGAGTGCCGCCCATATCCGAACATCAGGGGCGTAATTTACCTCCCCCTCGCTGTCCTCGCCGGCCTGAGACCCCTTTAGTCTCAGCCGCACCACGTCCACAATCATTGATTGACCGTTCAGCCCCTTCACCTCTATCTGCTTGACCACAGGTAGGTTGAGCGGCCTGATTAGTTCCGCTCGCGCACAATTATATTCGGCCCCGCTATCTATTAGAGACGATGTCACAGGGAGCCCTGTAATATACACTTTCATGTATTCTCTTACATAAGTCTCCTCCACGTCAATGCAATCCGGGCTTGTCGGCAATGCCTGCTGGTCTATCTCTTGTATCAATGGCGGTCCGTCTTGTCGCGTCTCGCTTTGTCTGTCTGCCTGTCTGTCTTGAGCTCTGGTCACGGTTGGCTGGACCGCACACGCGCTCACCTGCTTGCTTTTAATTTGTTTGTTCTTCGAGCACAGTTTAGCTCTGTGGTCTGGAGAAAAGCATAGGAAACAAAGGCCACGCTTTCTAATCTCGTCGGGGGTTGGACGTCCGTCTGTCCTGTTATTTGTCTGTGTCCCTCCCGGTCGGTCAGTCCACGTGTCCGTCTGTTTAGCTGTCGTCTGAGGAGGTGCTGGCGCTTTCGCATAGCGAGCCTCCGTCTTACCCGTGCCTAGACTATGCTTCGTATAGTCATTTTCCCAAGGGTGTGTAGCGACATAAGTGTCAGCCGCTTCGGCTAACTCTTTGTGCCCTAACCACTTCTGCTGCTCTTGACTGAGGATGAAATTCAAACATCCTCTGGGCAACATTTCTTTCATCTTATCTGCAATCAAGAGGCTCGTAACCTCATCAAACGTCATTGCCTTGCGATCTTGCAAATAGTAAGAAAGTAAATTATGCAGTCTCGAAGCTAATGTTGTGTATGATTCATCTACCGCCTTTTTTGCGTTCATGAATCGTTCTCGTAAAGAGACTGCGCTCACTTTGAACTCTTTCAACAAGAAGGTTTTTAGCTTCCCGTAATTATCAAGCTCCTCTTGTGTGAGTCTGGCCGTCAGTGCTCTGGCCTGATTATCTAGACAGGTCAAGAGTAATCTGCTTCGAAGGTCGTCCGGGACAGCGCAAGAGTCGAATAACCTTTCGCAATGCACAAAGAAACCAGGGATTTGCGCATGGTCGCTGGGGAATCTCGGTAAGAGTCCTCGCAAGCTTTCACTATACGTTTTCATTCGTCCTACGACCGAATGCCTCAAGTTATAGTCCCTTTCGTCTCTGAGTCTCCTCTCTGCGTCCCTTTCCTCTCGGCCTTCCTTCTCTCTCTTCTCTGCCTCCTCCTTTTCTTCTCTCCTCCGCTTCTCCTCCTGAAGCCTGATCTTCTCAGCCTCCTCCTTCTCTTCTTTCCTCTGTTTCTCAGCCCGCTTCTCCTCCTGAAGCCTGAGCTTCTCAGTTTCCTCTTTCTCTTCTCTTCGCTGTCTTTCTTCTTTCTCTTCTCTTCTCCTCTCTTTCTCTTCCTCTCTTCTCTCTTTCTCTTCCTCTCTTCTCTCTCTTCTCTCCGCTTCCTCTCTCTCTTCTCTTCGCTGTTTCTCTGCTTCCTCTTTCTCTTCTCTCCTCACTCTTTCTATTCTCTCCGCTTCCTCTCTCGCTTCTCTTCTCAGTTTCTCCGCTTCCTCTCTCTCTTCTCTTCTCAGCCTCGCGGCTTCCTCTCTCTCGTATTTTAAGCGTTTTAATTCGTATAACGGCGTTTGCGCTGCCGAATCGATATTGCTTTCTATGCTACCCGTGCTTACTTCCTCACTTACTTCTGGCGGGGTTTCCCGTCCAGACACAATTATTTCAGCACTCGCCTCTTGGAGTTGGCCCGTACTCATGGAACCCAATTCCTCCTCTCCTAGTCCCATCTTTATCAGATATGCGACTAGTCTGTGACGGGGCATGTTCTGCACCCTCACTCTTTTCCCTACCGACAACTTATCCATCTTCCAACAGTCCGCTCACTAATAGAAAAAGATAAGTAAGTTAGAGGAGAGTCACCGCTGGTCAGAAATCAAAGAAAACAACGTCCTAAAATTCTACCACAAATACAACAAGAACAGAACTGAGCAAAAGGAGCTACGCAAAAGCCTCGGCTATTCGCACACCAATCCTCATCCAGACCTCAACCGCAACCTCACAGATTACCACGACTACCAGTAAGGACTTACCCTCTGATACGTCGAGCGTGTTCCGTCTTTTGGTATCTTGGCTGATCCGCTGTCCTCCGTTGCCACTCCCGTCCGTCGTTGCTAGCGATGGTCGGTCGTCCGTTGGCGCTCTTGTTCCTCGTCCTTGCCTGTTGCTGTCGGTTCCTTCGAGTCCTTCGTCCTCAGGAGTCCGGCACTCGATTTCTCCAGTTGCGAAGGGTTGTATTCGCCGCTGGTCCCGATCTGTTGAGATTCCTCTTTTCCGTTTCCGGTTCCGCTCTTCGTCGTGACGTCTTCAGTTGAAAATCCTGTCGACTGCGCCAATGTCGCAATCGAAGGTTTCCCGTCGATTGTTTGCCGTGTGTTGATGTCGACCCTCGATTGCTTGTTCTTTTACTTGCACTTTTATTTAACGTGCCTAACTTTTCTATAGAAGATTCACGACGAACTTTGTTTAATTAATAAATGAATTTAATTAAAGAAACAAATATATATATACACTAACTCTACGGGAACTTCCACGTAGTATTAAAGCGTTTAGATATTAAATCGGACTATCTCAAATGTTGCTTCGTACAGCCTAACTACAGATCGTTCTTTCGCGTCAGTCTCTGAATCTGACGGACTAATACTCTGCCGCCGCCGCTGGTCGCTCCTCTCGATGTTGTTCGCTCGACCGATGTTCACGCGTCGCCTTCGTCAGCAGTACGAGTCCCGTATTCTCCGTTCCCTTCTGTTAAGTAGGAACTCCAGCGTGCATCAGTCAGCCCCCCTCCCCACGTCAAGCTATCGTCAATTAGTGTCAGATTGCTCCTCGATACGCGGGTCGTCGCTCGCCTGCAGCGCGGGCGGTGTCTGGTTACACCATAGCCGCGAGGTGTCCTATTACATCTTGGCTGTGTGGTGTCCGATTACACCTGGGCCTCGCTGCCTTCATTGTTGCCCAAGTGGAGACTGGCTTTTCGTCCGTCATCATCCTATCTCGACCGGCAACGACGCTTACATCATAATGATGATGCCATCTCGTCGTTGTTGTCGATCTCCTCACGCGACAGGGGGGTCGGATGTGAAAGTTAAGAAGCGATGAGTTAGTCGATGGGTGTATGGAAGGGTTAGGGCTTTTCTTGATATGATCAGGAAGGCCTAGGATTATGAATTATGTTTTGGAAAGGTTAAGGCAGAGGAGATGGGATGACATCCATTGTGATATTAGGTTAATCACGTTGAAATATTGCATCGACGGTAGAGGGCAGAAGATGTCATTTGAAATTTAAAATATTTGGTGTGTTTATTACTCTACCTAAGTTGCATCTTTTGCCCACTATTAGAATTCATTTATTTAAAAATCATTTTTTCACTCCACCCTAACTGTTCATTCTCTGTTGCTGGTCCCTCCATCGGGAACTCTCTACCTCCTCATGTACCCTGTAATAAATTTTAAAAAATTTATGCAGAAAAATCTCTAGTGCTTTTTAAATGTTGTTAGAAGGTGTTCATAGATGCCTAGATATACAACAAGCATGCTTAATATGGCTTTTGAACTTTCTTCAAAGTGCGTCACAGAATTCGTACAACAAAGATATTATAATTATAGCAATGTTTTACATGTATCCAAAATTGCTTTGACTTGTTCAGTTTGAGGATAAACTAACGGAGCTTTCTATTCCTCCAATTGTTTCTTGTTTCTGTTTTGTGCTTTCTTTGGAATCTGACTGAATGATTTACCTGTTGGATTTCAATCATTGATGGGTTCATCTTGGGTGAGTTTTGTGCTTCGAACTACTGGAGATTGGAAATTGGGCTTATTTATGGATTTTCAGGATAAAAGGGAATTTACTTAACTACCAGTGTATTATGCAGTGTTCTTGTTTCCCTTATGCAGAGTTAATGCGTGTATATGTTGTACAAATATATATGCATTATGTATAGTAATGCATGTATATGTATATATTGTGGGGCGTGGTGGCTCAGTGGTAAGTTCGGCGCGTTGTGACCGGAGGGTTGCAGGTTCGAATCCCACTCTAGCCGCTGCGTACAGACCTTGGGCAAGTCCTTCACTCGCAGTTGCTCGTGGCGCTTCGGCGTGAAAATTCCGACATAGTATCAAATGCTGTAGTCGAGAGCGCCTCTGAGTAGTAGTTGACTTCGAGAGGCGCTATAGAAATATCCGGAATAAATAAATAAATATTATTAGAGGCCAGTTTTGATTAGTTAAGTTTGAGGAGTGCCATTAGCAGGTGAATAGAACTTCTGTCAGGATTCTGATGTATGATGTATAGACACTCCTTGAATGAGAAAAATTATTTTGTTAATGTGTTTAAAGAGAGAGTGATTCGTAGAAAGAGTTTGTTCTTCGAAAAACGAGAATTTGGGACTGTTGGCCTGACTTGATGCTTGATGTGTAAGAAGAGTGAAACTCTGCTTTGCTGTTTTGGTGACTTATAAAACGAACCCGTACATGTTGAACTACTGCCTCCTAGACAGAATTGAGCCTACATCCAACATGTCACTGTATTTTGTAGGCAATGTTTATGTTGTGCAACTACATGTAGTAGGTGTATTTTATTGTCTAAACCAAATGCATCTGTCAGTGGACATTTATATTGTGCATTCATAAAAGGTGCTATATATGTGTCCAGATATATAGGTACATGCCCTATGGAATGAGCTTTCTCCATCTGTTCGTTCTTCTATTCTCTCAGGTAATGTCTCTTCCTCTTTACCTCTCTTAAAACTTCCTTCTTCTCTTGTGGTCTCTCGCACTGGGAGCGCTTCTGGATTTCTCTTCCACTAGAAGTGCTTTATAAATGCCCGAGTACAATACAATACAATACAATATACATGCATGAGTGTGTAAGGTTTCTGCAATACATATTGTTGAATTGGTTTTAACTTGCTGTGTTTAGAATGGTAACTTCTACGTTTATGTCTGTATCTTATTTCTTCAGCCTGGTCTTGATGCTTTCACACAGTCCTCATTGAAGGTGTTCTGTTCCGTGCTCGATACCTCGGCTCAACTCAGTTGATTTCTGAGGGTCAGCCATCGAAAGCAATGAGAATGATGCAGGCACAAGAAGCCATTGGCCGGATCAAAGTAAGTCATTTCGAGTCTACTCTTTGCATGAAAAAGTTGAGCTGCAGCAAGTAGTTTTGTTGTGATGCCTTGTTAGTTGCTGCAGTGAGCCAATGGGTACATGCATCATCAGGCAAAAAAGGTGTTGGCATTGTTGGTCGTTTCGCTGAATAGCTTCAACAAAAGTGTGATATTGTCTGCTATCTGGAACAGTTTTTGTTTTCTAATAGTGGTGTTTAGATTTTATAAACACTTTGTACTTAGATGATCATGTGATTTCTCTAGGACTAACTGCTTTGATAATTCCTTTGACAATTTCTTAATTACTAACTCTTTCGATTAATCTCTATTACCAAATGATTTTATTAGAGTTTTGAATGATCTGTTCATTATTAACGGCTAATTGATAAAAATTTTTATTTCTGCTTTGATCATTTTTAATGATCTCTTTATTGCTACCTGTATCAAATGTAATTGCTTTGATTACGGTACTCTTATTTGACGATCTTTTTGGTTACTGAATTACTCTTTTTGATGATCTCTTGACTAACTGATTTGATTACTCTGTTTGATGTTTTCTATAATACTAATTGTTTTGATTACTCTTTTTGATGATCTCTTTATTAATAACCGATTTGATAATTCTGTTTAATGATTTTGTTATTATTAATTGCTTTGATTACTCTTTTTGTGTGCTGCAGAAGACTTCGGTAAATCACTGCTTCTCACTGAAGTTAACTTTATCATTTCACAGAATCGTTTTGAAAAATATTGAGTTGTGAAATGGAAATGTGTTGATAGCATTATTAATTAGACATGTAGCATATGTTACAATGCATAAGAAAACCGTCACAAAGTCGGAACAGTGAATTTTTGAGAATTATGATCAGAAGGCAAGTAGGCATAATTTGGTCAAGTTGAGTTCTTTGCATATTTAATGTTCCTTGCTATAGCTATCAAACTGTAGATCCTTACGTAGAATTTGCTATCTTGGTACTATTACTTCAATTTTATTATGATTTCCTACAAATTACTTGATGTAGCATGTCTCCTTGATGCCTTAATTTGCAGTCATGTGCTTCAATGTGCTAATGACCAAGTCATGGAAACATTCATCTCAACCAGGTTTTTGCAAGTTTCATGGCCTCAGAGCAATGTGCATATGCTCCAATTTAATATTTTAACACCCATTCACAACCCTTACGCACAGTAACTTAGGTTGGGTCATAGTTAGAGTGAACTTTAACTCACGATCTCTCAAAGTGTGTACACTTACCTCTTGCAAAATTAGAACATTTTGCTATTTGTGATAGAAATGCATAGATAGACTTGTACTTATTCCAGCCCAATCCAATGCAGTATCAAACCCAGTTTTGAATTTTTTCAACTTTGTGAAGGTTTTCTCTTGCACAGTCACAGTATTTTAAGTTTTGTTAGCTGGAAAAGGATAAATCTTGAATTGTATGCAACATAAATGAAATTATGTTGATAAACAAGCAAATCAATTAATACACATCAGAGATACGGTGTACTTTGGTTCTTTATTCATAACATGTAGCGTTAACATTTACAAAATGTTCACACACTGAGGGGTTTTTGTGTAGTTTAGTTACTGGGTAATTATTTACAATGTGTAGTGTTATATTTAGATATATTTATACAATATAATACAACTGTATTTGATATTGCCCTCCTTCTAAAGTTCAGAAGTGCACACGACCATGCGACAGAGCATTGATGGCGCTGGGTCGCTACACAGTGGCTTGAGGTAGATTCGAACCTGTGACCCTCCGGTTACAAGGCACCGAACATACAACTACACCACCAAGTCCCCGTTTGTTGAAAACCATTGAAAATATATATTGCTACCTAAATTTTTTAAGTAGTTTACATTATCATGAAAATTTTAAAGTTCCTTCTGGTTTCTGAGGTTAGGAAATGCATTATCTGCATTAATTCAAGTTTAAAAGGCAGAGTAATTTGTTACATAATGATCAGTGATGATAATGTAAATACAGTACAGCTTCATTTACGCACAACTCGTTTATCCTGCCACATATCTCAGTCCTGTCGGGGCGTGGTGGCTCAGTGGTAAGTTCGGCGCCTTGTGACCTGAGGGTTGCAGGTTCGAATTCCACTCTAGCCGCTGCGTACGGACCTTGGGCAAGTCCTTCACTCGCGATTGCTCGTGGCGCTTCGGCATGAAAACTCCGACACAGTATCAAATGCTGTAGTCGGGAGCACCTCTGAGTAGTAGTAGACTTGAGGAGGCGCTATAGAAATATCCGAAATAAATAAAAAATAAAATAGCATGCTTTGATGTGTAGTGTATAGACCACAGTGTTCCTTCTGTTGACGTACGTAGGAAAATGCTGTATTAGGCAGATTTAGGAACCTCCCATTGGACCTCGCCACCAAACCCTTGCCACTATAATTAAGTTCAGTAAGACCATTTTAGCTAGTTGTCCATCAGACCAACAGTGATGCCCTTTGTACCAAAGAATCACACTTCTGAGTATGGAATTGGCTTAGAGAGTATTGGGGCAGACAATGATGTTATATTTGGATGAAAATGTTGATTGCTCAGCATAATCTCAACATCTGTTTGAAATGTCACCTCCACTTTTGAGGGCAGTGCTGCAATATTTCAGCGCAGCCCTCTTAACCTTTTACAGGCAAGAGTGTACCTAAAGCTACTGGGAAACAAGACTTCTGGTCATTAAAGGACTATTGAACATGCAGTTTACATGCAGACTCTAAGAGTGCTTTCTGACAGCTGTGCTTTGCAGAAAATATTTTCTCAAAACTGTTACGTTTAGTACTGATTATTTTTACTTTAATTTGCTGTGAAGTCTGTAAATGAATACTTATTGTTGAAGGAACCAGCAGTGGAGGGCAGTACACACCCAAGTACACTGGTTGATCTGTTTGTTTCTGTTGAGAAGATCATGGTACTTAACACTGACTTACAGGTATGTTTCTTGGGTTGAACATGGCACCAGTTCATGACTTATTTCCTAAAGAACCTTTCTGATTTATAGTGTTATGGTGACCTGTTGCATCAGATTTCATTTCTATGTTGTTGATAATGATGGTGCAGTGATCATCATCACTGTCATTACATTCTTTACAATCATTAAATAAAACTATGATGCAGTGCAATATCCTCAGTTTACTAACGTGCTGTGTGTGTGTGGTACAGCTGCTATTATGATGATATACAGATAAACAGAAACATTGTCTTGAGTTCCAAGAATCTATTGACTTAGCTACCAATGTAACCACATAAATCCAGAAACAAGACTTCTGTATAAATCGAGAAACAAAGACTTCTGTTTTAACTTCCAATTTTGTCAGCAAATTGAGTAGGATACATTTATAATGCACAGTATGGTCATGCAGCTTTATTAATCAGAGGAATGAATGACTGAAGTTACTGTTTTTTGTCATTTGTAAAACAGGAGATCATGATGGATCATGCACTTCGTACTATTTCCTACATAGCTGACATCGGTGATGTTTTGGTCGTGATGGCAAGAAGGGGTCCAGTTGGAACAAGCCCCTCCGATAACAGAAATCGTGGAGATGTTCATAGCCATAGCCAGACTAAAATATGCTGTCATGTCTTTGAGTCAGATGAGGTCCGTTCTATTGCTAACAATGCAGAAATAATCCTTCTTTAAGCAAATTGCATGCTGAATATGGTTTAACTATCATGTGTCTGACATAATTTACTGCAGTATTACACATGATTTCAGCTAGGCAACACTGCTCTCTTGAATTTATTCTATCCCTTCTGTTCCCTTAGGTGAGGTTGAGGTAAAGTTCTGACATATGCCATAAATAACGCTGATGATGTATTTGGGATATTTGACTATGACTTTGAAAGCACTACTGTGTATAGTGGTTCATTTTTTTCAATTTAAAACACTTAAATTATACATGACATGTTGGGATGTTAAAAATGTGTCCTGTCATTGGCTTGCTGTGTTGCAGTACTTTTTGTTGACATACCTTGGTTGATGATGTTATGCACTGTGCATTGTAAGTTGTTCAACACTTTTAGGGGCATGTAAAACACATGTAACTATGTAAGTAATTGCTCTTAGTAGGGTGTAAGCAATGGTTTTGAGAACAATTCTTTTTTCTCTATGTTTAGAGTATTTTAATTTTTTCCTACGACTGTAATGTCAGTTTGCCAATAGGAATATGTAAAACACAGTTTTAGTGCTATATCTGATGTGGCAGATGTGAATTACCAGCATTTGTGAATTTTGTAGGCACAATTGATAGCACAGTCTATCAGTCAGGCATTCCAAGTTGCCTACATTGAATTCTTGAAAGCAAACGGTATTAACGATCCTGATCTAATGAAGGAAATGGATTATCAGGATGTCCTCAGTCAGCAAGAAATATTTGGTGAAGAACTGTTCCTCTTCTCAAACAAGGATATGCAAAAAGAGGTCAGTTATTGCCAGGACATCTTTAGTAATACTTCAGAAGTATGCAAAGCTGGATGCAAGCGCTTACTATCTTGATTAAAGATAATTAACGTAAAACGTTAATTATGTTTAGTGGATATCAAATGACAAAGGGATTTTCTAGTTGTATTGTCTTGCTGTGTGAACAAAAGTAGTTTATAGCTGTGGAAAAGCAGAAAAACATACAGTTGATTTAATTTTATGATGTTGATGTTATACTGTGATAGGTAATAATACCAAAATTGAAAGGCGAGCCGCTTGGAGTTGTGATTGTTGAATCTGGGTGGGGAAGTATGGTGCCAACGATTGTTCTCGCGAACATGGCCCCAGGCGGATCTGCTGCTCGCTGCGGTCAGCTCAACATCGGAGATCAGATCATGTCAGTCAATGGAGTCAGTCTTGTTGGTTTACCTCTGTCCACTTGCCAAAGCTACATCAAGGTAATAGGATGATTTCTTCGAGTAGCAGAATTCTGTATTAGAGTGCATTATCATCTGAGCTTAAAATGGTGATTAAAGGTAAAATAGGTTAAGGTTAGATACTTGTATGGTGTGTCTCTAGTATGCTTTAAAGTCCTGGTATTTGCTGTGTGTGAGTTGTTCAAACATACAAACTGCAGCTTACTACAGTAAAACATTTTCTACATGATTTGAAGATGAATAAAAAATTTCATTTGATGCATTGAGATTCATTCCCCAGACATACGTGTCAAATATTATAGACAATCTGCAATTGTTTGTTTATAATAAGGAATATTAAATACAGACCAAGGCTGAACTTGTTGATAGTTGCTATTCTAACAGCCATGCTGCAGCAAGTGTCAGTGTGGCTGTTCGCAAAAGCAGTATCAACCAAGAGACGGTGTTGTTTGGGCATCTGAGACTATTCAGGACTGGATTTGACCAACTTGACCTCACCTTATCTGGCTTCTGAACCAGCTGTTAAGATTTCAGCTGCTATCAAAACTAACAGCCTGACATCTACATTCTACACTGCTGTTTGGGATCCTACAATAGCTGTTGTATTTCTCGAAACATTTGTCAAACATGACATTGCCAGTGGCTTCAGCTGTACCTCTTAATTTCTGCTAACTAACTACAGCTTTTTATATTGTTGTTTGATTATTTTTTTCCAGGCATCAAGAAATGAAATTCTTGTTCGTCTGTTGGTTGTATCTTGTACACCTGTGGTTGAAGTTCTCGTTAAGAGGCCCGACATCAAGTATCAGCTGGGATTTAGTGTGCAGAATGGCGTCGTAAGTGCTCTCTCTGCTTTCAATTGTGACTGTGCTATTGAGCTAAGGTACTAATTAAGTGATTATTTGTATGTGTTATGCTCAATAGTGTCACGTAAAGAGGTGCTCATGTCCAATCCGTAGGGCTTTGTAGCTGCAAAGGAGAAGTTCTGAAATTCTTGACAGAGGGCTGTTGCACAGCAGGACTTGTCGCTGATGGAGGCAAACAACTTCCACGGTTACTTGCATGTAATCTTATCAACAGGCTCTGATTTAATGACTGTAACACGTTGGTCTTAATTTCACGCTGTTTTTTTATTTAGATATGCAGTTTGCTGCGCGGTGGAATCGCCGAGCGAGGTGGTGTGAGGGTTGGCCATCGTATCATTGAGATCAACGGACAAAGTGTTGTGGCTGTGCCACATGAGAAGATTGTCAGTATGTTGGCATCATCTGTTGGAGAGGTCAGTTTATGAATGTCAAATGGTCTCTGTAATTTTTTTTATATCCAGGCTTGTTTGGTATTTTGAGACACAGAATGGGAACATGGGTTCCAAATATATTTTCGCATTAGAGGTGATTAATTTGGTGATGGTGCAACCTTTTAGTAATGTTGTGCTTGATATGGGTTCTAAGGAAATGTTATAAGGATGTCTAATGAGAGAGTTAAATCCTGATAAAGGTATTTGAGTATATTCTGAATGTTGAATTATGTTAGTAAATTGTAAGATTAAATATTGAGGCAACTGTGGGTTTCCGAGGCACACTGATATTGACTGAAAAAAGGAGAAGACTTTCAAGTTGAGACTGATCGAAAGATTGGTAAATGATAGGAATTCCTATCATTTACACGTCCTGATGAGAGCCTGTTCATGTGGAAAGTTCAATGGAAGCCTCACTGATGATCATCTTTATGGGGTGTTTGTTGTTGGCTGGTTCTTGCCATGCAATGTGAGAGTGGCAATTTTTACAGCATTGTTTGTGGACTGCCACTAAAAGCACCTAAGTGGACTGCCACTTGGGTGCTTTTCACAGTCAGTTGTGGGATTGGATGCCTGATTGCAATAACGGTTGATTTTATGAACTCGTGTTTTGGAGACAAAGGGAAATAGGATTGACATAGAAAATATTTTATGCAGGCAGCTCAGTTTGATTTAGCCCAGTTAATGCTTAAATAAATTATTTTGATTTGGACAATTGTTTACTTGTCATAGAGAATGGATTTGTTGTTTGTAGATTCACATGAAGACAATGCAAACTTCAATCTATAGACTGCTTACAGGACAAGACACTCCGCATTACATCTAGTATCCTTCTGCAGTGGATTTGATATCCAGCTTCCACTCCAGTCCTTTGTGTCATTAAGATGATGATGATGATTGATGTTCTGCATTTACGCTGATCAGACTGGACAGACTGACCGAATCTCTTCTGTGTCAGCAGTGGCCAAGATTCAAGGATCTTTGTTTCCTTTCCTGTGTCCATGCCTGGTGTCTATTGCTTTAAAAATGAACATCTTGCATTCATTGCAGACCAGCCACCTATTCAGGCTGTGCCTAACAATGTACCTTGGAATGAAGCTGTTCAAATGGAGTTTTCGTGGATTTTATTTGATTTTTGGCAATTTTCAAGTTCAAAACCATCAAGCATATAGCAGTTCTATGGTTTAGTGCAGCTTACTGGTCTGTTTGCTTGTTAGTATATTTCCCTGTTCTGTATGCTACACTGCCTCTATGGATCTGAAATGGGCCTGCATGGTTTCCTTCTATGCATATTTACACTTCCGATCTGATTGGTAATTCATTATCTTCTGTTGTGTCAATGTCCAAGCCATATGCTGATTTGGAGATATGTGGACTTTACATGACTGTGTCAGGAAAACAAAGTAAAGGTGATACGACAACAGTGTGTTCACTCCGGTTTGTTTGCAATATGGTTGTCTCTGTGGTCTTAATCTCTGTTAACATGCAACTGAATCAAACCATTTCATAAGATGCTTATAAAATTCTTTAGCTAACTGCCGCATTATAATCACTGAATATGTCTGTAAATGCTGGCCTTTCTTGAAAGTCTCGGCCAGCCGATGACTCCTGATAGTAGACTACAATGGACAACTATGATGTTTCTTCATATGAAATTGGCTGCTTGATGAAAGATAATTTCTTGGATGTTGTAGAATATTTCTGTGTTTCAGACTGTGCTGAATGTACTGTGCTGAATGTCTCGTTATCCTAAGTAACTGAACAAATTGTGGTGGAGAATGAAAACACTTCTGTAAAGGAAACAAATATATTTTGAAGCTGTGGTCTTCAAGATTGATTGTGTTCACATTTAGTGCAGGCATAGAATCATAGTACAATCATAGAATCATAGTACTGGTACTTAATAAAGCAGCAAGGCTTCCAGACAGTAATTTGGTCGGTTGATTCAAAGATTGTTTACTATGCAACGCTATTTCTACTGATAACCTGTGAAAATTTAAGATAACATGAATGATAATCAGTTGAGGTCATCATGGCATTTGAACTTTGTAAAAATCGTCTTAAACTTTGTCCACTGCGTTGTGTGGCATGCTGCAGTAGTGATTTGAATGATTTAATTGTATTTTGTTATCTATAGTACTGAGTTTTTATAGCTTACAGTTTTGTGTTTTATTTATTTTCCGTCACAGGATCTGCTTACGAGAGAACTTAAGCAGATTTATTATAATTTGCGTGATTTGCTATTAAAGCTGAAGTAAAATTATGAATATGGTAGCAATCAGGATGGATTAAATTAATGTCAAGGTGTGAGTAACAAATTTCAATGTGAATTGTAATTTGTCATGTGCCGTTTGTGCTTACAGATAGGCTTGCACAAACGACACTACAGTAGGTGATAAGAACAAGTAAATGTGTTTTGATTTAGTATTGCTTTTTACTGAACTGAGAGCTTTGCAGTGTTTTTATAGTACCAATTAAACAAACACTTAGAATACTGCAGTTCCTGGAATTGTTTGCCTTTTCTGTTTATGTTGTGAAATTCTGCTGCTAGCAGATTACCTACCGTCAGACCGTTTTGTGACCAAAACTTAGAACCTTGTATTATATTGTACTGTATAACTGTATGTTCCAGTTTTGAGATAGTAATTATTATTATTAAGGTCTCTGCTGTTCCCTCACTCATGTACTTCAGCTCCAGCGCACACTAATGAATTGGTCCACTTTCCTGTCTTCTTTCACACTTACTTACCTATTTGCTTGATGCAGCTTTGCTAACGTTCTCGTCATGCATTAAGTTTAGATTTGTTTGATGGCTCTGCTCACATTGAGAGGTCCGTAAGAGGTGCTTCGACAAATGTTTAGATGCATGCATTCATAAATATTGACTGTGTAACTCTGCTGGTTTTCATTCATTTTTGTATCAGGTAAGATCGACCACCAGTTTTAATGGTCATCATACAACTGAGGTTGCTGTGTATGGACCTCGCTAGAATAGAGATAAAAATCTATTGAGATCTTCAGTATGCAGTTCAACAGCTTCTCACATAAAGGCACGATCAGTGACCAATGAAGCTTTCCCGGCCAGTAGCACTTCCTGTATGTATTTGGATATTTATATGGGGACATTTTAAACCTGTCAAAGTGCTGGATGCTGGTCATCTTATAGATGGGAAGAGATGCAGTGTTAGTGGAAAATTGTTCCAAGAGCTTGAGAAAGCACGCATTGCTTGAGTCTTTGTATGCAACTGTAGAGCCAGCAGGCTGCAGAGCAACGTGGTCATCAGCCCTGCTGGCTCCCAGAGAGGAACACGGAGCTCCCTGCCGGTTTAAGGACCACACTCTGACTATCAAGGTCTGCCCAAGGAGTAGAGTTGCGAATGTAATGTACTCGCCTGAAAGCCAAATGCACCACGCTCGTGTTTAGCTGAGGACATACGAGAAATTTCGCAGTTTCACCATTACTCACAGCACAGTTGACAACAGGCTACAGCTGATGGATCCTTTGCAAAGACAGAAGTTTATAGGTGTGCCAGAGCATGACGAAAAAGGAGGGACACAGGTCACATAGGCATGTAAGCAAGGTCTCTAGTAGATTGTTCTTTTTCATGCATATTTATGGCATCTCGCAAGGTTTTCAATTTTCTTTTCTGTAAAAGTTTTCATCGTTTTCTTTCCTGTATAATTTGTTTATTTTTGAATAACTGCTTTCTTAATTTTTGGATAGGCTTTATTTTCATTCTTGAGTGTAGATAATTGCACAGTGGAAGTAGGCCTACTTCCATGGCGAATGTTAGTATTGCTTGGCCTTATGAGTAATTGTTCTGTTGAGATACTGACAAAAAGAGGTTTGGATTCATTGCCAGCAACATGAAAACAGTTGTGAAAATCTTCACAAGCTTCTAAGTACTCAGTGTTTGATTTAAGTGTTTGATCACTTTGTTCTAATTGTGTGATTGTCTGTATAATTGTAGCGCTGTAAATTCTTATGTATATAAATATTTTATTTTCTTTTAAATATGCATGTAAATTTAGAGTTTCTAGTTTTCGCTAAATGAATTATTACTTTACTTCTGCTGCTCTACACTCATAACAGTACTTGGATATAATTAGTATCATGACTATTTTAATGATTTTATAATGTACAGGAGTCACAAGCAGTATTGCGCTTTGCTGTTGTCCTTTGAGATGTGCTTTGTTGTATGGAATTGAAGTCAATTTTGCACAGAAATCAGCAAATTCCTTAGAATTGTTGCCTTTCTACTGAATATTACTGTATAACAGTGGCTGCAGTATAGATTCTGAACCATTTAAAACCTTTATGTTATATTTCTGTGGTTGATGATCCAAAACCATGAAACCTTGCAGTTATGTCCGTTAGTCAAACCTTGGTCAACTCTGTTGTGTGCCAGAAATTCATTGACGTTGCATATAATTTTTAAGTAGGGTTCAATTGTTCGACATTTAGCATTCAAATATCAGGTTTAAAAGAAGTTGAATGTTTAAACTCTGCAGAACATTAATATTTTCGTATTAAACAATTACTGTTGCTAAATGGCACATAATCAGATGAGTGATGTAGAGGTTACGTCTAAGAATTTGTCAGTGCAGAGTAAAGTAATGGGAGCAAATTAGTTCAAATCCCAACTGGAAATATATTTTCCAGCTGAAGATCAAATTGATGGTAGCATATAGTAGTTGTCCTAAATACTGTGCTGGTTTTTGTGTGCTGTTAGATGATTTCATTAAGAGTAACACACAGTGCTGTTAAACTATAATACCTCATGTTTTAAGTTACCAGGAGCTCTTTTTGTGTAGTAATTATGAGAACTACACAACAACCGATTTATTTATTTGCCATTTGATGCCAACTCTTATGTCTGCCCTATCCTTTTATTGTGAAGTCGGACATTTTGTCTTAGCATCTGAATAGATTTTATGTGGTGTTTAAATATAGTAGTGCTGCATCTTCTGGATCAGATGCTAATCTTCACTACAGTTGTCTGGGTGTGTGGGGGGGGCGAGGGTGCCAAAATGAACATTGCTGCAGATCCGGAGTGGCATTTCCTGGCTTTCAAGGAAGTTTAAAAACCAGTGGGAAGCAGACAGCTGCTGTTTTTTAAGTATCTTGGTAATCTTTTATTTTCTCGTTATAAACACGTTTCTTCGTGTTGTAACTTTAATATACAAACTTTAGTGGTGTTTACCGACTTCTTTTCATTGGTGATTGCATCCTTAGATCAGATTGCGCATTTTATTACATTCTTGGGTGTGTAATAGTCTAATGGTTCTTGTTCATCTATATGCCGATAAACTGTCAAAAAATAAGTTCCAAAGCTTCTACTCCGCTTGTGTGTGATAGCAAACTCAGCTTATAAACTGAGTTCACTGACCTCATTGTGCTGGTGGTGAGGGAAAGCAGTGGCCCCCTCTCATAGGTGGAGGCTAAGCAAAGTGAAGTCAGTAACATGTCATAGCCGTGGCTGCCTTTTGGGATTAGCTCCAGGGACTGTTCTTCGTCTAAATGCTATCCCTGATTGTAGACTGTAGAGGTAAAGGGGACTCGTCTTTCTTTGCCTTACCGTACCTTTACTGGCAAACCATCTTGAACACGCTTATCCTCTTCACATTAACACTTTAATGACGAGAGGGATTAGTTTTCCATACATTTTAGTGCATGCTCGTTGTTAAAGTGTTTAAACACAGGACACTACTACTGTGACCTGCCTCCATTGTTTTCAGTGGTTGAAGTGTTTCTGATAATGATTTAGGGATGTCAGCAAAAGATGTGATGCTTTCATTGCTCGACAGTACTGTTTCTGCCACAGCTAGGTCTATCCTACAATTTATTTTGTAAACACAAGGTCTTTTGCTTTGCTAATACAGTGCTGTTTTCATAAATGTATGTTTAATGGAGCAATTGTAGCACAAAAGATGTTTTGTTGTATTCAGAGTTTGAATTAACAGAACTTTGTATGACTCAAGTCAGACTGGTGTTATTTACTGAGCGGTGGTAATGTTGTCTGTGTAACTACTATCGGCTTACTTTTTGGCTTGTGTCAATTGAATTGTCTGCAAATTTCAAAAACTTTTTAATATTGGTGTGGTGAACTTGGTGGTTCTCTTGACTATCAGCTTTTGTTGGCTGCTGAAGATGTTACTTTTTCTGAGTATGTAAACCATTAAAATATTAAGTCTTACAAGAAAGTGTTTTGATTGTAGCAGACAAATTAACAACCAGTAAAGTGATTATGCTTTGCTTTCAATGGCAGCCTTAAAGTGAAGGTAAATTTCTGCATTAACAGTGTACGTTGTGTCTATGTGTGATCTAGTGTTAGATGAGCCATCGCTCGAAGCAGTTTCACGTATTACTGTAAAATCGCATTACTACCCTACAGCACTTATTCGTACCTGGTTTATGCAGCTGAAGATGGCTATTCTGTATGAATTCATAAAGTTTTATAAATAAATTAATGTAATTGAACAGTTTTATTTCATTATGAACATGGATTTTGTTTGGGCAGCATGAAGAAGAAGAGCTTTGATGTAAATGCAGTCTAAAGGATTGTGTAATGCTGACTGCAGCTTTTATATGCCAGGAGACTACAAGACACGCTACTGCTGATAAGCGCTTCAAATTGCAGAGATTCAAGTCTCAACATCAGAGAACTGGTGATGAAGGTAGCAGGAGGCAAATTCCAGTGCAGTTCTTCTTCTGACCAATGATCATTGATTAGATTTCCTAAATCTGATAGACAATGAAAGGCACTTTGGCCTACCTAAACCGAATAAACTAAAACTGCTTAAGAGTTAGTTTAGTTTCAGATTACACAATGTTTGATCAATTAGGCATTAAATTACAAGAAACAAGAAAGCTAATTGTATATTGCCATTTTATGTAGTACACGAGAATAAACTCAACAAGACACATTGACGTCTCAACGACCATGATTACAGGTTAAAATGATAGGACTGCATTAGTCGATTAACAAACGTAAAAAGTAACAACTTGGAAAAAACACGAAGGAACGAACGTTAACTGATGTAAAAATATTGCATGAAAGTGTCTTACAGCAGCAGCAGCAGACCGGTGACTATGTCTCCTGCTGGTCTAAGAGAATTGCCATTAGGAGAATAGATTACTATGGCTCAGCATCAAACTCCAGTCTGGCCTTGCCAACATTAACCCCATGTTTCATTTACTGCAATGCTCAAGTCAAATGGAAATGCTAAGGCAAGAAATCCTAAGCACTCTTGTTCTTGGAATGCCTTCTGGACGATGGGATGTTCAGTTTCTTCTTCCTCTGCTCGTACATTCTCTGCATCAGTATGTACACACCTACAAGTCGACACAAAACAGTTTCGCTCAGGAAAAGTATTTGATTCGCCTTAACAACTTTGTCAAAACTTTGCTGTGGCACGAGCGCTCGGCCTGTAATGCAGAGCATGGGCTCAAGCCTCCACTTAGGCAGTCACTGTGAAGGAACCTTGAGCAAGTCCTTAACTCATACTTTCTCAGCACCAATGATGTTCTGTCAAATGGTTGTGTGTGCACTTGTGAACTTTGAAAGGAGTGCAATATCAAATATGGTTGTTTTGTAAGGTTACTTCTGCAAGAGAAGAGAATTCATTCTGCACTCCTGCTAGCACAACAGATTGTTCATTAATTCTGCTTAGCCCACTAACATGGTCCAGTAAATCCATGTAAAATTTAAAACCAAAGTCCATAGAACCAAGCAAACAAGGATATCAGCAGCAACCACTCATTTCAAATACAGCTGAAGACCTCCAGACCCAGACATTAGTATACATTCCTTAAGTTCGTGTTTTACACTTATTTCCTCAGTTTTGTACTTTGCAAGTGCTGAAATCAATAATCCGGTCTAGTCCTTAGCCATTTTATAAGCAACAGAATCAAATCTTTATTAAAAAGTCATAGTATTAGTAGGTAGTATTATTGACAAATGTCAAAGGAAAATTCTTCAACATTTTGTACTGCAGAAGAATATCCTGTTACTTTACCCTTCATCTCAGTGATAACAAGTTTATACATGCTCATAATTTTGTAAGTAACTACAAACTTAGAAAACCCTGGCACATTCTAACTAGAGTAAGTTTTTTCATGCCTGAAGCTCAAACGTGGCTACTCCAACTGTCATTCGACCTCTCCATCCCTACACAACTCAAAATGTTCAAATGACATTAGTCTTAAAACCCCAAATTCATTGGCAGTGGCAGGCAACTGGCCAGATAGCTGCTGTTATAATTTAATAATTAGCACCAAATACTTCTCAGCCAATCACTGAGTTTTCCTCATAACTTCAGACTAAACACCTAACAGCCTCAGATACAGCACCACATAACTACTCCTTTAGCTATTTTCAACTAACAAAGGCTAAATAAGTCCTCAACCTAATTACCATTATAATGCAATTTAACAAAGCTGAATTTACTACATAGAAGTCCAAGATCACAGCATTTCCATGTAACACAGCATTTAAATTATAAATAGTACACATTTTCAAAGGAAAATTTCTTTGATTGCATTTGTAGGCCAACTTGTTTATTTTGGTTATACAGTAAATTCGACTTAACAGCTTCAGTAGTTCCACCCCACTATCACTCAACATTTTAATTTTTAGTCAGCCTCCTTTGTATGATTCGTCATATTTACCAGGTATGAAGACAACCATGTAGATTCGCAAGATTGTTCCAAAATGAAAGGAACAGTTATAAGAATTTGGCAGCTCTATGGTCCATTTGTTCGACCGATCAAAGTGTTGCAGTGCAGTCAACATTATCACACCTGTTGGAAGAAAATACTAAATTACAGATGAACATAAAAGTAAACAAAAATTAAAACTGAAGTTCTGAGAAATCCCAAGTTTTAACGCAAAGATACGTAATTTAAACGAAGGACTAGCATTTCATCAAAAACAGCTGGTTTTTATTTTTGTCATTCTTTTGCAACAGTCATGCAACTATGCAAAACTTGCATGCATGCATAATAACAGCTCTTAAAGGCGCTAAATATATTCTGATTACAATAGATACTGGTGATAAACAGGTCAATAACTCATAAATAACGGCAGTGATATTTCAGTTAACAGAAACTGAAACGAAAATTATAAATTTTTGCTTAACAGAAAATGGAACTAAAATAAAAATTATTTCCAAAACAGAAATGAAATAGAAACGAAAATTCAACTGTGAAAACGAAACCAAACCGAAATTGTTGAAAACATGTAACAAATTTTCTGCATTTTCATTGGGCTTTCATTGAACTAAATCGCTGCCTTTGGAAGTCTAGGTATTTAGGCAGACCATTTATTCTTATTATTATTCTATATCCAGTCATACAAAATTAAGTCATCTGCTAGTTCAGTATATTTTTTAATTAAGAATGAGCTCATCGTGATTGTTAGCTGGATGTAAGCATGAGTGCGAAATATGGCAGTATTTTGCATGGGACCTATGACGATAAGACGAATAAGAGTTCGTGCTTAGTGAAATTTGGATCAGACGTGAACAATAATTATAATCCACGTGGACTGCAGCTTGCAGGCAAGAATTTGATTAATCTGTAAATATGTTAGATAATATTAATTGCAGCTGTTATTTGCACAAAGTTTCCTAAAGTTACTTATTTATCAGCAGAGGCTACGTTATTTGCAGACTCACTGGAAAGATGTCATCGTGAAACATGTGAAATCAAGTTAAGTCATCTGTTAGTTTGCTAAATTTTTATTTTGAATAAGCATTTCTGCACTCGCACCAGTTTACTAAATAGTATGTTAATGTAATGTTTTGATGTAGCTGCTGATGGCTGACAACATAACATTGATGTTACTGCCTGTAACTGACTGTTGAAAGCTGGGCTCCTATTAGCAAAACATTATTGCTCCTTCTGGGTTCACCCTTTGATACTCGTTCACCGATGTGCCTTGTAGCATGTAATTACAATTGGTATCAATAAAAATTTTATGCTTGGAATTGGAACTGAAAGATTACTTTTTGTTGCTCAGTTCTGTATTTCACAATCTCATTGTATTTGTAAATAATTTTTACTTTACAGTTTGTCATCTGTATTCTGCTTTTAACCCTTTAGCGATGAGAGAGATTAGTTTTCCATACATTTTAGTTCAGGCTCATCATTAAAGCGTTAACTGTTTGGGTGATTCCAGTACTGCTTGTAGAGCTAAAATGGTTTGCAATTTATTAGCAGCCGACTATTAATTATTTAATAATGCATTATACAAAATGGCAATATGCAACAGTGTCATTGTGATAATTGAGCACGGGATGGTTGCATTTAATTACATCATATAACTGAACAGTCAGCTACCACTACTGTATAATGAACAGTGCAATGTACATACACTGACAAACCATATCCAGCTTTTAGCCTTCTGGTAGATCATACCTCATGACAGTGTTATCGAACTTGTCAAGTTACACTAACAGGCGACATATTAAGCTTTCTGGCAATTCTCAACTGAACAGATTTTTATGGCAAATAATTGTAAGTATGTCCAATTTAGTGTGTTTTATGAACAATTCAAGGCTGAAGGTTCTGGATCATTGGGCACAAAAGACAGAATCACATGCATCAACCTGTTCAACACCTTTTGTCAGTCATCCCACACAACTGGCACTGAAACTATTTAAATATCTTTTTCAGAAGATACAGCGTTACAATTGATCCTTTGACCAGCTCGGATTTGACACAGAGCCAGGTTACAAATACACAGAAGAAGGGTTTTTGTGAATAAAAAACTTGTGAAGTAATTCATGGGTATCATTATTATCTGCAAATTGATGCTAATCATCGATGCATGTGTGTAGCACAAATGTTAGACATTGTAAACAATGGCAGGCAGAACAGTGTTTCTACCTTTTAACATCTGATTATATATATAATCAGTTGTACGTCCAAGTTGTTGTCTATCAATGCAAAAATATATGTGGAAACTGAAATTTTCCAGTAACTGAAATTAAAACGACAATTACTTCAGAACTGAAACAAAAACTGAAATTATTTCAAACTGAAACTTGGACTGAAATAGAAATTATGAGCCCCAAAACTGAATAAAAACTGAAACAGTAATCATTTTCAAAACTGAAATATCACTGCATAACAGACACTATCAGAGTTTAATAATTTTAAGGCACATCTGTTAGACAACACCAAGGTTGATGCTTTGTGTGTTGTGATAATGCCATTAGAGAAGTCACTGGATACCAAAATGGCTACCACACACTAAGAGCAGTAGGAAAAGTGGTCTGGTTTGCCACAAAACACTGGGTTCAAATCCCATCCAGCACAGAAATCTAATTTCACCAAAATGTTTCCTCTGCAGTTGTGCTCGTGAGTTCTTTAAAAGAAACTTGTCAAGGTTGTGCTTGACATAAGTGTCTTGGCCTAGCTGTAATTCCACTGAAAAATCACAGTCAAAACGCACCTTCACAAACAGATCCAAGAGGAAACAATGGTATCCAAGCCGTGTACCTTAGCCATGTCACAAGACCCCACTGCTTCTCCATAGTAGCCAGCATGTAATAGGGATACCTAAATAACAAATTCAATTAGCATCAGTTAATAATGTCAGTAAAATACACATAATCCATTTTTGTCCAGCATAATGACATTGTATCTGTATTTCCTGAAAGAGTTGAACAAAATCAGTTTTTTCCGGAAATATGCATCCAAGAATGGTCATCTGAACAGTTTTACTTCCATGAAGGAATGCTCAGCCCAGCAGATGTTAAAGTTTCACATCTTCAGTGCTCAATGATTTTAGGTATATTTTATATCATCAGCAAACTGGAATGAATGAATGAATGAATATGAGATTTACATGCCAGATGGCAATACTCAAATCACAGACACGGTCAGTCGCTAATGGGAGGTAATAGACAGCTGAGGAAGTAAGATAAGTGAATGAAGGATTTGCAAAATAGAAAGTTTTACATTGCTGCTTGAAGGATGAGATTATTGACCTTACAAACTTGTATCTTTACTTGTAAAGGTATGTTATTCCAGACAGTGACAGGCTGAGCTAAATGCATGCTCATTGAAGGCCTTAGCAACAAAAGGTTGACGAACACCACAGTTGGCAAAGCCATGGACTGTATAAGTTTTTGAAAAGACAGAGAGGGCAAAGCAAACACAATCTTCTCACAAAAATCCAAATAGGATACTGCACAAGCCCTGTCTTCAGCTCTACAGAGCTAATCTTTCGAGTTTTGCAACAAATGCAACAAGCGAGTCATGATCGTACTCATATTTTTAAAACCACAAATTTAAGATAATTACTACGTACCAGTGTACATTTGCACAGATAAAACCTTGCTAACTCTGTAATGAAAAGATCCCTGTCCACATTATGAAAAAGTTAAAGATGTATTTGTTTACACGGCTCTATAGAAATATGGTCAAACCTTAAAACTTCTATGACACTCCACGCCAAAAAGAGATACCAGACCAAATCATGGCTCTGAAGTTTAGGTTCCACGGCCAAAAGGCCAAACAGAACAAGACCGCGACCACCAACCTACAACAGTCCACAGGTTTCACACAGAGCAGACTTTTCAACCCTGTAGCAATTTCAATGTTTATTTTTTTAATTCAAGTAATAACTTTCATTATAACATAACAACTTTAAGAATAATAATTCAACATTATAGTCATAAAATGCAAATACATATTTAGTCTATTTGAATAACCAAAATGATAATGAAGGAGGTGATAAAAGCGGTCATTATACAACTCATGATACTGGGTCGACTGAAACTCCAGAGTGGACTAGTTTGAAGGAGCGAACATTAACAGAAGACAGTCAAGGAGCTTAGAAGTTGGTCAACTGCAGTGGATAACTCATTGAAGACAACTCAGTAATTGGGATTAAATGTTAACACGGCCATCAAGTTCAGTGAAAAACTATAGCGCAACATATTTGGAGTGGACATATCGACAGGGTTTGTAATATTCATGTATAAATTGTTCAAATGATCGAACTTGTGAAGCTTCAGATTTTTCGTGATGTTTGAAGTTACAAGTGATGGCCTTGACTTTTTTCCAGAAGTTCCAGAACTAACAACCAACCCAGAAATTGGATTTAACCGAGTTCATGTGACAAAGGTGTTCATCAAACTATGGACACAGCTTAAAAAATTTTCCTTTGGAGTTTCCTCACTCACTGTAAGAAATTTTTGCATTTCAGAACATTTTTTAAAAAAGGAATCATTTATAATGTAAATTGTATTATGCTACCAATACAGACAGACAAGCATAATAATAAAAATCCTGAAGGTCAAAATTAGTCTAACCATTCTTGACATGACGATATTTGCTATTTCCAAAAGAGTGACAGCTTTGACACTAGAGTGTTAGGGGTTTGACTGATTACAGAATCTGCTCCTAGGACAGATCATGTGTGATGCTAGTTAGATTTTCAATTTTAATGCATTTTCACCCTCCCTCCCTCATACATTACCAGTGTTATATAAACAGTCCGTCATACTATAACTTAACAGTAACAAATTTAGTACTGAAAACTTGAGAATATACAACTATCTCCTATATGTTACTACCACAACACTTCCAGTGCAAAGAGTTCACACTTTCCTTTCACTTAAGTACCTGCATAAGTGCTGTTGCCGCTCCTGTTTTGATCCACCCAACTAGAGGATGCAACACCTCCAAAATGGCAGCTGACTGACAGACCATCATAGCAGGACCCACTGCCGCAAACGTGTCTTTTCGAGAATCTGAAAAAGGACCAAACAAAAATTAACAAAACCTTTTCATAAAGCACAGACAGTTCGAAGTTACAAACAATTTAAATTTAAAGTATAAAACTTTTATTAACCATATCAGAAACCCCTCAAAATCGCCCTTACATAAAGGATCTTTTGGCCAAGACGCCAACACAGGGTGTCATGGTATTACATGGATGGTCATACATCTGAACCAAACTGGGCCCAGTCGTGCTTAACTTCACTGCATATACAAAACCTGTATCATCAATACCATGCAGCCAACCATACGTCTGAATATATGGCATTCACTTAAAACCTGGAAAGAGATTTTTCCTCTTTTGATTTGCCACAACAAAGAATCGCAATCTAATTTTAGACACACTTCTCTTGTTCTTCTCAGATTTCACTATTCTGTGATGTCTGCAGATCTTAAATATTTTCCTATAAAACCTACATCAATGTCTACAAGTAGAAGAGTTCAGATCAGCCAGTACACAATGACAGTTAAGCTTGTATTATATCAGCCTAACACATGTCTGAATATAAGGCATGACTAGTTGACCAGCATGGATAAGCTAACTGAAACATACAGCTTACAAGTACGGTAATAGTTATATTCTGTATGTTACCTCTTACAAAAGCACATTTCTCGAGTGTCTCTTACACCTTCAGTGACCAAAAGTATATTATATACCTTGGAGAAGCCATAATGGACCACCCAGAGTGCTTCTAATTTACTAAAAAAAATAATGCAACGTTCGTGTTTAATAATTCTGGGATACATACACAAAATTTTTGCACATACTGGCATACTTATATAAAAAACACAGATTTCATTTTAAATTCTAAAGAATAAGAGTCTAAAGTACCAAATTTAGCCTGCTATCCCAGTGGCGGCGCGTGGGGGGGAGGGTACAAGGGGGTGCGGTCGCACTGGGCAGCCACTTGAGGGGGCGGCACTTTGACTACCTGGAATATTTTTTTCGGTGCTTCCCGTGGTCACCGTATTGCTTCATTTGGAGTTATTACGTAATTCGTTGCTAGAAATTTCAATCAAACTTTTTAACATCATAATTCAGTGAACTGTAAATCTTCACTGTTCATGCGAGTTTCAATGTATTTCTTAGTTTTAAATTGATTTAGATCATTTTAAGCCTATAGTTTCTAGTAGCGGCGTAGCTAGGATATTCTGAGCCCAGGGACGAACTATGAATTTCGAGCCCTACCCCGTTTTACTATTTCGCATTATCCAAATAATAGAATGGCAATTTTAATTTTAATTAAATAAAATATATGAAATACAGATAG
The DNA here is from genome assembly GCA_963556255.1 of Allolobophora icterica. Lineage (NCBI taxonomy): Eukaryota > Metazoa > Annelida > Clitellata > Crassiclitellata > Lumbricidae > Allolobophora > Allolobophora icterica. Next base: position 66,095,789 of record OY744602.1, on the reverse strand, counting down.
TACATGAATGTTGCACCGTATTGCTGAATGGGGCACCAAAATCATACCCGAGAACTGGTTTGTAAGTAATATGGATACAAATGGATATATTGAAGTTCCAAACTTAAATCATATAAATTTATTTGGGATAGATTAGTTAAAACAGCATCAAAATTAACAGTACAATTATTTATCTTAACCCTCATTTTGGCAACCCCTTCCCTTGGCGCCCGGGGACACATGTACCCTGTGCACCCCTAGCTACGCCATTGGTTTCTAGAAATAATGATTGCGCTTCATTATATTGATAATGTGGTATTACTTTTGAATTTTTTGATGCACACCTCTCCTTCTCTAGCCACATCTCCAACCTCCCGCACTCCTGTTTCGTGAACATTCGTGACCTCTGACGCATCCGGCCATGCTCGACCTTAAAACTGCCTCCACCATTGCTACCTCTATTGTTCATTCAAAGCTTGATTACTGCAGTTCCCTCTTCCTCAACCTTGAATCCACCTATATCAAGCGTCTGCAACTTATCCAAATCTCACCTGCCAGAGCTGTCACTAGAACGCACAAACATCATCATATCACTCCCATCCTCAAATCATTCCATTGGTTAAAAATCCCGAGAGAATCCACTTCATTATATTACACTAACCTACAACCTTTTACAATATTCCCGGCCCAAGTACCTCAGTGATCTCTTCACCATTCAGACAACGCGCTCCACCCGATTATCGCCCTATCTGTCTTTCTCGACCGCCAGTCACAAGTCACTACTCATCTCAGTTTCTCCAACCGAGCCATAATCAACACAGCACCACGCCTGTGGATTGATCTCCCCCTGAATTCCGCAGCTTCTCAGTTCTTCCATCCTCTGATTTGATTTACTAATGCTAAAAGTACTTTAAGTGCGCAGTACACTAGCTAGTAGCGGATCTGCTTCATCTGCTACTGTGCTCTATACTAGGCTAAGGCTACTACTAACTACTATCATACACAACACAGACAAAATTTCCCTAGACTACTAAACAGGCCTGTCACCTTACGGGGAGGGGGCGGCACACTGATGCTTCGCACCACCTTTAAAAAATCCATGCGCCGCCACTGTGCTATCCCCTCCCCTGAACAGGTTCCACTGTAAAGAACAAGACCAATGGCAATTTACCTTAACAACTGAAGCAGAAGACCAGTATCATAAGCTAGCTCTGGGGCAGCCATGGGTATGAACTGCTAGCAGCTTAATTTTTCTTAACGCTTGCCATCTCATCTTCTCACCGACAGTGTGCAATCAGTGTACTCATTATGGCTGAGTTGACTAAGGGCACAGGTGGAGATCTCTTAAATTTCTGCCCTAACCGAGATTTGAACCCCAACCTCTTCATTGACTGTCCACTAGACTATCGTGCACCTCCCTGTAGCAACTGAACCAGGAAGCAAATCTTCTGAAAAAACCAAGTTCAAAGGAGTTCTAAAAAAATAATTCTAAAACAAAGCCTTGGTGTTTCAACATCTAAACATAAAGTACGTGATAAACACTCACCATAACCATAAAGATACCATCTAATGCATATGGTAACAAATATATAGCAGTATCCAATCCACTGGAAAAGATTGTACAGAAACAGGTAGATCATTTTCAGGTCATGGATAACTGCAACACAATAAAATATGAGAAAAATGCAAACACAGCAAAAGAACTATGCATGTACTCTAATAAAGTAATTGTAAGACAGCAAGTGTACAGCACCTCACGAGAATATCTCAGAAGCAGTCCATGCATTACCTTTACTTAACAGACAAAAAAGCTCACACCTGGGTAACAGCTAGATCTACAGCAGCAACAACTTCAAAATTTTCCATTTATTTTAACATCAAACTAAAACTGATACAAATGGATTGCAGCAATCCACACAACAGCATTTTCATATGGCTTATCAGTAACTCTGGCTAGTTTTGCAAGTGAAGTCATTCTATGTGGTAGCATAATCCTCAGAGAAAAAAATTCAAACACTGCTACTCATGTGTCAGAATTCATGGTTTTGCTATGAAAAATGTAGATACCAACAGCTCCATTTATGTACTGTATGTGTGTATGCATGCAAGTATGCATGCATATAATCATGCATGTGCGTTAGTATGTAGGTAGTTATTCATTTCCCATCTTTTCTGATCATCTCAAAGGCCCTAAAACATGGCTTTCAACAGATACAAAGATGTGCAGCAACTGACAGCCAGAAATGCTTTTTAAGTTGTCTTGTTTTTGGTACATGCTGCCAAATATACGAGATACTAGCAAGTCAGAAAGACAAAGACTGAGTAAAATAATTTCAAATTGGAAGAAACAGTTACGAACTGTTTGATTCAGCTGCCATCACTTCTTTTTCCAATTTCTCCAAAGCTTCCTTCTGCTGTGGCTACAAAACAATAGTAATCAATTCAGTAGAACTATGACAGTATAACTGAGGATCAGCAACAATCATAGCAGATCATTTTAATTTCTTCCATGGTATGGGAGCAAAGCCTGTGTTGAAACAATGAACACCAAGATGCTGCAGGGAGTTAGTCATGGCTGGGTGAGATTTATGGAATAGTTAAAAAGCAGAGCAGTCCCTGAAGGTCCTAGGGGACCACAGATCAAGGCTACGAGAGCTCTTGCATAATCTATCCTGCTATCAGACCATGAAAAGTGCCCAAACAAGCACTGATACCAAGTAATTATTGCAGATTTTAAGAAGATGTAAATAAGAGATATCAGAAGATGCAGACAACACAGATAAAGAAAATGCAGGCCCTAATTTAATACAAGCCCAAGCAGAAGTGTTTCAAAGTGACCACACAGACAGGAACTTTGATTGGATTTTCACAGGTGATTGAAAAAAGAAGAAATAAACATTTTGGCAAAATTTAAAACTATTTTTGTTCATAAAGTTGTAAACTCTGGACTTAGTAACATACTTACTTGTTTAATAGTTAACAGAATCATTCTGTCATATAATGTATTAACTCTGGATACTTTTGTTGGCTTTATTCATAATTATCATTGAGTTATCTTGGAACAATTATATGCTTATGATGGCCATATATTTAAGGTTGTTGTTAATAAACTCACTTACATGCATTCTGACTAGAAATTTCTGCATGACTGTGCAATTTTTCAACACTGCATCTAGAAGTATGGAGCAATTTAGTCTAAATATACAGATATACTTGGAAATGCTAACTTTTCTGCTAATTAAACTGATTCAGCTTTTAACAGGGGAACTTTCAAATAAATAAGAGAGAGACAGACATACAGTGAGATCATCTTCTGAACTTCCATCAGAATCCTCAAAGGCAAGATGATCAAAATCTGTTTTGAGCCATGACAGTTTCCCCGTCTTTTCCGCAAGCCTCGGCCAGATTTGACCTCTACCAACTTTCTTGCATTCAATTTCAACAGCTCTTCCTGTCACTCTGTATTTGCTAGTCTGCAATACAAAATACCAGTACAAACATCTCAAAATATATACCACAGCAGTAATACCAACAAAGAACATGTCAGCTTCGAGAGCCCTTGCACAGTCTAGCCTGCTAACGCTGTTATCTAAAGCCGACAAGAGCTAACACTGTTCAACACAACAGTAAATATACCTAAATTAACCTAAACAAACTTGCTGATAAATTATCAACACAAAGACCTAAGAAAAAGAATCATGAGTCAAGGGCACAGGAAGTTTGTTAAAAAATGCTACTTAAAACAGAAATTACCTTTGGATCAACTGGCAAGTAAAAGTCAACATCAAAGCTATATAGATTGACTCCACATGCACCAGATCCTTGTGCTTTAAATTTCAAATGATCGTCTGTGAGATCAACATCTGGTCCCTGTACACACAACAAAAGCCAACAATGACAAAGTCAGAATGGTAAACCACACATTACTGCAACAATAATTTGTTGATATATGCAGAATTTCTTTTAACTACAACTACCTGCTATGGCGTCAGACTCCATTGGTTGGTCTTGGCTTTTGCAACATCAGTGAACTTTATCTAATGAATCAATACCCTATAATAAATTTAAAGTTAACAGAAGCAAAACACCCAGAATTATGCTAACATCAGACCTATTGCCCCAGTCATTCTGGCTACGTTTTGGCCCAAATTAATTATGAAAGAAAACATTATAGAGCTGCTATTCTAATATCATACATTGGCAACCTTGCCTATATAGCATTAATATTAGTTAATGTTTATAGACTAAATTTATTCATTTGTTTTGGCAGATCAAGATCATCATTTGCAGAATTTGCTTCATAATTCTCATAAATTCACACAATTTATGCATCTGACTTCATATTCCGGATTGATATTTTACAACTGCTTTGGATTTTGTAAGTTTTATACAATACAATATAATACAACTGTATTTGATATTGCCCTCCTTCCAAAGTTCAGCAGTGCACAAGACCATACGACATAACATTGATGGCACAGAGCAATTGAAAATGAAGGACTTGCTCAAGGTCCCTATACAGTAACTGCCTCAGATGATGTTCGAACTCGTACTCTCTGCGTTACAGCACAGTATAAATAATTGCACAGTACGTCGACTCCCATTGCTAACTGTTGACTAGTTTTTGGGGTGATGCCATTTTGAAACTGAGCTTTTGAATTATAGATTTAAGCTGAAATTAACGTTAAAAATAATATTGTTAATTCTAATGAAGTCCTCGATGTTGTTGAAACGTTTAAAAAATATTTTATGTGATGGATTCCGGTGTATCAGCATGTAGTCCTCAATGTTGTTGTAACGTTTAAAAATATTTGATGGTGTATCGACGTGTAAAAGCTCATTTTCAAAATGGCGGTAGGTCACACATTCTGACTGCTGCATCGGCCGGGAGTCGAGGTATTGCGTAATTATTTATACTGTGGTTACAGGCCGATCGCTCTAACCAATTCCCCACAATTGCCCACTGTGCCATACTTAGAAAGTTATTCAGACACCTTCCATCACTTAGCACAAATGCCATTTTGAATTGGTGAATCTATATATGGTGCTCGAACAATGTCATGCACAGACTTATATGCACAGCCAGTAGCCAGTCAGGATTCAGTTATGTAATGATGAGCCAATATTCCAATTACGTTCGGTGGCGTTATTTCACTGCGCTGCTACGAAGGGACGAACTAAACAATAGCACTGAATTATATAACAATAGTATTGTATAACATAACAAACAGCTCTCGTGCTCTATACATCACAGTTTAATTAGTGAAAGAACCTAATTAGAAATTCGGACAACATGCTGTACAAAAGAGCTGTCGAACGATTAAACAAGTAGCCCATAATAAAAAAAAATAGCCGGTTATCTCGTGCACCAAAACCAAGCAGTCCAATTGTGCAAACTAAACCATACGCATATATGGCTAATATAAATTATAAACTCTGGTGTTTTACCGATCCGATATCGCTTATGTCAACTTTCAAAAAGATACAATCCTTATTTTGACCCCAGTAAACAAACGGACGAAATGTATCCGCCATATTGTTTTGTTTGGCGCTAAATAAATCCTGTTGCAAAGTCCTCGTCAGGCAACGACCTCTTAAATATTATAACGTCGTCAGGTGTCCTCGTCGATTATATAGAAATATCCATGGTCCTCTTTAGATGCCTCGCTGGTAGATGCATTGGAGATCGTTGGATGCACTCGACCACATAATTTTTTTTTGATATAGTCTAATAAGGTCTCCTTCCGAGTCCTTCGATTTTTCTTTGGTCTTTTCACAACCCGATTGTTCTGCCCATGGTCGTCTTCGACAACCTCTCTGACTTGACGTAGTGCTCGTAAAAACTTGCTGCTCAGCATAAATATTCACTTCCAATTCTCGTTCTAAACGACACCTGCCTTAACAGCTGCGCTGCCTTCACTCTTGATATGGCCCTCTGGAAACCGGACTCGGACCTCCTTTGGACTACTGTCTGGAAAACCCTCCCTGATTTGATGTAGTGCTCGTGAATAGGCTGATGCTCTGCGCTTGGCCTTCGAGTGGCGCTTTAGAAGTTTGTAGATTACGATTACGAGGTAATTAGAGCTATAGAAGTTTTTCGGGCTTATGATTACCATAATGAAACCAAGGTCGTAGTTGCCTTGTTAACATTTTCAGTTGGCTTAAAGGATTAACATTGAATTGACTACTGATTCACCATAGCGAATATGTATACATCGAATGGCTAATATGTATACGCTATAAAAATCGAGTGCAGTGGTGCAAAAACGTTAACGGGAATAATTTTTATATAGGGCGGTATTAGACCCAACGACCTCATATATAACGATTAGACCACGTCGCCACGTGAGCCCGGGCGTAGGGTCCAGAACAGAAGCGAGTACACCAAGTAGCTAGGCTGCACACTTGCTGGTTGCTACTCCGTTTATTTTGCAATAGATAACCTTCGTGGCCACCGCTGAGTAAATTTCAACATTTTTCCAATGTAAAAAGTTATATATTTATTGCTAATAAGGTATGCTTCGTGATCTTAGAAATTCGGTCGCTCTTCTCCCTTCTGTGCTAAAACTCAAATACTCCGAGCATGGAGTGTGTTTGGAATGGGGATTCGCGGACGATAATAGAGGTATCCGACTTGCCGTTGCTAGGGAGTAAGGTGTATTCATTCTATGACACAAAGTTTGCAGGAATATTCTTGAATTACCATTAAAATTAGGTAAACGGTTAAAAATGGAGAAGAAATGTTTTAAAGTTATGCGGAAGTGTTTTTGCTCCCAATACTTGACTACACGACCGCCTGCATATTAGCCACCTCAATCGTCCATTCCAAACTTGATTACTGCAATTCCCTTTTCTACAACATCGACTCTTCCCAAACGAAACGCCTGCAAATAGTCCAGAATGCCCTCGCCCGCGCAGTCACCAGAACTCCCAAACACCATCACATAACCCCTGTTTTGAAATCACTTCATTGGCTAAAAGTCCCTCAACGCATCCAATACAAAATCATATCTCTTACTTACAACGCCCTTCAAACCTCTCAACCTTCTTACATTCGCCAGCTATTCACCATCCAACCGTAAGGGTCTACTACCTCATCATCAAATCTTTCTCTATCTCGGCCTTCAGTGTCCTCATCTCTGAAATTCTGCAACCGCTCCTTAGTCTATGCTGCACCGGCTCTTTGGAATGACCTCCCAAAAGATCTCTGCCAGTTTGCTCATCCTCCCATATCACCTGTTGACATCACCTCTCCTCCGCTTGCACTGTCCTCCGCTGCTTTCCACTCACGACTGAAAACCGAACTCTTCAAGATATCCGATCATGATTCCATTGCTGCGCCACCACACAACCGCCGTCATCACCGATTACCACTGTAACACCCTGCTGTCTACTCGGCTTGACCTCCCGGACTCTGACCTGGCACCGGAACGGACAAGGCGGACATGGCTATTGCGGACTTGATTTGATATAGCGCCAGTGAATAAGCTGGTCTCCCTGGATGTGGCTTTTGTGTGGCGCTGAGAAATTTCGGAGATTTACATTTACATTACATTATAGGTGTCGCAGTTATTGCAACCTGCTACACTTTTTATTCTTGCTAAGCTTACTTTTCAGCTGACTATATTGCTCTGCAATTGTTGCACCCTGCTGCACTTTTTCAGCTGAATATAAAACTGCTCTTTATTTTCACAAAATTTGTTTGTATCATTGCTGTCATTTTGAAATGAAAACCGTTGCAATTCACACAAGGTAACAAATGCTGCTCAGTGGTTCAGTTTTGCTGAAGAAGGGTGTAGGTGCCATTAAACTTTTGTTGAACATGAAAAACTTGTTAAGCTTTATTGTAAGTGAATAAGGCTTCTGTGCCCCTGTGAAATATGGGAGGCCCCAGTTTTTGGCTCTATGGCTCTTGAGCCAACAGTGGATGAATCCTAAGGTCCTGTACGTAGACCACCAATCCACAATGTTGCACATGACATGGTCGAATCATAATTATTATCCTGACTTATTTAATAATATGTTTAAACAGCATAGTAAAATTACTCATTTTTTTATGTCTTCTCATTATTCAGTTTCATCTGAGTTTTAGAACCAACTAATGCATTATAAATTATATTGCAGAGTTTGTAAGAAAGAGTTAAAGGCAAATGGATTCATCCTCTGTTGAAAATGTCATCAAGGATGCTATCCAAAAGCAGATAACTTCATTAAACCTGAGTCATCGGCAGATTGTAATTGTGCCTATGGACCTAAAGGATGCGACTTCATTGAAAAGGCTTCAACTGAATGACAATAAAATTATTATGCCACCAGATGAGATAGGGCACTTACCAAACTTAGAGGAGTTATCACTGGACAACAACCGTCTAACAGTCTTGCCATCAAACATCTTTTTGTTGAAAAACCTCACGTATCTTAACATAAGCAAAAATCCTGTTGGTGCATTGCCTTCGGCTATAGGCAACCTAGTCTCTCTTGTGCAGCTGTGGGTCATGGAAATAGAACTGGAAAGTTTTCCAACAGAGATTGGAAAGCTGAAACAGCTGGAAAAGCTTGGTGCACAATCAAATCGAATAATGGCATTACCAGAAACGTTTGGTGAACTCAGTTGCCTGCAATGGCTCCATCTGGCAGATAATCGGCTGCAGTCTCTGCCTCAGAGTTTCAGCAAGCTACAAGCTCTCGTCTCCTTGAATCTTGACTCAAATCGGTTTCTTTCGATTCCAGACTGTTTATCTGAACTGCGAATGTTAACTTTACTGAGTGTGAAGGGAAATGACATTGACGATCTCAGTGATGACATCATATTAGGATTGGTCCGTCTGACTAAGCTGGATATGCGCGACACTAAAATTCTGTTACGGAAAGAACACTGGAAGGTATGGACCATAAACAACCACTGTTGTTATCTCAGTAATATTAGTCTTATAAAAATGTTACTCCTCTTAACCATGGCAGATTTGATCCCTCATGAATGAAAAATTAGGTTGGGAGCATATTATTGTTATTATTATTATTTTTTTTTATGCCCATATGATCCCTTGGGGACTTAAATATTAATTAAAATAAGTGAATCATCTGGAACGGCCTCTATTCCTCAGGATTCGAGAGAGGGAAAGTGCCGCGGAAAGCTACTGCATTGAAACGTTGGATTGTCAACGTCAGGCGTTGGAAGAGGTATGATGTTTAAATTATTATTGTTATTATTATTATTATTATTATTATAATTATTATTATTATTACCATTATCATCATCATAATCATCATTGTCAGTATATGAAGATTTATAAAGCGCAAATTAATATAACTAAGTACACGGCATGTGCGCTAGTAGCAGCTTGGCTTAGTCAGATGATGTGAACAATTAAGTCTTTACTTTCTTCATGAAGCTTTTAGTACAAAGTTCTGGAACACAGAGTTCGACAGGCAGCGCGTTCCAAACCATTGGGCCAGATGCACCGAATGTTCTTCTATGCATCACAGTGGCCTTTGTGGACCACGCTAAGTCATAGCTCTTTCCTGAACGCATTCGTGACCAGCCAGGAGCTGAGGATGCTGGCACAGTCTTTGGCTAAGTGTGGTGGCACTATTTGATGAAGAAAGTGGCACCATCTTGTAGGTGATCCTCTTGTGAATGAGCATCCAGTGGAGTTCTCGAAGTACAGGTGTGATACGGTCTAACTTCTGAGCCCCAGTAATGAACCTGGCTGCAATGTCTTCATCCAAAAAAGTAAATTGACATCTAATGTGCCACCAAGTGTGCTGCCCTGATGTGTTGAATCATGCTGAAGGGTGTAAGCAGCTCTGTCAGTCAAATGGCATCCAGATCATCCGTCCTCTCAACGTGTATGTTAAATTCACTGCCTAATATGATGGCAGTGATACAGCACAAATGACTCAAAGACCGTATCCAGGTACACTGAGAGAAAGATCCAGGAGTTATCAGGACCTCAGCTGTGTACATCAGCATAACAAGATGGCATCCAACTAGAAAATCTTAAATTGAGTACAGTTGAGTTCGAGTGAATAAAGTACTTTTCTGAGTTGAAAAACTTGTGAAACATACCATCACAGTAGTCACCACACTCAGTGCAGATAAATTAAATCTGACAAACAAAACGTTCTCTGCGCTACCCGTGAAAAATTGAAAATTTACTTAAGCTGCTACTGGTGCAACGCATCAGGATGGTGCCACAATCATCATTGTTATTATATTATTAACTTTATTATTATTAACGAATTTAACGTTATTATTATTCTGCATAGTCCGACAACACAGAAGCTGTTACACTCACATTGTTGTCCTGGACTTGTCTCATTTGAAGTGCATCTTTTGGAAATGTTCGACAGCCATATTTCAGCATCATAAAGAGGTTATGAAAAGCTGATGTGTAAATTCCCGCATGCATATAGCATTTGGGATGCAAGTAAGAACAGTTGTTGGCATAATGTCGTATTGGTTTTTTCGCAGCCTCCTTTGATTCTGGTAGATATCTATGAGAAGTGCTCTATAAAATATATATATGTAGGATGCATAGCATGGTTTGCATCCTCTGTATGAAACATAGCAGCCACATTTCAAATCTTAGTTCTTGGAGAAGTGATGTTTAAAGCACTGCTTAGGAATCTTGTAGTCACATTGGTTGCTATTTTGTGTCAGGGACTTGAATACATTCTTACTGGTAAGAGTGTACCAAGCGGAGCTTTGAAGGAAGGCACCCAATCAGGAGACAGTTCATACAAATGCCTCAGCGACAGTGATACACTGACTGAAGACGAAGAAGAAGTCGTCATCAGAACTGAAGATCTCAGCTGAACTCTACTCAGATAACAGCATGAAGCAACTGTAAGCAATGTCACAATAACGTAAGATGCAATGACAACAACAAAAATAACCTTTTTATTATTATTATGGTACTCGTATAATATTCCAGAAGTGCCTTCTTCGTGGTGATGTCATGGCAATCTTCTTAACTTAGTTTATCCTTCAGGTTGCAGACCCTTGCGGCTGAAGGGAGGAAAGGAGAGGGCAAGGAAATTGGGAATGATGGTGTGTGATATGCGAGAGATAACTGAAGATCATTACTGTATTGTTTCATAGGATTGTAGTGGTGGTATTAGTGGTATCAGTATCAGCAGCATTTATTTATTGAATTTTGATGTAGTGTTTCATGAGGGAATGAGATGATAAACTGAGTTTGCAGGTACTTACATATGTGAATGTATCTTGTGTCTGAAAGGTGCTGAAACATGGCTCTCCAACAGATCTAAAATGGTGCCTAAATGTTACAGTTTCTTAACCTGTGTTTGTATAGTGGAAAAGTTCTAATTTTGAGTGGAAGACTGATGTCTTTAACTAGCAGTAAAATATTCAAGTTTTCCGTTGTTTGTTTTTAGATTTGGGGCTAAACAGATTTTCAGAACAGTTTGGTAATCCTTTTAAAATGATGCAAAACTGTTATTTTTGAGTACCATATGTTCCAATGTACTTGTGAAATTAAGCAATTTCATAGTCACTGTAGTAATTTTACAGCTACAACATTTTTGTAAGTTACTACTGACTGTTGCTGTTTATTTAAATGTAACATATTCATAGGGAATGGTTATTGTTTAATTACTGTTCTTAATATGTACTGAATGTTGTATTATCTTTTACCACATGATGCCTGCTCTGCAACTTTATCAAATATATGTTTATTGGACCTCTGGAAAGTCTGTAAAGTTAAGCAGTATGTTAGAGGTAAAGTTAATTTTTTTAATTGCATAAGAAAATAGATTTCTTACAACAATAACTATACTGCATCAGTCAGTCCAACAAGTGTTAGATGTTTAAGTTTTTAAAGTTATTATTATTCTCCAGACTATTCTCTTAAACAACGTCAAAATTATTGTGTATAACACTCCAAACAACTCAGGTATTAATCTAGTTTTGGACACAAGTCCACGTAAATATCTTAAGCAGCATCACATATCAAAATTAAGGTATTTAAAACTTCAAGCGACTCACAGATACTCTTGACTCTGTCAAAAGTCACACAAAAATCATGAAATCTCAATAGTTAGAAATTCTGAAGCAGGTGCAAGGTTATACTTACCTACTTCAAGGAAATTTAAAACTGCTTTTGTGAAAACATCAATTTTAATATGTTTTGTACATCATTACAGGGGTGTAGTTATGAACTGTAGAGTTTATAAAATTCTTAGTAGCTGCTTTGGGTAAAACAATGAATCTCATTATTTCTGCTCCAATGTTTACAAAATTGATGTATTCAGAGTTAGAAAACTTTGTGGTGGTTTGTGCAGATAAACATTGGCGACAGAGAGAGTAGCAAAGTTGCAGCGTATGGTCTCTCGTATTCATTGAATTTCTGGCACAAAAGTCGAATAGTAGATGTTGGGTTCTGTGACCAAAGTGCCAGCATCTTGTCAGTGTTGCTCAGTTGGTTGGCTTCGGCCAGTTCGGAGAGCTGCTCTTTGTCAAGGCCAAGCACTTTGGCAAACTTCTCCTGTTCACCAGCCGTCTGGAAGTGGGGATCTAGTAGGGCAGCCAGCTGGCACCTGGAGTAGAGTGCAAGGTTGGATATGTGGAGGTCAATTCCAAGTATTAGGGATGAAAAGACGTCACTGGAACCAAACGCAATAATATCCGTTAATGACTCTGAGGTGTTGTTGTCCGGTTGGAGAACTGTCCTGCCCTCGAGTTGAGCCACTAGGATGTCTCTGGGTGTGTAGATGTGTGGCATTGCTTTGTGCTGCACAAGATGTGATGGGCTGATCGGATTCTGCTCGAGATAAATCCCCGGACAGCACCGTTGGAAGACTTCGACTATGATGTCAAAGATCTGCTGCTGGAAAGCAAACACTGCTCCGCTTTGGACTTTTGATCCACGACATTCAATGTCCAACGCCTGACCACTGCGCACCAGGGACACCACGGCTTCCATGCCTTCCATCTGAATCTTGCATTTGGTAGACCATTCTGTCAGACCGATGTTGCTGTTTCCTTTGACAGCATGCTGCAAGCCAACCACAACTCGTGGATAGATGTGGCTGAACTGCTCACCAAATTCCGGTGGACTGACAACTCTGATGCCACCGCAGGCATTATCGTCTTTGAGCTCAGCATTCGTCCAGACGATAGAAGGACTTTCAAGAATATTGAGCGCGGGAAAAGCAAATTCCAGGTCACCAGAAACAGAGCACTCGACACATATGTTGAGTGCTTCAAGGAGGTTGACCAGGTCAGTTCCATCAAGCCGGGGAAAGAGATTTCGAAGATCATCAAGGCTCATTCGGCCACTCTCTGGAGCACAGGCAACAACTTCATACGATAAAAGCTTCCCAATGATTTCTGTTCCCAGCCATTGTGGATTGATGATTACAAGATCTTCTTTAGCAGCTTCCAAGTACACAATCTGAACAATAAGCAAAAGAAATTATCAATACTTTTAATTTGTTAGGTTAAGATTGTAGATTTGATCAGTTGCCTGTAAGTAGCACTTTTTCAAATACACCCATCAACGAAATAGTATGAAATGCAAGGTTAGAGGATAAAAGCGACTACAGCTGTACTAAAACCCTTATAGCCTTACATTGGCTTATAGACATTATAAAGTTTCCATTGTTTAAGACCACTATGGCAGGATGGCTTCTCATTTGCACATCTTCACCATGGATTGACAGTAGTTCAACATTAGGCATGTGTATATATTTACAATGAGACCTTCCTGATAAATAGTCAAAGGTTTAAGACCTAATATGTATAAATCAATTGGCAGTTGGCTTGGCATTGGGTAAAGGTTGGTTGGGCAGGAGAAACAACATTAATCCATGCCCTACTTTTAGAACTACCAACAGGGCATCTCTCTAATTCTACCAAAAAGATATCTTCTGTCCCGTTGATGTATTCTGGATCTGAGAACAATATCCACAGTTGCAAACAACCAAGCGTAGCACAGCAACTGATTGGTTGTTTGCCAGAGTGTGCGTGCAGAGGTTCAAGGTTCACTCTGTTTAGACCGCCATTGTGCAGGGACATTGAACAAATCCTTAACATACAGTATGCACAGCACCAACGATATACTGTCAATGATTTTTGCCTTCTTATTTTATTGTAGTCCGTCGTAAATAACAGAAATTTAAAAAAAAACAAGCAACCAAACCACAAAGTGGTTAAGGTGTGCATGATCCTTACACTAATTACTACTACAGTCAACCTGGGAATCTGGGATCCTGCAGACTACCAAGTAATTAACCTGGAACAGTATGAGAAAAGCTTTATATTTGAGGAAGAGTGCCACTGAGTAATAGTGTATTGTCTGCCTACCTCACCAACGACCTGCAGTTGATAAGCGAGTTCTTTAAGGTGTTCCTCAGTCGCTAGAAGGTTCACTCTTGTACGGATGTATTCCATGAAGCTGCTCCATCTGATAACTGGAAAACCGGGCAGCATCTTGTTCCAGTTTGGCAGCTCAGCAATTGTTTTCTCCAGGAAACCAAGTCCCATTGGGAGATACTAAGGACAAAACAAGAAACTAAAGTTTAAAGAAAGCTGAACATATTTTATAGCACATTTTACAAAATAAATACAAGAAATAATTAAAATACAAGCAACCAAACCACAAACAGCGCTGACGTTAGATTCGAACCCTAGCCTCATTCAGATAAAACACGATTTAAAATAGCCTTACGTGTGGGCCATTTTAATTCCTCTCTTTCTGATACTCAAAGGCGATCATAAGTATATATGGTACATGTATATGTATGACAGCAGCATCCATCGTTGGGTCATGTTTCAAGCTGACCGACCTGGCAGATAAGCTCCTTTGACTTGGCAATTGTGGTCCTAAGGTTCTTGATCTCAACTGATGTTGCTTGGTGAGCATCCAGCACAATGAACCGCCGGCTCAGGATCAAATCAGCATGGAATGTTTTCTCCATCTCCTCCATGATCTTGGACTCGTTCTCCATTGTCAGTTCCCCTTTGACATTCCGTGTGCAACCTGTGCCCACGTCAGCATGAGTTGCAACAAGCAGAACATGCGGTGCCCACAACTGGTTTCCTGCAAAACCTGATCAAACACAATTGCAAGTAAGTTAGAAAACGATCAATGTAACATAATGTAACCAACCCATCATCATCATCATCATCTCTGTGCCCTTCTCTTGTCAAAATGCAGATACATGATTAAAAGTAGGTAAACATTCAAGGCATTGAATTTGGTTATTTGAAGGGGTGCTATATAAATTATGTTTGATTGATTGATTTC
Source organism: Allolobophora icterica (assembly GCA_963556255.1). Taxonomy (NCBI): domain Eukaryota; kingdom Metazoa; phylum Annelida; class Clitellata; order Crassiclitellata; family Lumbricidae; genus Allolobophora; species Allolobophora icterica. The sequence goes on along the minus strand of OY744602.1, from coordinate 66,080,538 downwards.
AGTGGACACTGACCCAATAAAATTCACTGAAGAAACTCGAGCAGTAACTTGGCCTTTGGTTTAATTATTTCTAATCATAATCATAATATCACAATTTCTAAACCACTACAAATTTCTAAACCACTACAAATTTCTAAACCACTACTTAAATTTCTATACCACTACTCAAAAGCCAAGTGCAAGGCACCAGCTTATTCACAAGCACTGTGTCCTGTTTGAGTAGTTTTCCAGAGACACCAAGTGAAGATCCAAGTCTGATTGCTAGAAGACCAGAGAAACGGAGGCAGAGGAACTGGTAAGACGAGTTCCATGTGTGGTAGATGATAGAAATTGGAAGGTGGAGAACATATGGATCAGGGAAGGAATGCTTTTGAAGCAGAAGAATTTAGTTTGAAGTGGAAAGCCTGAGGGTTGATAGGTGGAGCGTGAGATAGATGTGCTAGGTGAGAGGCAATACTGGTGGAGGATCTGGGAATTTGTGGAGTTCAGGAGACAGATCATTCCAGAGTTAAGATGCAGTATGGTACATATATATATATATTGGTCGGTTGGAGAACTTGCGATAAGAAGTGACTGAGGGGGGGAAAGAGTGAGACAGAAGGATGATCAAGTAGAGTTGGGTGGCTGGATGATGACAAGTTGATGAGGGTACTTGGGCTGGGGTATCGTAGTGAGTTGTAGGTTAGCAATAGAACTTTGCAATGAGTGCCGTCCAGGATTCTCAACCAATGGTGTGATTTAAGGCTGGGGGTGATATTGGGGTGTTTGGGTGTCATGGTGACAGGTCGGGCAAGTTTTGAATGAGTTGCAGATGCTTAATTTGGGTGGATTTAAAGTTGAGGAGAAGAGAATTGTATTAGTCAAGCTTAAAGTGGACAATGGACAATCAGTAATTTTATTAAATTAACATTACATTTATTTAAGTGACTAAAAGGCATTTTTATATAATTAATTTTACCAATTAGTGTTGCATTTAAAAAATAAAACATTTGTTAAACTATAGGCATCTATACATGCATTTAGGAAGCCAGAATGAAATAAGGGGACTTCATTTCCAGGGCTGTCGAAAACTAGATATTTCTAAAACATGGCAGTAGTATTTACCAAATGGTTCAGCTGGAGCAATACGAGCACGAATAAAGTTGAGCCAGAACTCAAGCTGTGCTCGACGAACATCTTCTGGATCCTTCATGCTGATGACGACTATGTGGAGGCAATTGGGATCACCAATGAAATAGTCATAGACCCCATAGTACGGCTCATAGCCAGAGAATTCCCATATGCTCACTTCACCAGCACCTGTAAGTTAGATGTGTACAGCAGGTCACTTCATTTATTATCAATGCTTTCATTATTCCATATGGTCAAAAGGTAGTTCAGATCTAATGAGATCCGGTCAAATTGACTGATGTCAGTTAAAATCAACTGAGATCAGTTGATTTCATGGGGCCTCAAAGTAGATGACTTCCCAACCACAGAGTAGTTTTGCTATGTAGGTTGTTCATGATAAAATACCAAGACAAGGAGAACAACCACAGCTTTAGCAAAATAAAAAAGGCACGGTCTTTCTAACAATGCCTGTGTAGCACAGGCTCATACCTTATTGATTAACTTTTTGTTCTTAATAACATTGACATCGTTCAGGCTGATGCAGGGAACGTTTTTGTGAGGTATTTAAAGGCACTATAGTAAGTGCCTACTGTCTAGATACACATACATACATAGATACATACATACATACATACATACATACATGTCATACATACATACATACATAGATAGATACATATGGCCTACATACATACATACATACATACATACATACATACATACATTGCATGTTCACTTCAAAGTAATCTTCAACTGATGCATTTTCTATTACAACAACAGCATCAATAGAAGTCTCCAGATCAGATGAGAACAGAAATTAGGTAGCACAACAGCATTCAAAGACACTACTAGTTGAAAGACCAGCCAGAAAGTGAATGAATAAATTGTAGGCTGATTTATGCCTCATGTACTTTATGCCAGGAAATGCTTTTGAATGTGCTGTATTAGTAAATGTCAATAAAGCTGCGTTGAAATTGGCTGCAAGATATTATGCAAACCACTCAGAGAGATTCTAAACTGGCTAAATACAAATGTTCAGACATTTGAAAAATAATAATAATAATAATTATACTCCTTATTATTTCAAACCGACAGACACAGTAAGATTACATTGAAGCATGAAAGTACAATCAAGATCTTAATTAACACACGGTTTGGGAGCCATGCAAGGCACCGCCCTAGAGGGGGGTTACGGGAGTCGATCCGCATACCTTATGCACTCCTGGCCATGAGTGTTACCACTACTCTATCCTCCTCCCCAAAAACTAAAAACACTCTGAAGAGATGTACAACAAAATTTATGAGACAGTGACAGCTGAGCTTGAAACAATTTGTTTACCAGATATACTTGTTGTCTCCACAGTAATTCCTTTGGTGCAAGTTTCATATGGAACCTGAAGAAGTTTCTTTCGACGTGGCTTTATTGTGTATGGTTCTAGTTGACAAATAAATTCAAATGAAAATGCCTTAATTGAATCTGATGGTTATATGCAGCAAAACTATGCTCATGCGTTTTTATGTAAACAAGTCAAATTTTTAATACTATTATCTTACTTTAACCTATAAGTTATAACCAGCTTCAGTTAACTACGGCTGAATGACAGTAGCTTCTGTTATGAAAATAATTTAATTACTATTTGTTTAAATGAGCATACATGATATAACATCAAATCAAATATTCGTTAATACTTCTACCCAGTTGACACAACTCTTTTGTTCTTCCTTACCTTACTTAGCTCACTCATTAGCATATCCTCAACTGACCCATCACCTATGAACTTCAAATAGCTGTCATTTCTCGAGCATGATTATAGCCGACGGCTTCACTCTACTCTGGATTGAGCATCACTGAAAACACTGTTACACTGCCTTATTCTGACGCGAACTGACTACTGCAACTTTATACTCCATCGTATCGTATCGTATTTGGAGATTTGTATAGCGCCGCTCACAGCCGAGTGGTGTAGAAAAAATCTTGATATTACAATTATGATTATGAATGTGCTGTATTGATAGGAAAAAGGTCAATACTGCAGCCTTGAAATAAGTTGTAAGTCATTATGCCAACAACTGAAGGGATGTCATGTCCACTGAGTTTCACCTTTGACACCTATTACCACACGTTAAAAGAACAAACTGTAATTTGACATTGTACTCTAATCAATTACGGCTTCAACCACTCATTCAAAATACACGTATAACTGTCCGTGTACAGTTGTACACACATGCAATACATCAAATCAATGCATGCATTGCATATGAACTATTATACATACTGGTACAATCACACAAATACATACCATGAGTAGCCTACATAAGGTTACATAATGCACACTAACTAGACCACAATGTAGTCTGCATTTTGACCAACCATTGAGCACTGCTTCTGTGAGTGAATGTGATTGGCCTTACAAACCTTTCGCTTGGATTGGGAGAGTATAGCTGGAATAGACTCGACGAATCAAACTCCAGATATATCCACACTTGAGTGAATCAATAAGAGTCGTTTTTCCAACTCCTCCGCTGCCAAATACTTTTATCTTCATACAGTTGATTTCATTTGAAGTTGGTAGCAATTGGTTCACATAGGAATCACGCTTATCTTCAGTTATTGACTACAAACAAATATTAAGCCATTTTGAAACATGAACCTTGCACTATTCAGTATTCATACACTTTCAATACTCATTTCTGCCGGTCAAATTGTTACCAAAAACTAAAATAATTCAACCATTAACACCACATTCAAGAAACCAATGTCTGCACATAACCGATGCTAGCATGGCTAGCTAGCTGGTGTACAATGTAATAATTGTAGAGTTCTGCATGCAGTCATTACTAGGCTTGTTTCAAGTACTTAATAAACAAGTATAATTCGATTACAGGTAATTAAGTTCAACACCTCAGTTCCCATTTAGTGAGCAAAGTAGTTTCGAAAGTAGTTAACTAATTTTTCTCAAACAGTTACTAACTACTAGTTAAACTACTTCAAAAGTTGTTAAAAAAAAGTTTAAAAAAAGACTAGTTGTCTTTAATCTACTTTTGAAGTAGTTTGTGCCTATCACTGAATGCATTGCATTAATCTACTGGGTGTGTCACTAAATACCTCTTCTTACACCTGAAACAAACTAGGACACTGACCTAGTGTAGGGAAAGCTAACTTAAAAACACCCTGTGTAGTGAGCATTTAATATCTTTGCTATAAATTAGACCACAGTGCTCTGACTCATAAGCCAGAGTTAGAGAGTGACAAACATTTTTATGAAGCCATGGAGAGAAGTGACAAAAATCACAAAAGATGTTTTCTTACTGCGCTGAGTCGACTAAGAAGATCGGCCACGTCATTATGACCCTGAGCCGTTGCAATGTCTTCAGCTCGAACTCCATCCTGCAAGCAAAAACAATACTACAATACTGAAACAGTGACTGTTTGATTGAGGCCTACTCTTACAACATAAAACATGCAGGCAATATTAATTTCAAATTCATGGTTTTCTCAGTATTTAAGATACTATATCAATCTCCCAATGTGAACATGAAAGTGTGGGAACTTTAAGGAAGTTCTTATCAGCAGAAAACTACATTCAAACAGAGAAGCTTAATGATTAAGTATAACTTATCCACCTCTGCTTTGATCAAGGCTCCAGAATGTACTCTGCCAGACTAAACTTACTGAACTAAAATGATTTTATGGATCAGTGGAATTTCTTAGCTGAAAATGTGTCAACTGGTGACTCTAAGCCACAGAATACGTAATACAACTACAGCACCTGATCATGTTGCCTTTTAGAATAGCATATGGAGGAATAGAGGCAGGATCCTCAACTGCAAGGTCAAATGTAGGACATATGAAGCCCATATGACAATATTCAAATATGGAATTCATATTTCTTACCATATAGTCCAATGGGATAGGACATGTGAAACCTATATGGGAATATCATCATATGGGTTCATACATTGTACATATGACATTGCTGTTGGAGGACGTCAAAAACAGACCAGGGATTAAAGCAATATACTTTACATGCACAGAATGTGCTTACCTTGTTGTATTTGTCGATGTCTGCACCCGACAAAAGGAGGCAGCGAACAATCTCAGCATTTCCAGTCTTTGCTGCCAGATGAAGTGGACTCAATCCAGCCTAAATGCAGAAAGCACCGACAGAGAGCAAGTTATTAATTCCTGAATCTACACAAGTCAAATGATTGTATGTTTTGACATTCACCATAGAGAATTAAAGATAAAAGTCAACTAAGTCATTAAAAACATACACATTAAGTTTAATTTCTCCCCAAAAACCTATATATCACAATGACAGGAAAAAGCTGAATAACAAATGAGGAAATAGGAAATGGAACAACTTTACATGGCAGTTATCTTAGGTGTTAACAAAAAATTCACTTAAAAGTGAAGGCCAGAGGTCTTCAAGTATATCTGGGATAATATACTGTTCACTGTTCATTTCTGGAATACAATATATCATCAACTGCAACTGAATTAGGGCATGTTATCTAACCACTTTTCCAGTAACATCAAGAATCTTCATTACTGGAATATTAACACTGTCCAACAGATTACTGACATGGACAGCAATTTCATCTTGAAGCAGGCATCAGGTGACAACCCTTATTTTTTTTACAATGGCATAAAAACAGAAGGCTTTTGATTTGATTATACCATTTGTTTAAATGTATTAAGTTATCTGAGTTTCAAAGCATCTGGACAGAGTAACTGAAATCTCTAAGCTAAAAGCAGCCTTGTTATCAGCTGAAACTTCAGAGTAGTGATAAGCATTATATTTTCAGAAAACCAACAGTTAGTGATGACCTTCCTAACCTTAGACCTCTGCTGACCTGTCTTACCTTACACAGGTCAGCTAGTAGTCATACATCTGACCTTATTTTCTGTATCCACTGAACAACCGTAGGAACACATGGTCTGCACAACTGTTAACATTCCTTCACGACAGGCATCATGGATAGCCATTTCATCCATCTGCAATGTGAAAAATGCATTACATAATGCATCAGATTATGATGTTGGCAAGTTCATAGCAACTGACTCACACAGTAAGTGCCTTAGTGGTTACAAATAGGAGGAGTCCCATTATGATACATGATATTCTCTAATCACAACTATAACAAATATTCTTTCTTTGCAACAATGTGAGGTAAGCTTATGCCTTAACCCAAATGAAATTGAAATGTATGAATGTACATCCATGATATTGCCAAAACTGCTGTACGTAATGTGAATGATAACCCAGATATTGATTGTAGATGTTGAACTCAGAATGCCAGCAACTCAGTTTGTCAAGGCTCAGACTAAACCAATTTAATTTCAAGTAAATAAACCTACCTGAAGCTTATAACTAGGCTATACTTTTGTGAACAAAATGGTGCTGTTTCATAAATGTCTTTTTAAGACTACATATGACTAAGAATAAAACCTATTTATTAGGTACTTCAAGTGGATTACCAGAAACCACCAGAGCTTCCTATGTGCATCAAAAATATCTCTTACTAGTGTAGGCCTAAGTGGTCTAAAAAAGACATTTGTGACTGAACAAACCAATTTTATTGACTTTGACGTTGATATATGAATTTTGAGCTGGTCGATCGGTGTACTGATGTTCACGTTTATTTATGACGGCAACATTTGCACCGGCTTGTGAACCGTTGGTGTGTAAAGCGATCTTAACATCCACATGGTCACATTGCCAAATTACCTTACTAACACAGGTGTGAAAAGCTAAGAAAAACTATTTTGCCATTTTCAAGTTTTGTCATATGGAACACTCACACAGCATGTTGAGGGGGGGGCAGCTTAAGCTAACACAAAAATCCAGCTGTCATATGTTACAATCAGAATTATGCACTCCAGGTGCAGACCCTGGGCCTCTGGGCTGAAAATGTAGGCAATGCAACACCTGAATGGTTAAATGATCTTGGTTTTTGACCTAATATTAGTTTGAGACAGATTCACAATTCACATTAATCATGTAACAGGTTGCAATAATCTGGAGACAGAAGCAATAGGTCACATTTAAGATTACATTAAACTATATCAGTTACATGTAAGATGATATGGGATTGGCCTAGGACATTGTCAATCCATGAGGAACATAGTGTGCCATGGGGAAAATCATCACTACCATCGTCACCATCATTGTTGTCATCATCATCATTATCAGATCCTGAAGCCAGCCCTCTGGTGCAAACAAATTAGCTTAACACTTTTAAGCTATTTCTCGTATCTAGTGCTTTTTTCGTATATTAATTATGTCTTTGTTTATACTGTATATCCCAGTGGTTCTCAAAAGTAGTGGTCCGTGGACTGCACTATCCTGCAGGGTTTTGGTAATCACTTTGCAAACTGTTCTTAAAATAATTACATACTTGAAATATTTCAATAGCATATGAAAAAGCGGTTAAGAGATTAAATGAATCACAATATGATAAAGTCAAACAGTGGCTCAGCATAGTTTAGTGAAAACCCCTTGAATTTCCCATTCTTTATGTATGAATTGCAAAGCTCACAATTCTTTACTTCCTATCACTCATCTACTAACAACAGCATAAAGCCTGTTGCCAGCCAAAAGCTTTAAAAGGTTAAGAACCACTGGTCTATCCAGTGTAGTCTTGGTCTAAGATTGACTAAAAAGTACAAAGTGTTTAGTTATCTCTAATGTTATGGATCTAGTGCATCAGCATATTTAACCAGATTTGTGCAGACTACCAACAACAGATGTTCTGCTCTGCATTATAAACCCACTGCTTAAACATTAAAAGATATGCATTACAAACCTCTGTCACATCTGCAGATAAACCAAAACCCCAGCAAGACTGTAAGCCCTTTGTTAAGGAAACATATCATGCAAGTGTATAGAAATAATTATGTGTACATACATGCATATCTGTATGCAATATATACAATATTTTGCACTAGATCAATGCAGTATTTGTGTACCGTATGTGTCTTACCTGGTCAGCCAAATTCATAGAACATCCCAAGTGCAACAGCATCAGTGCCATGGAAGTGTTTCTTTTCTGACAAGCAATGTGCAGTGCTGTGCTTCCTCT